>JAKWJC010000369.1:25890228-26490228 GCA_027704865.1 Solanum neorickii
TGTAGAGAGAAGAGGAAGACGGAAGATTGATGATTTTATTTATGAGGGGTAACCCTCTATTTATACACAAAATTTACAGACTTTTGGCCATTATGGCCGACACTTTACTTTAACACTTGGCCTTTGTATATTCGGCCGACGCAAACAAACAAAAACTTAGGGCCTATCTTTATTATTGGCCGACACTTACTATTTACTTTATGACTTTTATACAATTTGGCTTTTTACAGCCGACACAACATGACAAAATAAAATTATTACCTTTTAATATGGCCGACAATAATTATGACTAATTGTACATATATTTATCTATCTTATCTTCTTCTTCGTTTATTCTAGTTGTACTCCGGGACATAGTTATCTTCACCGTTGCATTTTGAACATAGATGGTCTGGATACTTTTGTCCAATTAGTTTGCAATATCTGGTCATCAAGTCTTGAGAAATGAAATTTTCCTGATAGCCCTTGTTGTAGGTGTTTGTTCTGGCTTCAGTAGACTTAATATCCATTGTCGTACTTCTTCATATCTGCTGCTCTTATATCTTTACAATTGGAGTATATCATTGTTTGATCTCTGTTGTAATAACTCCAAATTGCATTTTCATTTAGGTAGTTGTTTGATAACTCATTTAATATAGTAGCTATCCCAATAGTCCTTTTGTTTGCATAAAAATCTGGGATATCCACCTTCTGTATCTCTTCGTGTGTATCTATTTTTTTCTGGTATTATCATATCTCTAGTTAAACCTATCTTAATAACTTGTATGTAGGTTTAATTTCTTCATATAGTATCTCTGCTGTTGCTGAGTAGAACTTATATAAAATAAAGTTCCTTTGTATTCTTTTATATTGCAGAAATGCCTTATGTAGCTCAGGTATTTTAGCTACTTCGTCTCCTGTAATGGTATATACTGTGCTTATTAGTCCGTAATTGTAGCAAGTTGCTACTAGGTTTAGATTCGTTCCTGGTTGTGCAATTAGTTTATTGTATCCTTGTAGATGTTGGGTTTTGTAGTCTTGTTCAGGGTTTCTCGTATTTTTGGCTCTAGGGTTTTGGTTAAGAAAAGTCTGTACTTTGTATATATTTTCTATATACATTCGGGTAATGTGGTTATATATTTGTTTATCTGAATCTAGGCTGGCTTTGTAGGTATTACTTGTGGTGGTATGAATATATCTTTCTGGGTACTTTGAGGAGTATATGGTTTTGAGAATAACTTATTCAAGTTTGTATTTGTGTATTTTATTTAGTCTCCTCCTTTTTTGTAGGTTGTCTTGCTGTAGATGTGCTGGCTGTAGCTGCATTTAAACAAATGTTATGGGTTTTTTGGAGTTTCCCATCGTCTCCTTGTAGCTCTGGAATTTTTGTGTCTTCCGATCGACATAGCTCCGCATATTTATAGTCATGCTGCTGACTTTTAGTTTTTAGATTTTGTAACTCTTTTCCCATACTGTCCACCTTCGTAGAAAGTGTAGTAATTGCTTTGAGTATTTCTTCTATTGTATCTTGTTCAGTTTGAGTCCCTTTTTCTTGATAGGTAGTCTGCAACAAGGTTCTTGTCAGTCTTAATTATTTCAATTGTGAATGTAAAATTTAATATATTCAATACTAATCTCCTTATTTCTTTTGTTGTAACTGAATCATCTAACTTTTTTGTTATCCACCATTTTACTTGTGTGTTATCTGTTCTCACAATAAATTTATTGTAAACAATATATGGTTCAAATGCTAATAAACACTTATATAATGCGAATAATTCTTTTCTATTTATTTCCCATTTATTTGTGCTTCTGTATAAGATCCTGAATAATATCTACAGTGGTGTTCTGTTTTTCTTTTTCATATTTGTATTTAAAAACTCCTCCGTAACTATGATTACTCAAATCTGTTTCAACAATGTAAGTAAATGTTTTTATTTTCATCAGGAAAATATAGTTTTGGTAACTTTTTACATAAATTCTTAATATTTTTATGTTCTTTATCTTTATTTTCAAAATGATATTCTACATCTTTTTTAAGTTTTTTATGTAATGGTTTTAAATGTTCTGCCAATTTGGTATATATTCTCTTACCTGGTTTACTAATCCTAGAAAGGATTGTAATTTCTTTTTTGTATCTATATTTTCATCAATATTAATTTTTTTGTACTATATGGGTTTGCATTTTTATCCCATTTTTATCTATTTGTATTCCTAGAAATTCTATTTGTGATTTCATAATTTCTGCTTTTCTTTTACTTAAACTTATACCTGTATTTTTACTATATGTATAAATTTTTCCAATAATCTTATATGTTCATCTTGTGTTCTAGAATATAACAATATGTCATCTATATATACAATACAGTTTTCTAGCTGGTTAAAACAGTTATCCATAAAATGTTGGAATCTACCTGGTGCATTTTTATATCCAAAGGGTAAAACATTCCATTCATAGAATCCTTGCGGTACTGTGAATGCTGTTAATTGTTTAGATTCTTCTTCTAGTTTTAGGTGGTAAAATCCTGATTTACAGTCAAATTTGCTGAAATAATTATATCCTTGTATTTGTCTTATTTTAAGTATTTTATTAGGTATTGGATAATTGTACGTTTTAGTTTTAGCATTTAGATTACGATAATCTATGACCATTCTACTTTTACCTCTTTTTTGTTCACTATGTTTTACAACTATAAATGCTATTCTTGTAAATATAATAGCTTACCAGAAGATAAATGGGAAAAATAGATTGTGTCGCAGATATAAATAAAGCAATATTATTATGGATAGGAAATATGTCTAAACAGTTAATAGATAACAAAATAGAAACAGCGAAGACACCAAGATACATAGAAAGAACATTCGTAAGAACAACAAAATTATGGATAGAAAATCTACCCCAGAAAGTTTAGAAGTACTTAGGAATGATAAGAAAATGGATGGATCCGCATCAGCAACAAATATAGATATACTAGATAAATATGAATCAGCGATAAGAAATGAATTTGGAGGTATGACTACAGATATAAGAGAACAAAATAGAGAAAAAATAATAAATAGACAACTTAAAAAAAATGTAGAATATCATTTTGAAAATAAAGATAAAGAACATATAAAAAATATTAAGAATTTATGTAAAAAGTTACCAAAACTATATTTTCCTGATGAAAATAAAACATTTACTTACATTGTTGAAACAGATTCGAGTAATCATAGTTACGGAGGAGTTTTAAAATACAAATATGAAAAAGAAAAAACAGAACACCACTGTAGATATTATTCAGGATCTTACACAGAAGCACATATCGCCTTAGCCAATGTTCAGTCATATTTAGTCTCCAATATCTAAATCATCATATAAATCATATATGTCATAATGAAGTTCATCCTGTATACTTTGTATAGTTAACTCAGTACAACCTTGGGTTGTTATTTCTATTATTTCATATGTTAATAATTTATTATAAATTTCTCTTTTTATATCAGTATTCAAATTTTTAGTATATAGAGTAGTAATATCTTATAATCAACATCATCATCTAATAGGCATGTTTCCATTTTATTATTTCATTTTTCACTAAAATTTTATTCCTTCCAACCTCTTAATAAATTATACTTGCTTATTATGCAAAAATAATGGTTTAATAATCATCTCGTCTGGTCACTACTACAGCTTTCTTCAAGAGAGTTAGTGTTAGAAGAAGAAATTATAAGAACAGGATATACATGCCCTGGACTACCTAGTGAGATAGTGAACACGAATGAAGAAACAACAGAAAAATAAATAATTATAGGAGGAATACCCTTAGTAATATATCATTGTTTGATCTTTGTTGTAATAACTCCAAATTGCATTTTCATTTAGGTAGTTGTTTGATAACTCATTTAATATAGTAGCTATCCCAATAGTCCTTTTGTTTGCATAAAAATCTGGGATATCCACCTTCTGTATCTCTTCTTGTGTATCTATTTTTTCTGGTATTATCATATCTCTAGTTAAACCTATATTAATAACTTGTATTGTAGGTTTAATTTCTTCATATAGTATCTCTTCTGTTGCTGAGTAGAACTTTATATAAAATAAAGTTCCTTTTGTTATTCTTTTATATTGCAGAAATGCCTTATGTAGCTCAGGTATTTTAGCTACTTCGTCTCCTGTAATGGTATATACTGTGCTTATTAATCCGTAATTGTAGCAAGTTGCTACTAGGTTTGGATTCGTTCCTGGTTGTGCAATTAGTTTATTGTATCCTTGTAGATGTTGGGTTATGTAGTCTTGTTCAAGGTTTCTCGTATTTTTGGCTCTAGGGTTTTGGTTAAGAAAAGTCTGTACTTTGTATATATTTTCTATATACATTCGGGTAATGTGGTTATATATTTGTTTATCTGAATCTAGGCTGTCTTTGTAGGTGTTTACTTGTGGTGGTATGAATATATCTTTCTGGGTACTTTGAGGAGTATATGGTTTTGAGAATAACTTATTCAAGTTTGTATTTGTGTATTTTATTTTAGTCTCCTCCTTTTTTGTAGGTTGTCCTGCTGTAGATGTGCTGGCTGTAGCTGCATTTAAACAAATGTTATGGGTTTTTTGGAGCTTCCCATCGTCTCCTTGTAGCTCTGGAATTTTTGTGTCTTCCGATCGACATAGCTCCGCATATTTATAGGAAGTAAATTATTTACAGCAAGATGTAAAAACCTATATATATTAACAACAAAGCATAAAATAACGGCAAAAAATAAAATTAACAAAATAAAAATAGAAAATCCTTTTGAAAAAATAATTACTATAATAGATAATAATGACTATAGCTATAAAGAAATTTATAGAGAAGAAGATTTAGAGATAGTAAAAGAAAGGTTAAGCACTTCAAGCGTACAAGATACAATAGAAGAAATACTCAAAGCAATTACTACACTTTCTACGAAGGTGGACAGTATGGGAAAAGAGTTACAAAATCTAAAAACTAAAAGTCAGCAGCATGACTATACATATGCGGAGCTATGTCGATCGGAAGACACAAAAATTCCAGAGCTACAAGGAGACGATGGGAAACTCCAAAAAACCCATAACATTTGTTGTACTATATGGGTTTGCATTTTTATCCCATTTTTATCTATTTGTATTCCTAGAAATTCTATTTGTGATTTCATAATTTCTGCTTTTCTTTTACTTAAACTTATACCTGTATTTTTTACTATGTGTATAAATTTTCTTTTTCTGTTGTTTCTTCATTCGTGTTCACTATCTCACTAGGTAGTCCAGGGCATGTATATCCTGTTCTTATAATTTCTTCTTCTAACACTAACTCTCTTGTTATATAATTTTCTTCTTGTCCTGTATTTGCATTTTTATCCCATTTTTATCTATTTGTATTCCTAGAAATTCTATTTGTGATTTCATAATTTCTGCTTTTCTTTTACTTAAACTTATACCTGTATTTTTTACTATATGTATAAATTTTTCCAATAATCTTATATGTTCATCTTGTGTACTAGAATATAACAATATGTCATCTATATATACAATACAGTTTTCTAGCTGGTTAAAACAGTTATCCATAAAATGTTGGAATCTACCTGGTGCATTTTTATATCCAAAGGGTAAAACATTCCATTCATAGAATCCTTGCGGTACTGTGAATGCTGTTAATTGTTTGTTAATTCTATCTCTTTATCTTTTTCTTTTTCTTTTTGTTTATTTTCATATAATAATTTTAGCCTATCTAATTCTTTTTCTAATTCACTTATTCTTGTATTTTTTATTTCTTCTAAATTTTGTACTTCTTGTTTTGCTTGTGTTTTTATTTTTTCAATTTCTCTTGATTTATCTATTTCTTCATTTTCTTTTGTTATTCTTACCATAGCTGTTAAACTATCTTCTAATTTTGCTGTTTCTTTTTCTAGCATTAAGTATAAATTATTTCCTATTTTCTTGTACCTTCTTCAACATAGAAGTTATCCAGATGTGGAGCTTTCATCCAGATTTCGTAGGCCCTCATGCTTTCGAGGATGCTTACTTATTTATTCTGTTATCGATGTAGGCCTAGCTAGTGGAGTATGTTCCACTAGCATTTATTTCGTATTTACTTTCAGACTTTGTATTGGTGCCATTTTGGCAACTCTATATTTATGACTATATCTTTCATTTGATTATCTTAATTTAGATTGTTGTTGTGAATGCATATGAGTTTACGTAGATAGTATTATCCGAGATCAATGTTTTCCAATATAAAGTTTACGTAAACAAAAGTTCAAATTTTCCACTAAAATTAACCTAGATGAAGTAACGACGATATATGTAGGCTTGTCTGCGACCTCTGAGAGGTCAACGACGCTGATCTCATCAGCGGTCTAGATTTTTGTTGTGACAAACGTTGTATGAAAGCATTAGGTTGAATTCGAAGGATAATAAGTTCACATTAGCCACATGGATTAGTTTCTAAGTTATGGTAGTAAAGTGCACCACTATAATGAATTAGAGACTACATGATCTGTAGGAAAATTTCCCTTCTTCTAATCTTATTGTTCTTTCCTTAATGTCTGATTTCTTGGTATTATGAGCATATCTAATATCAATTCTTATTTTTTTTAGAAAATGAACACAAGGTGGAACGCTGGTCGGGAAACAGTAAGAGCAGCTGCTGGGACAACCAAATTACAACCAAGGCTCCAACTGCAGGAGTGTCCATGCCATTTAACCCAGCTAGGTTGACTGATGTTGAGGTGTGGACAACATTGGGAAAGATAGCTCAAGATATCACTGTGCAATCTCAGGATATGACGGCCCAAGCCAACAGACAAGAGGTTCAGCGAGAAAACCCACATGCCCACAACATGTAGAACAGGTTGCGAGATTTTACGAGCATGAATCCTCCAATCTTCATATGATCTAGCACTTTAGAGGACCCTCAAGAGTTCATAGAGGAGGTCCAAAAGATTTTGGTGGTGATAGGGCCCACAAATATTGAGAAAGCTTAGTTGACCTCATATCAGCTAAAGAATGTTGCACAGGCTTGGTGCAAGATGTGGCAACAAAGCGGGGCGTTGGGCGGAGGTACGATCACCTGGGACTATTTAAGACAGCTTTTCTGAAGAGATTCTTCCCTAGAGAGATGACATAGTCTATGGTTGAGGAGTTCATCAACCTTAAGCAGGGCTTGATGACTATCAGGGAGTATTCCCTGAAATTTGTTAAATTGTCCAGTTATGCCACTTCTTTTATGTCGAATAATAGGGATGAGAGGAGCATGTTCCATATAGGGATCTCAGAGGAATTGAAGGAGGAGTGTCGGGATGCTATGCTCCATGATAGCATGGAATTGTCAAGGATTATGGCACATGTCACTCATGTTTAAGACAACCGAGAGAAGAGGAGAGTCCATGAGGTCAGGAGGCCTAACCCTTCTGACTAGACGGCTTACAACTGAGGTGGTGGCAGGAGCACTTTTGGAGTTCGTGATTAGCGCAGATTTAAGAAAGAGCATCAAAGTGTAGAGAACTCTAACTTTACGAGGAGTGAAGCACCTATAGGAGGTAGACCCGATCCAATGAAAGGCAATGGAGGTGATGTGCAGTGTCCCAGAAAGGAATATGGAAACTGTGGCTATATTCAGAGTGGAGAGTGCAGACTAGGAACAAATGCCTTCTTTGGTTGTGGAAAGAGCGGACACATGGTTAGGGATTGCCAAAAGAATAGGGGTCACGCTGCAAGTAATACTTAGCCTAGGCCTAATCCCTAGAATGCTACTGCAGCCGAGCCTCCTAAGAGGAACAAATTCTATGACTTGAAAGGCAATGAGGAGCAGGAGAATTATACTTATGTGGTCACAGGTATGCTGCAAATTTTCTCAACCTCTGTTTATGCTTTACATGATCAAGGGTCAATGCTTTATTTTGTGACTCCCTTGCTTGTTCTTAATTTTGAAAAACTACCTGAGGTTTTGCATGATCTTATTGTGTTTAGTACTCCCTTAGGAGAAAATATGAGAGCTGATAGGATTCATAAAGACTTCCCAATAGTAGTATGTTGGAAGAATATGTGTGCACACCTTGTTGCGTTACCCATGAATGATTTCTATATTATACTAGCTATAGACTGGCTCCATAAATGTTATTCCTTCATGGATTGTCATAGTAGGGTTGTTATATTGCGTTTCCCTAATGAATTAGAGTTCGTCTGGGAGGGGTACAATTTGAGTCGTTCAAGTTCCTTAATTTCAAACCTAAAAGCTTTAAAATGATTTCCAAGGGATTGTTATATCATCTTGTGACTGTTAATGATCTATATCATGATATTCCTTCAATTGACTCTGCGCCTGCAGTTAATGAGTTCCAAGATGCTTTCCCCGATTATTTGCCTAGAGTCCCTCCCCCTCAAGAGATTGATTTTAGTACTGACCTAGATCTTGATACCAAACCGATTTCAATTCCTCCCTACAGAATGGCTCCAGCTGAACTCAAATATTTGAAGTTATAGTTAAAAGATATACTAATAAGGGCTTCATCCAGCTGAGAATATCCCCTTGAGGCGCTCCAGTATTGTTTGTGAAAAAGAAGGATGGAACCCTTAGTATGTCTATCGATTATTAGCAGCTCAACAAAGTCACTATAAAGAAAAGGTATCCACTTCCCAGAATAGATGACTTATTCGATCAACTCCAAGGGTCTAGCTTCTTCTCAAAGATTGATATTCGTTCCGAGTATCATATGCTTAGGGTTAGGGATGAAGATATCCCAAAGACAGCCTTTTGTACCCGTTATGGTCATTATGAGTTCTTAGTCAAGTCAATTGGTCTCACTACTGCACCAACTTTATTTATGGACCTCATGAATTTAGTCTTCCGTGAATAACTTGATTCTTTCGTCATAGTATTCATTGATGACATCCTCATCTACTCTAAGACCAAGGAAGAGCATGAACAACATTTGAGACTAACCTTGCTGGTACTTAAACAACATCAGTTCTATGCCTAATTCAGTAAGGGTGAATTCTGGATTAGATCACTGACCTTCCTGGGTCATGTTGTGTTCGATCATGGTGTAGAGGTGGACCCGAGAAAGACTAAGGCTGTTAAGAACTAGCCAAGACCTCTTACTCCCACCGATATCCGTAGCTTTCTGGTATAGTCTAGTTACTACCACATGTTCGTGGATGGTTTTTCTTCCATTCTTGTCCCACTCACAACTTCTACTAAGAAGAAAGCCATGTTCGAATGGGCAGAGACTTGTGAGAAGAGTTTCTAGGAGCTTAAGGACATACCCATTTCAGCCCCAGTGCTTACGTTACTTTAATGTGTTGAGTATTACACTGTTTATTGTGACGCATCTAGGGTTTGTTTGGGTTGTGTTCTTATGCGTGGTGGTAAGGTGATAGCCTATAAATCCAGACAGCTCAAGGTTCCTGAGAAGAATTATCCCACTTGTGACCTGGAGTTTGCAGCTGTGGTTTTTGCATTAAAGTTGTGGAGGCATTACTTGTACGGAGCACGTGGATGTGTTTACTGATCAGAAGAGTCTCTAGTACATGTTCACATAGAGGGCGTTGAATCTACGTCACCGGTGATGGTTGGAGTTGTTGATGGACTATGACATGAGTGTCAGCTACCATCTAGGGGAGGCAAACGTTGAAGCAGATGCTTTGAGCAGGTTAAGCATGGGGAGTACAACCCACGTTGATTATAGGAAGAAAGAGTTGGTGAAGGATGCACACAAACTGGCTAAACTGGGTGTGTGGTTGATGGCTTCTACTAGCGGGGGTGTTTCAGTTCATCCCAGTTCTGAATTATCCTTAGTAGCTGAAGTCAAGAAGGGTCAGCATCTTGATCATGTAATGATATAGTTAAAGGACTTAGTGCTGGTAAAGATGAATGAGTCCTTTGCTTTGGGAGGTGACAACATACTTCGGTACCAGGACAGGCTGTGCGTACCAGACGTGGATAATTTGTGGACCAATATTGTTGCAGAGTCCGATGGTTCCAGGTATTTGATACATCAAGTTTCCACCAAGATGTATCATAACCTCAGGAAGATATATTGGTGGGATGGAATGAATTAGGACATTTCTTAGTATGTGGCCAAGAGTCCCAATTGTTAGCAGGTTAAGGCAGAGCACCTTAAGCCTGGTGGTCTCACTTAGATGATTGAGGTTCCAACTTGGAAGTGGGAGGCCATTAATATGGATTTTGTAGTTTGTCTTTTGAGGAGTAGGAGACAACATAACTCCATATGGGTTATTGTGGACAGGATGAGTAAGTCTGCCCACTTTATCCCTGTGAAGTCTACTTACGGGGTTGAGGAGTATGCGAGACTCTACATTGATGAGATTGTGAGGTCGCATGGGATTTCTTTGTCTATCATTTCAGATAGATGAGCTTAGTTCACTTCTCATTTCTCGAGATCGTTCTAGAAGAGCTTAGGCACGCATGTAATGATGATTACTGCCTTCCATCCTAAGACAGATGGGTAGGCAGAGGGCACCATTTTGACATTAGAGGACATGTTAAGGGTGTGTGTGATAGATTTCGGACGTAGTTGGAACGACCATCTGCCATCGATAGAGTTCTCATATAATAACAACTATAAATCAAGTATTGGGATAACACCGTTTGAGGCATTGTATGGTACGAGGTGTAGGTCTCCAGTTGGGTGGTTCTAGGTTGTAGAGTCATCCATTTTGGGTCCATAGATCATTCCCTCAAGCCTTAGAGAAGATCAGGGTGATTAGGGATGGGTTGGCTACCTCTTACAGTCGGTAGAAGTATTATACAGATAACAGGAAGCGGCCCTTAGCGTTTGATGTTGCTTACCCAGTATACCTGAAGATATCACCTATGAATGGGGTGATGAGGTTTGGCATGAAGGGGAGGTTGAGTCAGAGGTACGTTGTCTATACGAGATTCTACAGCGTGTGGGTGAGCTGGCCTATGAGTTGGCATTTCCTGTGGAGCTAGATTCTGTTCATCCATTCTTTCATGTCCCTATGTTAAAGAAGCGCCTTGGTGATCCAGCATCGGTTCTGCCTGTTGAAGGTATGTGGGTTGATGCAGTCTTTTCCTATGAGGAAGTTCCTGTTGAGATTTTAGACCGTCAGATAAAGCGACTGAGAAACAAGGAGGTTGTCACAGTGAAGGTATTGTTGAGGAACCATCTTTTTAAGGGTGCTACGTGGGAGGCCAAGGCCGATATGATATCCGTTAGCCTCATCTTTTCAGCTCTTAAGGTTAGACTCCTTACTCTTAAGTCTAAGTTTGCTTGTTTCCTCTATTGTTTGTTGATATTTCTTGACTGTCTCAAGTACTTAGAATATAATATGACTAGAATTGTACAAAATAATTAGTAGTTTTATTCAAGGACGAATGTTCCTAAGGGGGGGGGGATAATGTAACAACCTGAAAATTACTATGCTAAGAAATGCATAAACGTACCTACAATGCCTTGATTAGACTAGGTTCACACGGCTTGTTGCTCGTAGAAACAGACCTCAGAACCTATGCACTAGCCAAGCCAACAAACTTGGTGAGTTGGTTGAGCTGACAAGGTGAGAACCAACCATGTAGGGCACACGAATTGAAGAGATTCACCGGATGAGTTTTTATCGGACTTGAAAGGGGTAATCTTATGTTTGGAGGGTCTAGGGGTAAAATGGTATTTTCCAGGTAGATATAGTATTGTAACTACCCTAAGTATTTAATTAATTTATTAATTAATGTAAAGAAGAGGGCAATCCAGGTAGGTTTGGCCAAATTTTACCCTTTTTCGCAAGATAAGCTTAACCCGGGTTCGATCCTTTGTGGAAGCAATGTTAAATTTATTAATTTATTATAATTAGCTGATTTTTTAAGTAAGGGAAAAATATTTATTTCACCGTAGCTTTAAAAAATTCATATTTTATTAATTTATGAGGAGTCTTAGTTTGACTAATTCCAAAACTAAATCGCCTAATCCTAAGCTACCACTCATTCTCACAACTCTCTCTACTTCTACCTCACTTGCACGATTATTCTTCAGTAAATGTAAAGAACAGAACAAAAAATTAAAGTTCATCAAGAACTTGAATGCTAAAACTCAATAGCAAAATAAGCTTCAAAACGAAAAGCAAAAACCAAATTCTCGACGGATTGTGCTTGTGAATTCGGTGATGAGACGTCGGCTTAATGGGGGGGGGGGGTTCAGCAATACGTAAGAATATATTTGAATGACTTCAGGTATGGGTTTTGTTCCCTCATGGTCCCTTTCTCAAGAGACCCCTAAGGTTTAGTCTATTCACAATCGAAAACTAAGGTTTTCCCGTTGCATGCCCCTATCATTAGATCCTTTGAAAGATTCAAGTATGTGTTGGTTTGACTTATGGTAGATATGTCTAGGGCTGGTTGTGATTACGTGTTCGAATGTGAATTCGGTATTATGTAGAACTGAAATAAGTGATCCGAAAATGTGAAGTTCGTTAACTTGTTTGTGCATGCGTGTGTCATGAAGTAGACGTGGTTTGAATCTTTATATTTACATATTAAAATGTTATAAATTATGTGTGTATGAATTGGTTAAAAACGTGATGTTCATTTGAGTTCAAAGTTGCTGAATTGAATGATACTTATTGACTGAAAGAAACCTTGGAAATACAACTAAGGATCTCCCTAAAAACTACTCCAAATATCTTAATGTTTAACGTGAAAGAGGGTGAGAAAATGGACTTCAAAAAGGTAATAAAATTTCCAGCTCTTTGGAAATTTTGTTTCATCCAGCTTACTGTAAAAAAAATTTAGTTTTAAAATTTTAAAATGCATGAGGTCATTAGGGATTAAACCCAATCCCTCACAATATTCAAGTGATAAATAATTAAATAATAAAATGAGGTATGTGGGGAATCGATCCCACACCCTTTTGGTCCAAACAAAGAAATCAAATAGAGAAAGAAAATTAAAGGGATGTCGGCTTGGGGATTCGATATTGGGTCCCCCATGCCAAAATTTTTAAGACAAAAAAATCAAGAAAAAGAAAGAAAGGAAGTGTAGGTGTGGGGGATGGATGTCGGGTTCCTTAGCCAAGAATTTTTGTCAACAAAAATTATAAACAAAATTAACGAAGTGTTATACAAGGGATTTGAAATAGGGCTCCTTTGCCAAATTCCATATTGACAGATAAGTCGTACGTGAATAAATGATTAAAATGGGCCTTTAAGGATCGAAACGGAGAACTTGCATTCTTACAAGATGCATAAGTCTTTTACCACATAACCTTGGTTATGTATGAATCAGTTTGGAATCAAAAGTCCATCATGCTTTTATAAAATAAGTTAACCTAAGATGTTATGTAATGAATGGTGTGACCCTAGAAGGGTTAAGAAATAGTGTGAAACACACTAGAAGGCCAAGTGCATTGACATATGAGGAAATGAACATTCACGTAAAAGGGGTGAGTAACTATGAAAGGCAAATGTTCTAAGGCTAATTAATGTGGTGACAATATAATAAGAGGCTAATGTGAAATATGAGAGCAATCTCAAATGAGCCTCAGTAAATGTTACCAAGACGTATTCACCTATGAGTGTGTAAAGTTAATGAAGAGACAAATCTCTATGAACACTCTAATGAAAGTATTGAAGTAAATATATACTTAATACTAATGATGAGATGAGAAATCATCTAATGATCTATGGTGTCCTCATGCTAGAAGCCAACTTCTATGATGTATGAGATGAATGTAATGGAACTTTATACTGATCACCGATAGCCTAGTATGAGTGGCGATTCCTTCTTTCAGGAAGACAGAGGTTCGTGTAATTCTCATGAGATGAGACTGTTCGTCCAGACAGGTATGGGTCTCCTTATATCTCCTAGTCTTTGATCCTATGCAGCCAACATATGGTTCCATTCCCTATATACGCTTGCATATTTTGTTTCACTTTGGGATTTCACCTCTTTTCTGTCTGGGGTAGACACTTGATTTCATGATGCTCACATGATCTGTGTCGGTTAAAGTTAAAGTTCCCAAAAAATGAATGGGGCCAGGCTAATGTTATGCACACAATGAAATGAAATATACCAAAGATGTTTGGGTAGGATAATCAAGAGGTGAACTAGACGTATGTAATGACACTAGGACATTCTTAGTTATTGCACAGTGAACCTAATGAGAGTCTTAATTGACATTCTAGGTATATCAAGTGTTTACACTAGACTATGAATGAAATGAAATGAAGTATGTATGAATGAATGAAACAAACTCTGTTTTTGCTAAAGAAGACACCCTAATTTAGGTCCCATCTATTAAGCCCTTAATTTGGGAAGTCAAAATTTCCTCTTAAATTAACTTAGATTAAGTAACGACGACATATGTAGGCTTGTCTATGATCTCTAAGAAGTCAATGACGTCAATATCGTCTAGGGTCTAGATTCCGGTCGTGACATCTCTGACTTGCCCCTATAAAATAATAATAGTATAGGTTTTGTACACACTTTACTAAGTATGGTTTTGTGCACATATACACGTAAGGACTATGCATGATCAAGGAAAGCTCTTCCTACAACAACATGTCATTTCCGGAAAGTGAAGTCACTAGACTTTCTTAATTCGTTATTTGTGAATCATGGTGTGAATATGACATATTTTAATGCATTCAAATCACACGAGTCATTTTATATATGAAACATAATACCTTGGAATCATGAACATAATTTTAGAACACCTCGAATGAAAAATTAGAAGTTTGCTCCTCCCCAATACAAAAGCTCTTCCCCCAGGACTTAGTTTATTTTTTAGTCTTTTTCATCTTGTTGTTATGTAGTTAAATGAACTTCTTAATCCTATGTCTTACTAACAAATTCAATGGTTCATTATAGTATCATACCTACAATGAATCGAGCAAGTAATCCGAAAGATTAGGGAAATGATTTGGCTACAAGTTATTCTTTCCATTCTTGTTAAATTGGGCATGAAATCTTTATAAACCAATCTTTATTGGTTAGGCCACTTATTTCAACATTTTCATATTATGAAAATTATGGGGCATTGATTATTCATTACGTTTTACTTCCTTTTATTGGCATAATATAAGAAGTCATTATAAGCCAATTTTATTTGGCTATGCCCATTATTTGATCATTTGCCTAACGTGAAGATATTGGAGCATATATCTTGATATGGAACAAGCCAATAACTTTTTAAAACTACATTTTTATCAACCACAAATGATCATACATACTTAAGCTCTTACTTTCTAAGATCAGTTTGAACATACATTTCTTCTTCTTTCTTTCTTACATTCGTAAAGAAATTTTTAGCATTAAGACCATGTGAGATAAGATGAAATACAATATTTGCCCCACACTAAAAAGGGGTGGTTCATCGATTAAGGTGAACCTAGATCATGTGATCTTAACATAAAATCTAGTGTTTAACCCACACAAAAAGGGGGTGGTTCACCAGCTAAGGTGAAAACAAGTCTAGTGTCTTCCCCACACAAACAAGAGGTGGTTCACGGATAAAGGGAAATGAATACTTTCTTTGAGCATTAACTGACATAGATCATGTGAGATAAACATGAAATCCAGTGTCTGCCCCACACAGAAAAGGGGTGGTTTTACCGGTCAAAGTGAAACCGCATTATACCTAGATCTCTTAGGTGGAATCCACCGGCTAGTTCCTATGTTGGCAACATAGTTCGAAGACGAGGAGATTTTTGGAGACTCTTATACACCTTGGTGAAGCCTCATCTCATGATGCTTACATGTGCTGGCACAAGCTCGTTGCTAGTCTATAAAAACTTTGCTCAACTTCTTTTTCTTTATAACTTTTAGAGTTGACTCAAACATTGTGGAATCTTGATTCATGTTATGAGGTTTACTTATCTATTTTGATAACCGGTCATCCCTTTCTTTACTTGATGAAATGTGGATTTAGTCTTACACTATCATATTGGTGTTAATGAGACTTTTCTCACGATTATTAACACCCACATATGTGAGAATCATTAACATTGTTTTCTAGGTGTGTTTGAGACTTTTCTCACTTCTTTTAACACTCATTCTGGTCACTTTCATTATCCATAAACTTTTAATCGTGTCATAACTCAACTTATCTTGTTCAATGACATTTGGTAGCTATATACCACTCTTTATGAACGCTATAAACTTTGTTCAATATACTTATATTCATAGTTCATTTGGAAAGGGTATGTTGGGACTTGTCTCAATGATTGGCATACCCTTGGTTATGAATTCAAAGTTACATTGGTCATGCTTAATTTTTTAACTTATTCATTAGCCAATTTTACATCATATTTTTTAAATAACATTGTAAGCGAATTATATTAATTATTTTGGACAATATATTGCACCCAAATTATTGGCATAAGCCAATCTTTCACTGAAAAATGGTCATGAGATTATCATTAGACAAGTCAATTAGCTTCAAGTATATACTATAGTAATCTCATCATTTTAAGCAGCCAACTTTTTGCGTTTGATTAGCTTATAGAATAATTCTGTGTTTAGTTTGGCTAAGCTAATAAGTTAATTTGGCATTAAAGGTTCATTAACTAGCTTGGATTCTCATTCTTATTTATTCTTATAGTTAGAATTATCATTTTACAAACCTGTGGGGGAACACTTAAGCCCTAGTTACTTTTAGTAATTGATTAAGCTCCGAGATTTGAATTTGTTAATTGTTTACTTTAAGTTAGTTAAATATTTTCATTAATTTAGAAATAAAACCCCCTTTTTTTCTTTTGTTTTCTATGGTAATAGTTTAATAAATAATAGTAATAATATAATAAAGTTAATTCTGAACTATTTTCCTCGTGGGATCGATCCCAACCTCATTAGTTGGGTTCTTTACTTGAAACGACCGCTTTACTTTTTATTTGAGAAGTAAGTTTGAGCATATCACTTAGGTGTAAATGAGACTTGTATAACTTCCTTTAACACCCCATTCTTGCCAATTATTTGCTTTAGACCCGTTTAATTATGTTATAACTAACGCTACTTACTTACTTTAGTGTAGTAGATTCATATCATCGTGTATGGATGATGAGCACTTCATTAAATGAGTTTTATGAGTTCATATGTCATTATTTTAGAGCATGTTTGGAGTTGTATCAATGAGTGTCATGCCCTTGGTTATAAATTCATTGATATTACTTTAAAAGTTCTTATATTATCATTTGATACTCTAATGACAATATGATTAGCATTGGCTCAATATTTGGGATGTAGACTAGAAAATTCATTCTTATTGGCATAAGCCATTTTTACATATGTTGATATTTAGTTTGCCATATGTATGAAACCTTAGCCAATCTTTTAATCATTTACATACGTTTCTAGCCATTAGCATATATCCATTTTGAAAAATAGAGTTAGCAAATTTTATTGGAACCACATAGCAAATGCATTCAAGATATGATTTCATAGTGGCCTTGTTAAGACAATTTTAGTTCATGACTTTAGAGTAACATTTTTAAGTCGTAATAGACAGCATCATATTAACATCTGATGAATCTAACATATTCACAATGTTATATTAACAGAAAGAATGCAAAATAGACCGTAACATCTTCATACCTAACATTTTCGGACATATATATAACATAGTATCATTTTTTTAATTCACATAATAAAACATAGCATCAAACGAGTCCAATTAATAGGTTCATTCAATCATTATTTAATCAAAAACCATACACATTAATTTCAGCCAGAACCACATACCAACAACATGATTTCTAATTTATTCAACATTGAAATCCTAAACAAGGATACTAGGGAAAGGAGTTCGACAAGCACGACGGGAAACAACCCCAGTTTTAAAGATCTTTATATTATACGAAAGGAAGTTCTCTTAGAGAAATAAGTCTAGGAGAGAAACCCATACATTAAGTAGAACTTAATCTACGACTACCCCCTTGAATGAACCTTGAAGAAACCTTGAAAATCGTCTAACAAATTTTCTATTTTTTTCTTGCATTTTGATAACTGTTTTTCTGATGCTTGTTTTCTAGTTTTAGTCGTGTATTTGTTTGAGTTTCAACGTGGTTTTTAGGTTTAGGAACTTACTTTGACTTATTCAACATAGGGTTTAATAAGTTAATTATATAAATTAATTAACTAATTACTAAAAAACCCTCTTAAGTTTACTAAACACGGGAGAATGTTGATTTGATAAAAAATCTGCAATTTTGGTTTTTACTACGGTTTATGTATATATTTTGACTTTATATTAATTAATTAAATCCTTAATATAATTAATTTAGGGAGCTAGGGTAAGTACTAAAGTACCCCTAAGTCATTGGAACCATAATCAACCCTTCAGTACCATCCTAGGTTAAGTACTAGGATGTTTCTTGCATATACTAGGTTAGCATAAGAATTTCGGTTTGACCTTTTGATTTAATTAATTAAATTGATAATTTAATTAATTAGGTAAACTAGGGTAATTAATAAAGTACCCTTAAGTCGTTATAACCATAACTTTATCTTTTTCTTGTCTTAACCAAAATCTTGAAACTTCTTTATGATTTTGGTTTTGACCCTTTAAATTTATTAATTAAGATGCTAAATGAATTAATTAATTATCATAGACTTACTAAAGTATTCCTATGTTTTTAGTACCTTAACTAACTCTTTGGACAATTCTAGGTTAGGTACTAGGTTGTGCCTTTCTTGTCTTAACAAAAATATGAAAATTTCCTTTGTAGTTTTGGTTTTATCCCTTTAAAAAAAATAAATTAAATAATTTGATAAATAAATTAATTAGATAATCTAGGTGAATTACTAAAGAAAACTTTAGTTGATAGGACCATAACTAACCTTTTGGAACATACTTGGTTAGGTACAAGATTGTCTGCTAATCTAGTAATAGGTTGGTGTCACCCTAGTTTTTGTCCTAGGTTGTCGGGTGCACTAAGTGGTCCAAATCGGTTAGTAATAGGTTAGTTAGCTATTTGAGGTAGTAGGTTAGAGTCTAAAATTTTTTAGGAAGCTAGTCACAACATGGAGTGGTCCTTTATGCACGGTTTTGTCCCCTTAATTACCTTAACCGAATTCGGTTAGGGCGGTCCCCTCCTTTGGTGCTTCTTGACATGTCTTGCACATGAGTTTGTTGTACTTTCCTAACAAACTATGAATTATGGTTCCTTTGTGAATCTTTACTTATTGTCCCAAGGACACTCACTATGTCCTTGGGCACTATTTAATTTACGTGATCATTTAAAATGGTCATGTGGAATGGTACTTGGCTTGACAATTGGATGCCTAGTACTTTGAGTAAAACTATTCATAATGGATTTTATTTTTTCTTTGGATCTTCCTTTCATTTAGATTTATTGAACATCAATTTTTGATTGGGGTATGACAACCAAAAAAGTATATTTCTTATTCGTATATAGAAGATTGGCAATATCCCTTAACCAATGTTTCTATACTATGCCCAATATTTCTCAATATTGGGCATTGGGGTGCCTATGTACACCTAATAGGCTATCCTAAGGGCATACTGGCTTTTCATTAGACATGATTTTCCATAATGTTACATCATCCCCCCTAAGGAACATTCATCCCCGAATAACACTTATATATCATTTAAACAAATAGGTTGACTTAGTTTATCGTACTTAAACATTTCTCTTTTGTGAATATCTAATTCATATTTATTTAAATGGTGCATATAATTCAAGATTATTTAAAGCTCTATTTTTTTGATTGAGTAATTTCATTCCCAATCACACTTAACTTAATGCACATCACTAAGCATGCAACACAGGAAACATGTCTATGCTACACAAAAACAACACATGAAATGCAAACATAACTTCATTTTAACTCACATAGTGCTGTTATAAGACATACGATTGGTGACCTATTACACGAAATCGACTAAAGCACTTAAACATAGAGTTTCTTAAACATAAACCAGACTCAGGATGAGTAAATCTAACCTCAAGATTTGAACAAATGAAGGTAACGGGATCTCATATCTTCCTCGGCCTCCCATGTTTTTCCCTCAACAAGGTGGCTCCCTTATAATACACTTACGGAGGGAACCTCCTTGTACCTCAACCGTTTTACTTGGCGATCTAAAATTTAAATTGAAAACTCATTGTGAGAAAGGTTCTCATTGAGTTCTAACCCCTTAGATAATATGTTGTTGTCCTTAAAATTTGAAAATATTTGGCTTGTTGGATTTGAACCACGCCCTTTACATCTCAACTCTAACTCATTTGGAAACTGAAACCTTACAACCCTGTTTTCATAGTCTTTTATAAAATAACACTTATGAAGCAAATCAATGTCTAAGCCATATCCTTGAGTTGGTATGCATTCAACTTATCCTTCTACTTCTCATGAACACTCATAGAAGTCTTTTAGATATTAGAATGCATTAATCTCAATGAGAACCCACACTCACCGTCTTTCGTCCACGTTGGGCATTTCATTATGGCCCTTTCTTGGGAAGGCTAAATCTTGATTCTGGTGCCTTAGACCAATTGGCCATCCTAATTCTTGTGTGTAACCCTATACATTTTCACACAATAAGGATGTTAGATATATAGAATGACACAAAGTGTCAAAGCTCTAGATAGCACGATAAAGAGTAGAAGAATTAACAATTTCCTATCATCGCGTAGTCTCTAAGTCATGATTGTGGCGCGCTTCATAACCATAATATATAAAGTATGTAACATGGTTGTGTTGATATTTAGATCCTAGGTTATTTAACCTCATGATCGGATACCATGTTTGTCAAGACCCGAATTCTGGAATTCAGATCGCAACCGGCGTCGTTGACCTCTCAAAGTCGCAGACAAGCCTATCTTGCATTCATCGCACTCATCTAGTAAAATTTTTAGAAAATTTACCAAATACATCATATACTAAGCTCAACATATGAGAGCAACAATCTAACATAAATAATCAACTTGAAACTAAAGATGAATATATCATAAATAGTTTGCCAAACATTGCCTTATTACAAAGCGTTGAAATGATGGTGCGAAAGAAACTCTAGGGACAACATCCACTAGCAATGTCTAAAACTAAAGCTACACTAAATCTGTAGCATCCTCGAAGTCATGAGGACCTAAGAAATGGTTTGGAGAAACGCTAAATCCAAACAACTGCATGTTTTGTCAACCTGTCCTCTGACCTGCACCTATACAAATAGTAAATAGTAGGGGTTAGTACAACACTTGTTATAAGTATGGTGTATGCACACGTACACATAAGGCTATGCATGATCAAACAAAGCTCTTCCTAAACAACGTGTTATTTTTGGAAAGTGTAGTGACTAGACTTTCCTAAATCGTTAGATGAGAATTGTTGTATGAATATGATGTATTTTAATGTATTCAAAGAGCACAAATCATTTTCTATATGATTAAAAAACATTAGTATCATCCACATTATTTTAGAACAACTCGTGCGAAGATTTGAGTTTTGATCCTCTTAGGACAAGATCTCCTCTTTGTACACTTAGATTATTTTTCAGTCTTTTTCTTCTTCTTGTCGTGAAGTTCAATAATTCTTTTGTTCCTATGTTTTACTTACAAGTGCAATGGTTCATTGTAGTCCCATACCCACAACGAATCAATGTAAGTAATCCAAGGACTAAGGAATGATTTCCCTACCTTATAGTGACTCATTCTTTACACTATATATTCATTACCTTCCATAAGAAATTCTCTATTAATCTTGCCATTGATTAAATTATTTTCATGTTGTATATAATGCATTTCATATACATGAGACTTTGGAATTGTTGATGTAGCGTAAGACATCTCAGGCGAGGACCCAACATATGGGACCTCAACCCGCGGGACTTCTTTAGCAAGCACAGAGTCTGCTTCATTCGTTCATTCGTACTTCACATTATTCATTTCATTAGTTCGTAGGCTGATGTAAACACCAGATATACCTAGGATGAAGTTTAAGACTCTCATCGGGATAATGAAGTGCAATGACCAAGAATGACCTAATGTCATTACTTGAATCTGATTTCACCTCCAAATTGTCTTGCACAAAAACCTTCAGTATCGTTCATTTCATTATCTTTCATACATTGAGGAATTCCAACCTTAACCGACATAGATCATGTGAGCATCTTGAAACCCAATGTCTACCCGACACTCAAAAGAGGTTGAATCACCAACCAAAGTGACATAAAACATGCTAGCGTACATGGGAATTGAACCGCGCCAGATCCCTATATTGGTAGTTTATGTTTGAAGACTAGCAGATATAAGGAGACCCATACCCGGCATGCCGGATAGTTTCATCTCATGAGAGTATCGTGAACCTCTGCCTTTCCCGAAAGAAGGCATCACTGCTCATAACTAGCCTATCGTGCTTAGTATAAAGTTCCATTACATTCAACTCATACTTCATCGAAGTTGTCTTCTAGTATGCGGACATCATAGATCAATAGATGATTTCTCATATCATCACTAGTATTAACTTTACATTAATCTTAATACTTTCGTTGGAGTGTTCATTGAGACTGCCTCTTCTTTAGCTTTACAGTTTCATAGGTGAGTACATTTTGGTAACATTTACTTAGGATCATTTAAGATTGCTCTCATCTTTCACATTAATCTCTTTTCATGTTGTCACCACATTCATTAACATTAGAACATTTCCTAATTATAATTACTCACCCCTTTACGTGAATGTTCATTTGTAATGACCTGTTTAGTCGTTTTGAGCAGCAGATTTTATTTCTGAAAAAACAGGCTGAGGCGACGGACCCCACGACGGACCGTCGCAGGGTCTCGTTTCAAAACATATAGAAAATCTGAGATTGGGTACTGAAAATCGACTCACTGAACTTCGTAACGGAATGGCAGGACGGACCGTCACAGGTGTGACGGACCGTCACAGACCCTTCAGAGAAATTGAGTCTCTGAAGTCTGAGACGGAGCAGCAGGACGGACCGTCGCAGGTTGCGCAATCCCAGTCTGGGTCGGATTTCTTTATATGTTTTAAGGGACGTTTTTGACTATTCCTGCTTTAATTATAAAGTTAGTGGGTTAATGTTAATAAGTCTAATTACTTGGGGGTTAAAAGAGGTAACCTTAAGTTAATTAGTGGGTTATTATTGAAATCTTTTATTCTTAATTATATACTAATTAGGGTAAAAGAAAGAGGGTTTGAATAAGAAAAATAAGAAAGAACAAAGAGAGACAGAAAAAGAAAGAGAACGAGTAGAGAGAGAGAGAAACGAAGAGGATAGCAAGGATTCTGAGAAGATAGCTTGTTGATCGCAATTCTTCGGTGGAGGTAGGTTATGGTTATTTTTATGCTATTCGTAGTAAACTCTTAATAGCGAATGATATGTATTGGTAGTATTGTAAACTCTTCTATATGCTTAATTGTATGCTTGCATGAATGTGATTATGAAATTGTGATATAATAAGCATGATGAAGCTATTGAATCCTAAATCTTGAAAAGAAACCCTAATCTACTTTGTTAATGATGATGCCTTGGTATAAAAGAAGGCTTGATGAACGAAAGTAGTGAGATTAGGGGATCGGGTGCCACGTTCCGGTACCAGGATAGTATATGAGGATCGGAGTTTCACGTTCCGACACCAGGATAGTATATGGATCGGGTGCCACGTTCCGGTACCAGGATAGTATATGAGGATCGGAGTGTCACGTTCCGACACCAGGATAGTATATGGATCGGGTGCCACGTTCCGGTACCAGGATAGAATATGAGGATCGGGTGCCACGTTCCGGTACCAGTATAGAATATGAGGATCGGAGTGTCACGTTCTTACACCAGGATAGTATATGGATCAGGTGCCACATTCCGGTACCAGGATAGAATATGAGGATCGGGTGCCATGTTCTGGTACCAGGATAGTATATGAGGATCGGAGTGTCACGTTCCGACACCAGGATAGAATATGGATCGGGTGCCACGTTCCGGTACTAGGATAGAATATGGATCGGGTGCCACGTTCCGGTACCAGGATAGAATATGAGGAGCGGAGTGTCACGTACCGACACGAGGGGAATAAAGATAATGAATCTTGAAAGATGATAATATATTCAAATCTAATAAACCTAATTCCCAAACGAGTATGATGAGGAGGCGTGAGTCCTCATCGATGTGCTTGGTGTTGTAACCAAGGGTTATGGTAACTGTAAATGCTGCATGCTAAGGATATTAGTTGATTTTATGATATTTCTTAATATGTACTGTTTTCTATTTTGAGTTGGCCGATGATATCTACTCAGTACCCGTGTTTTGTACTGACCCCTACTTTTATGTTTTCTTCTTGTTTATTTATGGAGTGCAGCAAACGTGCCGTTGTCTTCGACTCAACAGTAATTCAAGCCAGTCTTACTACATCGGAAATTCAGGGTGAGCTAATGCTTCTAGCTTGGACTGGATCTTCTTCTTCAAGTCTTGATGCCTTGAACTTCCTGCATGGACTAGCTTCTTATGTATTTTTAGCTTTTAGAATACTCTTAGTTTAGTCATTTGATCATAGATGTTCTTGTGGTGATGTCTTCCAGATTTTGGGGATAATAATAGTTATTGATTTTATTAATGAGTTAAGTCTTCCGCATTACTTTCTGTTGATATTATATTGAAATGTTAAGGTTTAGATTGGTTGGTTCGCTCACATAGGAGGGTAAAATGTGGGTGCCAGTCGCGGCCCGATTTGGGTCGTGACAAACTTGGTATTAGAGCATTAGGTTCGTTGGTCTCATCACACAAGAACGAGTCTAGTAGAGTCTTAAGGAACGGTAGGGGGACGCCTTTACTTTTCTTTGAGGGGCTATAAGACTTTAGGAAAATTCCATTCTTTCATTCTTTCTTCGTGCTATTACTTGGATCCAATTGGTATCTAGGTGATACAAATTGGTATCTGACCATCTTCACTCTATTTCGCAGATGGTTAGAACTAGAGCAACGACTGCGCCAACACCAACACCGGCAAGACAAGAAGCGTCCGAGCCAGCCACTGGGGCTGTAGCTCGAGGAAGAGTAGCGGCAAGAGGCCGTGGTAGAGGTCGTAGGAGGATGTCCTCTAGAGGAAGAGGACGAGCACCTAGCCCGTCTGATACTAGGGCAGTGACTCCTCCACCGACCGAAGAGGTAGTGAGAGAGGGTGAGGAAGGGGAAACTGAACAAGTACAGAATGAGGGATTGCCTCCCCAACCCACCCCAGACATGATCAATCAGGTTCTTGCTTATCTAAGTGGGTTATCTGATCAAGGTCAAGCACCTCCAGTGTTTTCTGCACCAGCACCTCAGGCTCCGGAGATACAACATGCGGCTACTATGGCTCCCCGCATGGATGTTCCATTGGAAATAGGCACATTTCCTCGTCTGACTACAGGGCCTATAATGACAAGTGATCAGCATGAACTTTTCAGTAAGTTCTTGAAATTGAAACCTCCAGTCTTCAAGGGTGTTGAATCTGAGGATGCTTACGATTTTCTGGTTGACTGTCATGAGCTACTACACAAGATGGGTATAGTAGAACGGTTTGGTGTTGAGTTCGTGAGTTATCAGTTTCAAGGGAACGCCAAAATGTGGTGGCGGTCACATGTTGAGTGTCAACAAACAGAGGCACCACCTATGACTTGGGCTTCATTCTCTAGTTTGTTTATGGAGAAGTATATCCCGCGGACTTTGAGGGATAGGAAAAGAGATGAATTCTTAAGTCTAGAGCAAGGTAGGATGTCGGTTACTGCATACGAGGCTATGTTTCGTGCATTATCCCGGTATGCCACCCAACTATGTTTCAGTCCACAAGAGCGGATTCGCCGTTTTGTGAAGGGGTTGAGATCAGAGTTGCGGATTTCAGCTTTACAGGTAGCGGCTACAGCGAAATCTTTTCAAGAAGTGGTAGACTTCGTAATAGAGGTAGAGGGAGTGAAGCCAGATGACTTCACCATGGCAACTACATCAAAAAGGTTTCGAAAGGGAGGTGAGTTTAATGGTTCTTACTCTAAAGGACAGGGTTCCGGAGGTTACTCAGTTCGACCCATTCAGTCTTCACTACAGACTGTAGTTGGGGGTCCACCTCCGACTGGTCAACACTTCTCTGAGAGACCTATGCATGAACCCAGAGAGTGCTATGGATGTGGGGAGATTGGACATATTAAGAGATATTGTCCAAAACAGAGTTACAGACCTCCAAATGTTAGAGGTACAGGTGGTCATGGTAGAGGCCGTCATTCTGGAGGACGCGGTGGTCGAGGCAATGGTGGTCACCAAAACGGCCGGGGTGATGGGCAAACTGGAGCCACTACATCACAACATGGTAGGGGCAACGGACAGACAAGTAATGGGGCCCATTGCTACACTTTTCCTGGGAGATCTGAAGCGGAGACATCAGATGCTGTCATCACAGGTAATCTTTTGATTTGTGATTGCATGGCTTCTGTATTGTTTGATCCTGGATCCACATTTTCCTATGTATCTTCCTCATTTGCTAATGGTCTAAATTTACATTGTGAATTACTTGATATGCCTATTCGTGTTTCTACTCCGGTGGGTGAGTCTGTGGTAGTTGAAAAGGTATATAGGTCTTGTTTGGTGAACTTTGTGGGGAGCAACACTTATGTAGATTTGGTTATCTTAGAAATGGTTGATTTTGATGTAATTCTGGGTATGACTTGGCTTTCTCCGCAATTTGCGATCTTGGATTGTAATGCTAAAACGGTGACGTTAGCCAAGCCTGGGACAGATCCGTTAGTGTGGGAGGGTGACTACACTTCCAATTCGGTGCGTATCATATCCTTTCTTCGTGCTAAGAAAATGGTTAGTAAAGGGTGTTTAGCTTTCTTGGCACATCTCAAGGATGACACTACCCAAGTGCCTTCGATTGAGTCGGTTTCGGTGGTCCGTGAGTTTCTGGATGTGTTCCCTGCAGATCTTCCTGGTATGCCACCAGATAGGGATATTGACTACTGTATTGATCTTGAACCGGGTACTCGCCCCATTTCTATAGCCCCTTATTGAATGGCTCCCGCGGAGTTAAGAGAGTTAAAAGCCCAACTTCAAGAGTTGTTGAGCAAAGGCTTCATTAGACCAAGTGCATCTCCTTGGGGTGCTCCGGTTTTGTTTGTAAAGAAGAAGGATGGGAGTTTTCGGATGTGCATAGACTACCGGCAGTTGAACAAGGTAACTATTAAGAACAAGTATCCTCTTCCTCGCATTGGTGACTTGTTCGATCAGTTACAAGGTGCTTGTGTCTTCTCTAAGATTGACTTGAGATCCGGTTATCATCAATTGAAAATACAGGCAACGGATGTGCCAAAGACTGCTTTTCGAACTAGGTATGGGCATTACGAATTTGTAGTGATGTCTTTTGGTCTTACGAATGCCCCTGCTGCGTTCATGAGCTTGATGAACGGGATTTTTAAGCCATATCTGGATCTATTTGTGATCGTATTTATTGATGATATATTGGTATACTCAAAGAGTAAGAAGGAACATGAAGAGCATTTGAGAATGGTATTGGAAATGTTGAGGGAGAAAAAGCTTTATGCCAAGTTCTCTAAGTGTGAGTTTTGGCTAGATGCAGTGTCCTTCTTGGGGCACGTGGTTTCTAAGGATGGAGTGATGGTGGATCCTTCTAAGATTGAGACAGTGAAGAATTGGGTAAGACCTACTAATGTGTCAGAAATAAGGAGCTTTGTTGGGTTAGCTAGCTACTACCGCTGATTTGTCAAGGGATTCTCTTCTATTGCTTCCCAATTGACGAACTTGACTAAGCAGAATGTTCCATTTGTATGGTCAGATGAGTGTGAGGAAAGCTTTCAGAATCTCAAGACTTTATTGACTACCGCACCCATTCTCACCTTGCCAGTGGAAGGTAAGAATTTCATTGTCTATTGTGATGCATCCTATTCGGGTTTGGATGCAGTGCTAATGCAAGAGAAGAATGTGATTGCTTATGCTTCAAGACAATTAAAAGCGCATGAACGTAACTACCCAACTCATGATTTGGAATTAGCCGCGGTAGTGTTTGCATTAAAGCAATGGAGACACTATCTATATGGGGTTAAGTGTGAGGTCTACACGGATCATCGTAGCCTTCAGTATGTCTTTACTCAGAAAGATTTGAACTTGAGACAGAGGAGATGGATGGAACTACTGAAGGACTACGACATCACTATTTTGTATCATCTGGGGAAGGCGAATGTTGTAGCGGATGCTTTAAGTAGAAAGGCGGGAAGCATGGGAAGTCTAGCTCACTTGCAAGCTTCTAGACGCCCATTGGCTTGAGAGGTTCAGACTCTGGCTAACGACTTGATGAGGTTAGAAGTAAATGAGAAGGGAGGATTGTTGGCTAGTGTGGAGTCAAGATCCTCTTTTCTTGACAAGATTAAGGGAAAACAGTTTAATGATGAAAAATTGATCCGGATCCGAGATAAAGTGTTGAAAGGAGAGGCTAAAGAAGCGACAATCGATGAGGAAGGTGTTATGAGAATCAAGGGAAGGGTATGTGTACCCCGAGTTGATGATTTGATCAACACTATTTTGACAGAGGCTCATAGTTCAAGGTATTCTATACATCCGGGTGCAACCAAGATGTACCGCGACCTAAAGCAACACTTTTGGTGGAGTAGAATGAAGCGGGATATTGTGGATTTTATTGCCAAATGTCCAAACTGTCAACAAGTAAAATATGAACACCAAAAGCCCGGGGGAACACTTCAGAGAATGCCCATTCCAGAATGGAAGTGGGAGAGAATTGCAATGGATTTTGTGGTTGGTCTTCCAAAGACATTGGGAAAGTTTGATTCTATTTGGGTAATTGTTGATAGGTTAACAAAGTCTGCTCACTTCATTCCGGTAAAGGTGACTTACAATGCAGAGAAGTTAGCCAAACTTTACATCTCGGAAGTGGTGCGATTGCATGGGGTTCCACTCTCCATTATATCAGATAGAGGTACGCAGTTTACTTCTATGTTTTGGAAAACATTACATGCGGAATTGGGTACTAGGTTGGACCTTAGTACTGCGTTCCATCCTCAGACCGATGGTCAGTCTGAGCGAACGATTCAAGTGTTGGAGGATATGCTTCGTGCATATGTGATAGAGTTTGGTGGCCATTGGGATAGCTTTTTGCCCTTAGCGGAGTTTTCATACAATAATAACTATCACTCAAGTATTGATATGGCCCCATTTGAAGCATTGTATGGGAGGAGATGTAGGTCTCCCATTGGTTGGTTTGATGCATTCGAGGTTAGACCTTGGGGTACTGACCTTTTGAGGGATTCGATAGAGAAAGTGAAGTCTATTCAAGAAAAGCTTCTAGCGGCGCAAAGTAGACAAAAGGAATATGCAGATCGAAAGGTTAGAGACTTAGAGTTCATGGAGGGTGAACAAGTCTTGTTGAAAGTGTCACCAATGAAAGGGGTGATGCGGTTTGGTAAAAGAGGTAAACTAAGCCCAAGGTATATTGGTCCCTTCGAAGTACTTAAACGAGTAGGGGAGGTGGCTTATGAGTTAGCCTTGCCTCCAGGGCTGTCCGGAGTACATCCGGTATTCCATGCGTCTATGTTGAAAAGATATCATGGGGATGAAAACTACATTATCCGTTGGGATTCAGTTTTGCTTGACGAGAATTTGTCTTATGAGGAGGAACCTATTGCCATTCTAGATAGGGAAATTCGCAAGTTGAGATCAAGGGAGATTGCATCCATCAAGGTGCAATGGAAGAATCGGCCGGTTGAAGAAGCCACTTGGGAGAAGGAGGCAGATATGCGAGAAAGATACCCACATCTGTTTACAGATTCAGGTACTCCTTTTCGCCCTTGTTTTCCTTCTTGTGATCGTTCGGGGACGAACGATGGGTAAATTGGTATCTATTGTAACGACCTGTTTAGTCGTTTTGAGCAGCAGATTTTACTTCTGGAAAAACAGGCTGAGGCGACGGACCCCACGACGGACCGTCATGGGCACGACGGACCGTCGCAGGGTCTCGTTTCAAAACACTTAGAAAATCTGAGATTGGGTACTGAAAATTGACTCTTTGAACTTCGTAACGGAATGGCAGGACGGACCGTCACAGGTGTGACAGACCTTCACAGACCCTTCAGAGAAATTGAGTCTCTGAAGTCTGAGACGGAGCAGCAGGACGGACCGTCGCAGGTTGCGCAATCCCAGTCTGGGTCGGATTTCTTTATACGTTTTAAGGGACGTTTTTGACTATTCCTGCTTTAATTATAAAGTTAGTGGGTTAATGTTAATAAGTCTAATTACTTGGGGGTTAAAAGAGGTAACCTTAAGTTAATTAGTGGGTTATTATTGCCATCTTTTATTCTTAATTATATACTAATTAGGGTAAAATAAAGAGGGTTTGAATAAGAAAAATAAGAAAGAACAAAGAGAGACAGAAAAAGAAAGAGAACGAGTAGAGAGAGAGAGAAAGGAAGAGGATAGCAAGGATTCTGAGAAGATAGCTTGTTGATCGCAATTCTTCGGTGGAGGTAGGTTATGGTTATTTTTATGCTATTCGTAGTAAACTCTTAATAGCGAATGATATGTATTGGTAGTATTGTATACTCTTCTATATGCTTAATTGTATGCTTGCATGAATGTGATTATGAAATTGTGATATAATAAGCATGATGAAGCTATTGAATCCTAAATCTTGAAAAGAAACCCTAATCTACTTTGTTAATGATGATGCCTTGGTATAAAAGAGGGCTTGATGAACGAAAGTAGTGAGATTAGGGGATCGGGTGCCACGTTCCGGTACCAGGATAGTATATGAGGATCGGAGTGTCACGTTCCGACACCAGGATAGTATATGGATCGGGTGCCACGTTCCGGTACCAGGATAGTATATGAGGATCGGAGTGTCACGTTCCGACACCAGGATAGTATATGGATCGGGTGCCACGTTCCGGTACCAGGATAGAATATGAGGATCGGGTGCGACGTTCCGGTACCAGGATAGAATATGAGGATCGGAGTGTCACGTTCCGACACCAGGATAGTATATGGATCGGGTGCCACGTTCCGGTACCAGGATAGAATATGAGGATCGGGTGCCACGTTCCGGTACCAGGATAGTATATGAGGATCGGAGTGTCACGTTCCGACACCAGGATAGAATATGGATCGGTTGCCACGTTCCGGTAACAGGATAGAATATGGATCGGGTGCCACGTTCCGGTACCAGGATAGAATATGAGGAGCGGAGTGTCACGTACCGACACGAGGGGAATAAAGATAATGAATCTTGAAAGATGATAATATATTCAAATCTAATGAACCTAATTCCCAAACGAGTATGATGAGGAGGCGTGAGTCCTCATCGATGTGCTTGGTGTTGTAACCAAGGGTTATGGTAACTGTAAATGCTGCATGCTAAGGATATTAGTTGATTTTATGATATTGCTTAATATATACTATTTTCTATTTTGAGTTGGCCGATGATATCTACTCATTACCCGTGTTTTGTACTGACCCCTACTTTTATGTTTTCTTCTTGTTTATTTGTGGAGTGCAGCAAACGTGCCGTTGTCTTCGACTCAACAGTAATTCAAGCCAGTCTTACTACATCGGAAATTCAGGGTGAGCTAATGCTTCTAGCTTGGACTGGATCTTCTTCTTCAAGTCTTGATGCCTTGAACTTCCGGCATGGAATAGCTTCTTATGTATTTTTAGCTTTTAGAATACTCTTAGTTTAGTCATTTGATCATAGATGTTCTTGTGGTGATGACTTCCAGATTTTGGGGATAATAATAGTTATTGATTTTATTAATGAGTTAAGTCTTCCGCATTACTTTCTGTTGATATTATATTGAAATGTTAAGGTTTAGATTGGTTGGTTCGCTCACATAGGAGGGTAAAATGTGGGTGCCAGTCGCGGCCCGATTTGGGTCGTGACATCATTTCTTCATTATCTTGTAATGTTGCCTAAAGCATTACGGATGCTTACTTCTAGATTGAGATTAACCTACTCTATTGATAACTGGTCATATTTACTTTACATTGATGAAATGTGAGTTTTCCTTACATATCATTCTTTGGTGTTAATGAGACTGGCTCACACATTCTAACACCTTCACATGTGAATATTCTTTTAACATAGCAACTTAGGTGTAAATGAGACCCATTCTGGTCACATACTTACTTTATACGCGTTTAATTATGTTATAACTCACGTTACCTACTTACTTTAGTGTAGTAAATTCATATCATCGGGTATGGACGATGAGCACTTCATTCAATGAGTTTTATGAGTTCATATGTCATTCTTTTAGGGCATGTTGGGAGTTTTCCCAAGGACTGTCATGACCTTTGTTATGGATTCATTGATATTACTTTAGAATTTCTTATATTATCATTTGATACTCTAATTAAACAAGATTTAGATTATGCTTAGTATTTGCTCAAGATTTGGGATGTTAGACTACTAAATTCAATGTTATTGGCATAAGCAAATTTTACGTATGTTCATATTTAGTTTGCCATATGTATTTACAGAAAGAATGCAAAATAGACTGTAACATCTTCATACCTAACATTTTCGGACATATCTTTAACATAGTATCATTCTTTTAATTCACATAATAAAACATAGCATCAAACAAGTCCAATTAATAGGTTCATTCAATCATTATTTAATCAAAAACCATACACATTCAGCCAGCACCACATACCAAAAACATGATTTCTAACCTATTCAACATTGAAATCGTAACAAGGATACTAGGGAAAGGAGTTCGACAAGAACGACGGAAAACCACCCCAGTTTTCAAGATCTTTAAATTATACGAAAGAAAGTTCACCTGGAGAAATAAGTCTATGGGAGAAACCCATACCTTAAGTAGAACTTAATCTTCGAAGACCACCTTGAACGAACGTTGAAGACACCTTGAAAATCGTCTAAGAAATTTTTATTTTTTTCTTGCGTTTTGTTCACTGATTTTCTCATGCTTGTTTTCTTGTTATAGTCGTGCATTTGTTTGAGTTTGAATGTGGTTTTTAGGCTTAGGATTTACCATAACCTATTAAACTTATGGTTTAATAAGTAAATTAAATATATTAATTATCTAATTACTAAAAAACCCTCTAAAGTCGACTAAACATAGGAGAATGTTGTCTTGACCTAAAATCTAAAACTTTTGTGTTGACTATGGTTTACGTCAACATTTTTAATTTATATTATTAATTATATCATTAATTTAATTAATTTAGGGACCTATGGTAAGTACTAAACTACCCCTAAGTCATTGGAACCATAATCAACCCTTTAGGACCATCCTATGTTAAAGACTAGGATGTTTCTTGCATTATACTAGGTTAGCATAAGAATTTCGGTTTTACCCATTTAATTTAATTAATTAAATGTATAATTTAATTTAATTAAGTAACCTAGGGTAATTACTAATGTACCAGTAAGTCGTTATAACCATAACTATTCCTTTAGACAATCCTAGGTTAAATACTTGGTTGTCTTTTTCTTGTCTCAACCGAAATCTTGAAACTTCTTTGTGATTTTGTTTTTGACCCTTTAAATTAATTAATTAAGATTCTAAATTATTTATTTAAGTAGAATAGGGGACTTATTAAAGTATCCCTAAGCTAGTAGGACCTTAACTAACTCTTTGGACCATCATATGTTAGGAACTAGGTTGTCCCTTTCTTGTCTTAAACAAAATCTGAAAATTTCCTTTTTAGTTTTGGTTTTAGCCCTTTCAAATTAATTAATTAATTTGATAAATAAATTAATTAGGTAACCTAGTGGAATTAACAAAGTACCCCTTAGTTGATAGAACCATAACTAACCTTTTGGAACGTACTAGGTTAGGTACAAGGTCGTCTCTTTAACTAGTACTAGGTTAGTGTCAACTCGATTTTTGTCCTAGGTTATCGGGTGCACTAATGGGTCAAATTAGGTTAGTACTAGGTTAGTTAGATATTTATAGCAGTATTTTAGAGTCTAAAATTTGTTAGGAAGTTAGTCCCAACATGGAGTGGTGCCTTATGCACGTTTTTTCCCCTTAATTACCCTAACCGAATTATGTTAGGGTGGACCCATCCTTTGGTGATTCTTCACAAGTCTTGAACTTGTGCTTTAACATGGATTGGTTGTATTTTACTAACTAACTATTAATTTTTTGTTCATTTGGGAATGTTTGCTTATTATCCCGAGGACCCTTAATATGTCCTTGGGCACTACTTAATTTACATCATTATATTAAATGGTCATGTGGAATGGTACTAGGCTTGACACTTGGATGTCTAGTACATTGTGTGAAACTATTCATAATGGTTTTTATTTTATCTTAGAGTCTTCATTGCAGGTACATTTATTGAAAATCAATCTTGGATTGGGGTATGAAAACCCAAAAAGTATATCTCTTTTTCGTATATAGAAAATTGGCTAATATCCCTTAGCCAATTTTTCTATACTATGCCCAATATTTCTCAATATTGGGCATTAGGGTGCCTATGTACACCTAATAGGCTATCCTAAGGGTATACATGATTTTCATTAGACATATGATTTTCCATAATGTTACATTATCCCCCCTAAGGAACATTCGTCCCCGAATAACACTTATATATCATTTAAACAAATATGTTGACTTAGTTTATCGTACCTAAGCATTTCTCTTTTGTGAATATCTAATTCACATTATTTTAATGATGCATATAATTAAAGATTATTCAGAGTTCAATTTTTTTTGATTAAAGAATTTCATTCTCAATAACACTTAACTTAATACATATCACTAATCATGCAACACAGGAAATATGTCTATGCTACACAAAAACAGCACACGAAATGCAAACATAACTTCATTTTATGTCACATAGTGCTATTATAAGTTATATGTTTAGCGACCTATTACACCAAATTGACTAAAGCACTTAAATATATAGTTTCTTAAACATAAACAAGACTTAGGAAGAGTAAATCTAACCTCAAGATTTGAACAAATGAAGGTAACAAGATCTCATTAGACATATGATTTTCCAGAATGTTACAGTGTGGTCAGTAAATGGGATAGAATGATATAGAAGCATGTTGCATGTGCATGATGTTTAGGAGTTTTGTTTAAATTAAATTTCAGTAACATTTTGCATTGTGTATTTTATGAAGTTATGAGTATGTTGTAAGATGTGTTCATATGATGTTACTTTGCATAATAGCATGTTTATATCATGAATTACCTAAAAGTTGCATTTTTTAAAAGATTTCTAAAAATCAATGTATGCTTGAGAATGCTCACGGTAAATTTTTTTGGAAAAGTGACTAATTGATTCTTTATTCTAAAATTATTTTAATGTAGTTACAACTGATGTATATAAATATTTAATAAATATAAAATGAGTTTTTTCTATTTTGAATGAAGCATGTGAGTTTTGTAGCATAATGAGTATAAAATGGTTTTCTAGTTTCATGTTGTGTTGTAAATATCTTGATTTCTTATTGATTACGTGTTGTATGGAATGGTTATTAGCTTCTACTTTAATCTCTATTCTTGGAAGTGTTTGGAGAGTGACAAGTGTCATTCGAGGACGAATGTTGTCCAAGTGGGAGGGATTGTAAGACCCCGAAAATGACATATGTGAACTAGAGCCTAAAATGTTAGTATTGATGGTATAAGGTCCTAAAAAGGTCTTATATATATATTATTGAGGCAGTGTCAAAAGTATTAGGTGTATTGGACGTCAAACTTCAAGGGCCGACTAAGATGTTCGACGACTAAGTCACCTATGTGCCTCAATTGTGGTTTTATGTGTTTACGTGTGATTCATGAGATTTTAATGTCAGTAAATTATATATTATAGCATATATAGGCAGTGTATGGAGTTTCGTGAAATTTGGAGGTCAAACATCCAAGAACGTCCATGACATTCGAAAGATGTGCCTTGTCCAAGTATGCTCCATCATTGGTTTCAAATCCAAGGGATTATATGATTCATTTTATTTCGGGGGTGTCCGATGATTTGGTGGAAGAATGTCGTTCGGATATGCTTTATGATAATATGAATATCTCCCATCACATGGTTCATGCTCAACATGTGGAAGAAACAAGGTTAATGAGAAAGAATAGAGATGCAAAGAGGATCAAGTCATATGATAGTGGTTCCTCAAAGGGGAGGTTGGAAATTCAAGAAAATTCTAGGTTCAAGAAAAGGTAATAAAGTTCCTACAAAATTTTCCAAGGCTCGTGATGAGAGGGTGTCTAACCCTAAATCTCAAGAGGGAAGAGGTACTAGCTCATGAAATAAGAAGCCAACTTGTGGAAAGTGTGGCAAGAAGCATTATGGTGATTGCCTTGTTTGGATGGACATTTTCTTTGAGTGTGGCAAGATTGGACACAAGGTTAGGTATTGCTCTAATGTGAAGGGGAAAGACAAAGGAATCTCTCAAGATCAACTTAAGGACTTACTAGACAAAGGCTTCATTATACATAATATTTCTCTATGGGGTGCTCTGGTAATGTTTTTGAAGAAAAAGGATGAGTCCCTTAAGATGTCCATTAATTATTGTAAACTCTATAAAGTCACTATTAAGAACAAATATCATCTCCCTCAGATTAAGGACATGTTTGATCAACTCCAAAGGGCAAGCTACTTTTCTATGATTGATTTGAGATTGGGGTATAACCAACATAGGTTGAGAGGTGAGGATACACCAAAGATGACATTCCCAAGTAGAAATGATCAGTACGATTTCTTTGTGATATCCTTTGGTCTCACTAATGCCCTGGTGGAATTTATGGACCTCATGAATAGGGTGTTACGAAGTTACCTAGATTCATTTGTCATTGTCTCCATTGACAACATCTTGGTATATTAAAAAAATTAGGTCGAACACATGGACCATTTAGTGTGGTGTTACAAGTGCTGAAGGAGAATCAACTATTTGCCAAGCATAGCAAATGTGAGTTTTTGTTGGTCGGTGGCATTTCTTTGTCATATCATCTCCTGTGAGGGACTTGAGGTTGATCCAAGGAAAACCATAGTGCTCAAGAATTGGCCTATACTAGTGACTCCAACCAAAACAAAAAGAGTTTTTGGTCTACCGAGATACTATAGGAGGTTTGTGAAAGGTTTTGCATCCATTATATATACTTTGACTACTTTGACCCAAAAGATTATGAAATTTGAGTGGACAGAGGCACGTGATAAACGCATCCGAATCTTGAAAGAAAGGCTTACCTCCGCTCCGTGTTGAATTTACCAAATTTGATAAAGGGCTTTGTTGTATATTATGAGGCATCCCGAGTGGCCTTAGGGTATGGCCTTATACAACATGGGAAAGTAGTAGCTTATGCTTCTAGACAAATGAAGGTGCATGAGAAGAATTATCCAACTTATGATCGTGAGTTAGAGGCCGTGGTATTTGCCTTGAAATATCAAGGCATTACTTCTATGGTGTCCATGTGGATGTGTATACCGATTACAAGAGTCTTCAGTATGTGTTTACGCAAAAGAAGTTGAATCTCAAACAAATAAGGTGGTTGGAATTGTTAAACTATTATGACATGAGTGTTCTCTACCACCGTGGCAAGGCCAATGTGGTTGCGGATGCTCTAATTTATATGACCACGGGTAGTGTGTCTTATGTATAAGAAGACAAGAGAGACCTAGTGAAAGATGTTCTTAGGTTGACTAGGTTGAGTGTTAGGTTGGAAGATTCTCCAAATAGTGGTTTAATGGTCCATCATAACTTTGAATCATCTTAGGTGGTTGAGGTGAAGTCTAAGCAATACCTTCATCAAACACTGATGGAGTTGAAAGAGTCGGTTATTGGTAAGCTTAATGAGTCACTCTCCATAAGGGGGATGTTGTCTTGAGGTATCAAAGAAAGGTTGTGTGTTACTAATATTGATGACTATAGAATTTTAAATCTCGAGGAAGGTCATGGTTCTAAAAAGATGTGTCTTGACCTTAGAAAAGTATTTTAATCGGAAGGCTTAAAAGGGGGACATTGCGGAATTTGTTGCAAAATGTCCAAATTGTCAACAAGTGAAAGTCAAACACCAAAACCAGGTGGTTTACTTAAAGAAATCCAATTTCCCACATAGTAGTGGGAAGATATAAATATGAGATTTCGTGGTAGATTTCCCTTGGACACAAATGCAACATGATTCTATTTGGGTGGTTATGCATAGGTTGACCAAATCCGCTCATTTTATTCCCGTCTAGTCAGTTACTTGGCGGAGTATTATCCAGGGATCTTCATATATGAGATTATGTGTCGCCATGGTATTCTGTTATCCATCATATAACATAGGGTTACACAATATACATCTATTTTTTTGATGTAATTCTAGAAAGGGTTGGGTACCAAGGTCAAGCTAAGCATAACTTTTCATCCAGAAACGGATGGTCAAGAAGAGCTTACTATTCAAACCATTGAGGATATTCTTTGATATTTTATAATTGACTTCAAGGGAAATTGGGATAAACACTTGCCTTTGGTTGAGTTTTCGTACAACAATAGTTACCATTCAGCTATATTTATGGCTCGTTCTGAGGCCATGTATGGTACAAGATATAGGTCTATAATTGAATGGTTTGAAGTGGCTGAGTTTTCACATTATAGGTTCCGAATTGGTTCATAAGACTTTGGAGAAAGTTCACGTAATAAGAAATTTCTTGAAAATAGCCTATAGCCAGCAAAAGTCTTATGCCAACCATAGGAGGAAACACTTCTAGTTTTAAGAAGGTGATAAAATGTAAATAAAAGTTACACCTATTTAAGAGGTGGTGAGATTTAGCAATAAAGGGAAGTTGAGTCCTCGTTATGCGGGTACTTATGAAATTTTTAAAAGGGTTTGCAAGGTTGCATATGAGTTAAAGTTACCTAATTAATTGGTTTTGGTTCATCCAGTGTTCTATTTCTCCATGTTTAGGAAATTTATTGGTGATCCCGAGTCCATTCTTCCTATTAAGGGTCTAGGTGTACAAAAGAACCTCTCCTATCAAGAGGGTCTGGTTGAAATCCTTGGTAGACAAGTAACGAGGTTAAGAAACAAGGAGGTGGCTTCCGTAAAGGTGTTATGGAAGATCCACCTTGTTTTATGGTGCAACATGGGAGGTCGAGACCGACATGAAGTCCCTTTACCCTCATCTATTTGATAACAAAGGTTAGTTGTGCCTATTTATAGTGAAAAAATGAGTTTATTTGAAGTTGCCTTGATTTTTCGTTAATAGTAAAGTATTTGTTTTGTTACAGTGAACTATGCCTATAGAAGTGAAAATTTTAAAAACAAATGCTCGTTTACTTGATTTGAACTTATGTTGTGTATGTTGGTATGTTGTGCCCTCATAAGTTGGATTGAGCACGATTGTACGAGTTAAAGAAAACTTGGGCACAGGTTAATACACATATAGTGAATGTTGAACTCTTATGAGATGAAAATTATGTGTTGAGTTGCATTGTGTAAAGATCATGTGGTTATGTTGATTTGAATTGTAACTCATGTTTTGATATGTTGTGGTTGGTTGGGCTGCTAGAATTGACTCTATTCCTTTTTTCGAAAGTATTTAGTGTCATTAGTGGATGAATGTTCCTGGGGGGGGGGAATTTAATACTCCGAAAGTCTAATGCTTAACCTAGAGCTCAATATGAGAGAGTAAGAGTTGTAACACTATTTTAAGGTCAAATATAATGTATAAAAGACATTTAGGAAGTTTTATAATTAAAACGTCAAGAAACGTCCATGATGTCCGAAAACTAGTTCAAGAGGTGCTAGCGTGCCTTAGTCTATTTGACAAGGTTTTAGGAGTCAAAATTTGATGGAATTTTGTAATAATATTTCTAATACGTATTCGAGTTGGTTTAAAGTCTAAACGTTCGGGTAAGACTCCCCAAGGATCAATCAAAGTGTCGTTGTAGAGGATCCTTGGATTTTGCCAAAAAGCTATCAAATAGACATTCTCTACAAACTATACCCATAGACACGGGTGGTCAAATTGATGGGGCGTCGATTGCCACCGTCATTGTACACTTAGAACTTTAGCCAAAGTTCCATTTGGACAACTCCCTAACAAAAATGAAGGACGTAAAGGACGGTTGGTCCCAAGTTCCTTCGATTGACTTACAACCCTTAGGTCGGGGGCTCGTAGGTCAAGGCCCCTGTTCTGTAACAACCCTAAAAATGACTATGCTAAGTAATGCCTAACGTATCTAGAATTCCTAGATTAGACCGGGTTCACACAGATTGATGCTCGTAGAACAAAACCTCTGAACCTCTGGAATAGACAAACCAACTAACTTGGTGAGTTAGTTGAGCTAGGAAAAGTTGGGTCCAACCATGTAGGGCTTCCGAATATGAAGATTTACTAGGATGAGTCTTTACCGGACATAAAAGGGGAAATCTTAAGTTTGGAGGGTCTAGGGGTAAAATAGTGCTTTTCCAGGCTAAGGGTAGTATCATAATTACCCAAAATATGTAGTTAATTATTTAATTGATTAGGTGGAGGGACATTTAGGGTAGAGAGGGCCGAAATTGCCCTTTTAGCAAAATCTTGCTCAACCCGTGTTCGAACCTAAGTGGGAGCAATGATTTAATTTTGTTTTATTTAAATTGGTAAATTAATTTAATAAATTAATAATTAATGGCTGATTTTAAAAAAAGGAAAATAACATTTTATTTATTAATTTTTAAATAACTTTACTAAGGCTTGCAAACAAGTCCTATTTCTAAGGGGACACTACCTTACACTTCTCTCTTTCACGCCTATCTATCTATCTATCTCTCACATCTGCCTCTCTCTCAACTTTACATTTTCTCTCTACTTAACAAAACAGAAAACAAAACAAAAGTTTTTCACACTTGAAGAACTTACTGAAATACAAACGAACAAGCTAAACTAAGAGACGAAAAGTTAACGAAATTTCAAGTCGGGTGAGGTGTGAGATTTGTTGGTGGACGTGAATTGGTGGTGGGTTTTGGGCAGCAAGTTCAAGTGTTTAACAAGTTTAAACTCAGGCATGTGTTTCTCTCCTAGACTCATTTCTTCAAGAGAATATTCTTTCCCATGAATTCAACCAATCATGAAGCTAGGGTTTTTCCCGTTCTTGTTGAACTCCTTGTCCCTAGTATCCCTTTGATCTCAATGTGAAATAGGTTAGAGATCATGTTCTTGGTATGTTTTCTGGTAGTTTAATTATTTAGGATGATTTTCTGGATAATGTGTTTATGATTATGTGTTTGGAATCGTAAAGCATGTTAAGTTATGTCAACCGAAAGTATGTGAAAAATGATATGTTTTTATGGTAGAATTTTATGTGCGAATGTTTGTGTAAATCATGTGGTGTAAAAGTGGTGTAATGTTGCTGGATGTAATGGTAATTCTTAGCGGAATATAATAATAAAAATATTACACTAAAGATGCACCAAATGCTCCACGATTTGCCTTAAGAATTAACGTATGAATGATGATAAAAAGAAGCTGAAAACAGTGAACAAATTTCCAGCATTTTGTAGGTTTGGTTAGGTCAAACAAAATGGTACAAAATGCAATGAAAAATAAATGTAAAATAAGTGATATCACTAAGGGTTGAACCCAATACATCATTACATGAAATCTACAAAAAAATCAACAAAAGATTAAGACAAAAATGAATTGGAAGAGACAGAATTTCCAGCCTGCTGGAAGTTGTAGTCTCGGCCAACTATAAAAAAAAGAGCTTCGTTTATTTTTTTTAAAAAAATTTGAGGTCATTGGGGATTGAAACCATGACCTCACTAAATGAAAAATTCATAAAATTTCGTGAGAAAAATGCAAGGAAAAATAGATGTGGTGACTGGGGATTGAACCCACAACCTCTTGAATGGATGACAGAGTTAGGAGAAATATAAAGGAGAAAATAGATGTGGAGAGTGGGGATTGAACCCACAACCTCTTGAATAGGTGAGAAAGTTAAATAGATAAATAAAAATAAAAATAATGAGCTTATGGAAGATTGAACCCACAACCTCCTTGACTTAAACGAAAAAAGGAGAGGAGAAAAAGAAAGTAAATATTATGGGGTTGAAAGGGATCGAAATAGGGTCCCCCAAATCTGAAAAATTCAATTATCAAGTTTAAAATAAGATTAAGTGTTTTCCAAGGGAATCAAAATCGGGTTCCCTTTCCCAATTCTGTATTGACACATTAGTCATACGTAAACAAATATTTAATGAATGTTGCCTCTAAAGATCGAAATCAATATCTTTGCATATCTACAGATGCATAAGTCTTGTACAACATAATCTTGGGTAAACATGAATCACTTACACAAACTAAGAATGAAGCCTCATGGCTTGTATGTGTGGAATCATAAGTCTAGCATACGTTTAAAAGTAAGTGAACCTAAGATGTATGTGATGAAATGATGTAACCCTAGAAGGGTTAAGTAAGAGTGTGAAACACACTAAATGGCCAAGTATATTGGCGTATGATGAAATGAACATTCACGTAAAGGGTTGAGTAATTATAAAAACCAAATGTTCTAAAGTTAATGAATGAGGTGACAATATGATAAGAGGTATTCTGAAAGATGAGAGCAATCTCAAATAAGACTAATTAAATGTTACCAAAACGTACTCACCTATGAGAGTGTAAAGTTAATGAAGAGACAAGTCTCTATGAACACTCCAATGAATGTATTGAAGTTCATGCATACGCAATACTAATGATTAGATGAGAAATGATCTAATGAGCTATGATGTCCTTATACTAAAAGTCAGCTTCCATGATATATGAGTTAAATGCAATTGAACTTTATACTGAGCACCGATAGGCTAGCTATGAGCGGTGATTCCTTCCTTCGAGAAGGGCAGAGGTTCACGTAACTCCCATGAAATGTGACTGTCCGACATGCCGTGTATGGGTCTCCTTATATCTCCTAGTCTATGAACCTCTACTTCCAATATAGGAATCTAGCAAGGTTCGATTCCCTATATACGCTAGCATGTTTTTTTTCGTTATGGCGGGTGATTCCACCTATTTTTGGTTGGAGATTAAACACTGGATTTCATGATACTCACATGATCTATGCCGGTTAAGGTTAAAGTTCCCAAAGAATGAATGAGGCCAGCCTCAACGAATGAAGATAGTAAAATGAACGATACCAAAGGTGTTAGGATAGGATAATCAAAAGGTGATCTCGACTCAAGTAATGACACTAGGTTATTCTTGTTCATTGCACAGCAAACCCGAGGAGAGTCTTTAACTACATTGTAGGTATGACTAGTGACTGTGCTAGTATATATGAACAAATGAAAATGAAGTACGTATGAATGAATGAAGCAGACTCTGTGTTTCCTAAAGAAGGCTTCCTCGTTGAGGTCCCATATGTTGATCCCTCATTTTGGGAATTCCTAAGGTCAAGTCTATGATTCCAAGGCCTCATGGCATATGAAAGAATGATGTGAACTAAGTGATATGTTATGTGTTGTTTTCAATATTAGAGGTATGATGATGTATGTTACTCTTATGATATGACTTTCATAATCTTATTTTTGCAAATCCACTGACTTGACTTTCCATAATTCATATCGTTAAGAGAGAGCTCTTCTTAATCATGCAGGTCCTTGGTGTGTTGCATATACCCATACTTAGTACAAGTGTGTACTATTTCCTTACATTTATCTACTTTTAGGTGTAGGTACAACTGGACGCTAGAGTCTATGAGTCGAGGCTGAAGTTATCTTGACGTGGAGCTTTCATCCGGATTTGGTAGGCCCTCATGATTTTGAGAATGCTTGCCTGTTATATTCTAGCTAAGATGTAGGCATGATCTAGTGGAGTATGTTCCACTAGCATTTCTTTCTAAATTATTTTTTAGAGATTGTATTGGTGCCATTCTGGCAACTTTATATTTTATGATATGACTATTTCTTTCAGTTGAGTATCATGGTATAAAATGGTTGTTGTGAACAATTACGAAATGATGTAGAAACATTTTATATGAGTTTGAAGTATCCTACTATGAAGTCTATGTATACTGCAAGTAACTAAAAGTGTCAATTTTTCCTCTAAAATTAACCTAGATGAAGTAACAATGATGTATGTAGGCTTGTCCGCGACCTCTGAGAGGTCAACGCTGACGGTCTCCTATGGGGTCTAGATTCCGGTCGTGACATGTTTGCTGCAGCATTTTAGGTTAGTCCAACTAATTAATCAGGTGGCTAGTGAATTACTTAGGTGTTTAAATGATGTATAATTAAGTTAGTTAATGATTTATATAAAGAGCCAATCCTTATTAAACTAACCCAACCCTTTTCTCAAAGCCCAATTGCTCTTCCTTCTCTCTACTTTCTCTGCAATTCGTGTGAGAGCAATCTTCAGTTTTCAATGTCCCAAAGAAAGTCCATAGAAGAACAAGTGGAGGAGTGTTTTGTGAAAGCAAGAATACTACCTTTCTCCATCATTCTTTATCATTTAACAACGTATGTAATTCCTTTCACCTTTGGGATTCTTTCCCTAAAGGGTTCCTCCAAATTGATTTCAAAAGGATGAGTTCCAAGTGTGTTTTCTTCTATTACAAATTTTATCTTCTAAATTGTTTTGTTTATGGTTTATTTAGTTTATTATGATTAGATTATGATGGATTATGAAGCAATTATTCTAGTTGATGATTAGTTAACCTAAGTTGTAGATTAGATCATGAAATTGACCCAAGTACCTAGCCCTAGGATACAAACTTGTGTTGAATTGATAAATAGTGATTAAATTGTCTTCAACATTCCGTTGATTACTATGTGATGATATTACATCCATTATTGAGTTTAATCGGATGGTTTATGGTAAAACCTTGGATGATGGCTTGTGAAGGAGATTGGGGTAAGTCTTGTGATCTCAATCCCTTACTTCAATTATGATTAGTTGTGTTTAGTGATGAAGTTGTATTGATGTATACCTTGTGATAAGATTGATTAGGGTTGGTATGATGTTGAATTGGAATTTAGTGAATAATGACTTGTGAGTTGTTGGAAAAGTTGTAATGATATAAGGATAGTGATGACTTGCCTATGTTCCTTATCATAATGTGATTATGTAAATGTGCTAACCTCATATATATGAATTGTAATTAACGGAAAATACTCATGCAATTCATATTGAGATATAATCATGACTATATAAAGGGTAGATCCTATTACCAAAACTATGTTATGACTTATAATGAAAGACATTTCAAAAGAGACTCTAGATTAGCATCGAGTGAACTAGTAGTAACGTGTGTCGCTTCCCACATTGGGAAAGAAGGATCACTAATGTACTCATCACATTGGAGACTATAATGCATGTAGCATAAATAGGGTCCCAACTACATCTCTTAGTTCTTGAACTAGGTTTCCCCCATAGGAATACTAGAGTGTTGATCCATATAGATGCCATGTTTAGGTTTTTGTATTACCTTTGCATATAGTCCGCCTTCTTTCAGTGTAAGGTTAGATTGAAATCGAATTCCACATTGGATCATATGGTCTATGTTGGTTAAGGAAATATTTTCCCAAAAAGTAAAATGAAGTAATGAAGTTCCTGATGGGTTTAGCTTAGTCTAGATAGGGGTATGTGACTATACATATACATTGCACTAGTTAGCCTTGAGAAAAGTCTTAGGGAGATGTTCCGACGTGTTTATGTGTTATTAATGTAAATGATATTTATATGTTGATCGTATATGTTAATGAAACTATGTCATATTAGTTTTACTTAGTAAAAGTGGTTCTAACCCCATTTCTCCCATTTTTCGAACATTTTAGGTTACGGTCATTGAAGGTTCATGACCAGTTTGATTGAAGTCTTAGATAATTTCTCCAAGTGTAAGGATGTCCTCATTTCTAAGGATGATGCCTTTTTATTACTCTTGCCATGTTTCTTTGTTAAATTCTAAAGACAATCATTTCATTCATGTTGTTTCAAGATATTGTGTAAGGGCTTATGCCCATGTTGATTTGAATCCGTTTATATGGTTAATATGAGACATACATTATAAGACTATATTATGTATGTTGTGTATATGTCACATAAAAGTAGAAGGCTATGTAATTTTCCTATACAAAGGGTCTATGTATACGGGATGTGAATATATTGTGTGTAAGCTAGAGGTCTAAGTAAACCTCATGAAGTACTTTAGATGAAAAGTTTGACATTTTCCACGTCTCTAACCTATGAATGTAATGATAAATTCTAAGAGTGTAGTCTTAGTTATCTCTAAGGACGATGACGTTGGTTATGTCTAGGGGGTACTCCCTGGATGTTACAATACATTTGTGCTGGTAGAGGTATGGGACAATATCCATACATTGCACAAGGTATAGCTTGAGCACTTGAAGTGGAGTCTCAAGGTAAATGTGAACTTAAAACTCTATATATGTGACGGAGTTCAAATGTGTTTAACGTGACTTGTATTTGGGTTGACACTTATAAAAATGTTTCTATTATTCCATGTTAACGATGTTTATTAAAATGGGAGAAAAGCATGGCTTTCAACATACTGTCCTTTTTTAAGCATGTTTTCCATAGTCATCATACATAGTGAATATCTGTCTACTAACCCATATTCTTCATGTTTTGCTACAAATGTAAGTTTCGACATGTTATTGTTCTCTCTATTGAAACTTGGATTAGAGTTCCTTCCAAGACATCTCTTGGTATGTCCACGTAGATCGAGGAAAAGACATTTATGTTTCCTTTTATTCATGTAATTGACATTCAGTACTTGTTTCGATTGTAAATGGTCGTGTCCTTATTGTGTTTAAATATTGTGGATAATATGGCCATGTTAAGATAATAAACTTTCAATATATTTTACAAAGAGTTGTAAATGACTATTTTTATTATTCGTTGTTAAATAATGTTTTATGTCCGCACTAATTTTATTACCTATGTGATATATGAATTCTAAGAGACTTGTACAAGACCCCTTTGGGGTCAATATGCCATGTCACGTCTAGGGTGTGCTCTCAGTTAGCGAAAAGCATGACGCTTGGACCAGAGGTTTTCAACAAAACTCATGCGAATGTGTTGGTTGAGTAAAGGGTTGAATGAACTTTTTAGAGTTCTTAAATTAATATCAACAGTGAGTAGTTTAGTGAAAATAATACCTACATTGTCCAATCGAATTTGGACATAAAAAGTAGTGGGGGACACAAAAGGGAAGAGTCTATGGTCAAGGCTCTCGAAATAATGTACGATGAATCTTGTCAGCATTAGAAGGTATTGAATCATCACGTCAAGTCGAAGAAATCAATGATGTTCATCTCAATTCTATGTCGGCCAAAAAAAATTGACAGCAACACTTAAAGAGTTTGTGCGAAAAAGAGTAGATGAACCAGAAGACATGAGTGTGACAGTCCAACAAATCAAAGAACATGTGTTGAACCTTGATCGTCGACCTATATCTACATCGCCCCCTACGACGACACTAAGAATGAAGGGGTAGAGGATGATTATTATATAGTCTACACTCCTTGTGATTTATATATTTTGAAGATTAATTTAAGTTTGTTGTTATATATCTTGTGTGTTAAGTTTATAATGTGTTTTGTTTGATTGGGTGGTTAAATTTGATTTGAATTTATTTGTATTTGTAGGTGCATCAATTTCTGCTATAAGGATGCAGAAAAAAGCAACATACATGGTAGTTTTTTACATCACTTTTTGCTTGAATTTTTTCAATAAAAAACCCATAAAAGTGAGGGACAAGTCCTTTAGTCATTTGATTTCATGGGTTTTTCAAAAAAATAATTACTTTTAGAAAAGCAATGAACAGGGTCCAAAGTCAGTTGTTTTCTCGGATTGACAAAATTTTAAATTTCACAAGAAAGACAAACTATGGTGCTTTTTGGAAACTTAATAAGCTATAAATATATAAAATGTTATGTTATACATCAGTTATAAAAAATCTAGAAATAATATCAAAAAGCGACGTCGTCTGTCTCTTTTTGAAAAACGTCGACCCAAAAAGTGACGAACATGACTGCATCACTTTTCCATCGAATTTGACCATGAAAGTGACGTAGTCCATTGCATTTGGCCATCTTTTCAAGTAATTTTTTAGTAGTGGCTATAAATAGGACAAGTGGGGGAAACATTATTGCAAATATGACAATTCAAAAAAATAAATCATAATTAAAAGTATTTTTGAGAAGTGTTTTGATCTCAGGCATATTTATATGCAAAAGTAGTCAATATTTACCCATGATTTGATGGTGTTAAAAGAAGATCTTTCGTTTTTAGCTTAATTTTGTGATTCATGAAATTATTATGAACTAATTCATATTATTAGAAGTTTTCAGGAACCATTGGGAAGACAGGAGTTGGAACAAAGAAAGGACGAGCAAAGACAAGCATGCATAAGGCTAAGGATGGTAACACTTGGGCAAGGCGCATTGCTAGGAATTCCACACCAAGGCCTGACACTCAGAGTCACTTCACAGGTGCAATAGTGTCATGTTTTGCCATCATGCTACAGAGTGTGACACTTCCTAGGTACACTTGCAGGCGACACCTCCCCAATAAAATTCTGATTCTTCCAAGTGTTAATCAATGTCTTGGAGTTCTTATTGAGTACGATTTTATCTTAATTTTATCTACGATTATAAACAAATCTTGAGGCGACCATTGTTAGGGTGGGGCATTTTTTTAGGTGTGTAAGGACAAGACTTTTAGTTTGTAATCGGTTTTTGATCCTCAAACTCTTCTATTTTCTGGAATCGCATTAACAATTGTATTTTGTGATTTTCTAATAGCATGAGTTGCTAAGCACCCTTATTGTGGATTGTAGCTACAATTTGACAGTTCAGTATTATTTGTTTTTGAATTGATCTTCGATTTTAACAAATGTTATTTTTAAGTTCTTATTTTACTATTTTATGCTTGCGCACCATAAGATAAATCTACTGTCTAATATTAAAATAAACCGAGGAGAGGTTAGATAGACAAGTGAATATAAAGAGGTTGATTAACCCTTAGATTGAGGTAATTTATGTTTAGGAGTGATGCACGGATGAACAACTTGCTATGTTACGAAATAGGATTAAATGTAAATAATCACCAATTAGCTTACTCATCAATGCTCAATGAAGTAGGTAGTAATCTATTTGGAGTAGACGACGAGATGTGGGTAGGCCGACACACATAATTAACCCCATAAACTAGTAACTTGACAAGTGAAATCAGCTCTAAGCTGATACTATAATGCATGAAATTCAATATATGATGCAGGCCTGGAATTGTATTTTTCTTTCTTGAAACATCGCCTTAAAGTTATTCACATTTGGTTACATTTATTTAGTTTATAATTCGTTATAGTTAGCCATTAATAATCAAATCTTGAAATAGTTACTTTTATTTTTAGTTGTAGAAGTAAGGGTTAACTATAAATTTATCATACGTCTGCCGGGAATGCTAACTCATTTATTAGAGATTCTATATTAGTTGCACGACCACATACACTTCCGTGTATATAGGTAGTAACATTTTTTTGCGCCTATGACAGGGACCTAGAAATAGATTTATATTTATTCTTACAAATAGAATATTCAGGTATTAATTACTGGATCTTAGCTTTTTTGTTGTGTGAAGTTTGTTTTTACGTCTGGATTGGAAAGGAGATATGGTCGAACCTTAAAAAGAACCTCAAAGAATTCTAGTCATACAAGAAAAATGAATCAAGGGTGACATGGTAGGACATCTAGGAAATCGTGGTGATGATCATCAAGACAATCGAAAAAATGTAAATTACCCAAGTGGTCTTAACAATTTGAAAAAATGTTAATAACCAAGGAGTAGCCTCTTATGTTCCTATCATTTAAGAAAGAGTAGTGCGAGGTGTGGCAGTCCCACTCTCCACCAATTGGGCATCTAGTATTAGGAGACCTCCACCGGTGGTAGATTTGAATTAAAGCAAAATATTGTACAAATTCTCCATTCAAATGAGCAATTTACTTGTCTCCACCATGAAGATCCTCAATCGGAGTCTCATCGGACTATGTGAGACAAACATTGCTCCCAAACACGTTACAAGGATCCGCAAGGCGATGGGTAGACTATGAACCACAAAACTCCATCATTACTTGGGATTGTCTGACAAAGAAGTTCTTGAGTCGATACTTCCTATCAGAAAAAAAATGCCAAGTTGAGGGGTGAGATAATAAAATTTTCTCAAAATCAGGGGGGAAACCATGTACCAAGCATTGTCCCGCTTCAAATAAATGTTGAATAATTTCCCACACCACATGCAAACTAATGAGGTAATATTAAACACTTTCTTTGAGGGTTTAGAGTATAATGCTCATGCTCTTTTTAATAGTACAGCAGGTTTACATGCCCTATCCATAAAAAGTGAAGTGTTCTTCAATTTATTCGATAGACTTTCGGAAGTGAACCAAGGGTATAAGGGGGGAAATGTCTAGAAAAAATATTCAAAAGGTCGCAGGGATCTTAGATGTAGACCAAGCTACTGCCACGAGATCCAAAAGAGATGCAATGAAACATAGCATGTCCATACAGCTTAAACAGTTGTCTGTGAGTCAATAACATATAAATGTGGTACAACATGCAACAAATCTGTGTACTGTATGTTGTAGTGGAACCCATGATGCTGAGAAATGTGAGGTAAACCTGTATTCTTTAATTATGTGGGCAATGCGCAAAGAAGCCAAGTCAACAAAATTATAGAAATAGTTACAACACTAGTTGGGGAACCATCCTAACTTCTCATGGGGTGGGAACCAAAATAAGAATCAAGCGCAAGGGGCAAATAAAAACCGTACCGAAAAGGCAGGGCAATAATACAAAAATCCAAACCAAAGTGTAAAGCCCAGTGCACCAAAAGAGGGGATGACAATGAAGAGTTATTCCAAAGTCTCATGACTTAAATTGGTACAAAATTAAGTGCTAGAACAAATAAGGAGGATAATATCATTAGAAACATTCAAATGTCTTAAACGAATTAAGAGAAACAAGTTGCACAAGTGGTTAGTTCTTTGAACTTGCATCTCCAAGGTAGGCTTCCCCATGATACTGATCCCAACATAAAACAATTGCATACATTAAGTAGTAGAAGTGGGATGCAATTAGAGGAACTAGCTCCAAAGAAGAGAGACACTGTTGTACCTACGAAAGAAAAGAAAGTGGAAGAGGTAGTAAAAATCTTCAATGTTGAGGCACCCATTCCTAAAAAGAAGTTACCACCTTTATTTCCATAACGTCTCAAAAATAAGAATGGAGAATAATGCTTCGGTAAGTTTCTCACTCTCCATAAAGAGGCTCACATTAATATACCTTTGGTTGATATTTTGCAGGATGTCCCTAAGTATGATAAATACATGAAATATATTCCTACCAAAAAAGGAGGCTCACATAGTATGACACTGTATAACTTATGGACGAGTGCAGCTTAAGAATCCAAAATTGACTGCCTAAAAATTTAAAAGATCGTGGTTGTTTTATTGTAAGGATTACAATTGGGAAAAGTGTACACGCGCGGGGGTTGTATGATTTGGGATTAGTATAAATTTTATTCAATTAACAATTTACCTAAAGTTTGGGTTAGGTAGTCCACAAACACAACATTTTTGTCCAACTCGATGGTAGATCCTTTTCTAGGACAGAAGGGGTGGTAGGAGATGTGTAAGTGCAAGTAGGTTTATTGATTCTTCTAGTAGATTTTGTGATCTTAGACTTTGAACACGATACTGAAGTTGTATTCATTTTGGATGTCCTTTCTTGGCCATGGGTAGGGCATTAATTGATGTAGCAGTTGGCCAATTAATCATGAGGGAACATGATAAGGTAGAGATATTTGATGTTAACCATGCTCTAAAGTTCCCTTTATTTATGAAGAATTGTCTGGTATTATAGTGTTTGATTGTATAGTATATTCATAGTTAGTGGATCCCACAGACCCTTTTTAAAGAGTGTTATTAGGTCATAAGAAAGATGAAGACACTAACGCCCAAGATATAGAAAGTTATTTGAATCAGGCACTTGTGGAGCCTCACAAGCACGTGAGTTAAGGAAACCACTCAAACCCTCCATCGATAAAGATGCAAAGCCCGAATTAAAAAACACTGACTGCTCACCTCATATATTTATTTTTCATTACTAATTAAACTTGCGTGTTATACTTTCTGCAGAATATTCTGAATTACAGGTTGATGCGGCATTGAAGATCCTAAAGCAGAGAGAGACAGAGATCAGATTGCAAGGGTTTGATATTCACGGGATTAGTCCGCCGTTGTGTATGCATAGAATCTACATGGAAGATGATCACAAACCAAGTTCACAACATCAAAGTCGACTAAATCCTCTGATGAAATAAGTGTTGAGAAAAAAGGTAATTTAATGTTTACATGCCACAAATGTAAACCCAATCTCCATCATCAAGTCTGTAAATTTGGTGCAATATGTTCCTAAGAACAGAGCTACGATAGTCGTACGAAAGGAAAAGAATGAGTTGAATTGTAGTAGATCATTGACCGGGTGGAGAATCTCTATGGATTACCAGAAACTAAATTATGCTACCCAAAAGATCACCACCCTGTTCCCTTAATTGGTCAGATGCTTGACAACGAAGAAAGACAATAGAACTACTGTTTCTTATATACATATTTCGCTTATAACCATATTTTATTTTCACCTGAGAATTAGGAAAAAGACCACAGTCACATGTCCTTATGACACATATGCTTTCAAACGCATTGTTACACCCTCAAAACAAGATAGGTTGAATTAGAGCCTAACATGTGTTTCATGGGGTTTTAAGGTCTTAAAATGGTCAATCATGGTGTTTATTTGCAGTATATATGTCACGACCTAAAAGCACCCACTAGAAGTTAGGGAGAACCCTCATTTTGTGATTGGGCGTACTTGACTCTTTGGGGTCTTGTACAAGCCCTTTAACTAGCATTAATCATATAAGACATGAAAAGTAGTGCAAAAATTTAAAACTTTTAACGAATAATTAATAAAATACATATCTTTCATAAATACTCAGAGAATCTCATCGTCACATGACAAATTAAAGACTCGACATAAAAGGCATAATATCTTAGGGACATGGCCCTCTACAATAATGTAAATTACATAACAATTCTTTGAATAAAAACTAAGAAAATGACTATGCCCTAGAGTATATGAGGGCATTCTTTGCCTTGAGAGAATCTTTCCCAAGCTCTTCCTTCTCGCCTTCAAACCTTTAAAAACTTCCAACCTATACTTATATAGTTTATAAAAGTATGGGGTTAAAACAAAGCAATGTACTAAGTATGGAATATGCAAAAACATGTAAAAAGTTACATTTTAGTAAAAATAGCTTTTCATGCAATTTAAGTAAAACATTCTTAAATAGAAAGGCAAAACGTCATACTAATCATCATTTACAACTTAGGTAAGAATTCCCATAATTTTAAGCCAACTAGAAACATTACATTAAACAAACTTGACCTTCATAGTGAACTCCATAAGCATGTACGATAAATACTTTTGAACATTGGTAATGAATAATTTAAAGCATTCACAATAAATTCAACTTAAACAATTAGAGTGAACTATCCTACACTAAATGAGTGAACTTGTAAAGCCAAGCGAAAGGGAAAGTGAACTCATTTTTCTTAAATGTTTCCCTAATTCAAAATTATCCTAACACACAATATGGTAGTATATGAAGGAAGTATGCATATGCCTCCTCTAATACACACTAAAGCAGCCCTTAAGACCACCCCTTTCGGCTGACTCAATTCTGGAGAAACAAGCCCCTCAATCATTGGTAATATATTAAAAGACACCCGACAAACTACCAAAGTCTTCCATTTCGAAATGCCTACTTAGTGCACTGAGTAGATAGAGTCCCATACCACCACCTACCCTATGTAGTAAATTCTTTTAGAAGGTTTGGCACCAAGTCTTCCCTTTTGGAAGGTCCTACCTAGTGCAATGAGTAGATAGCTTCCCATACCACCACCTACCCTAAGTAGTAAGTTCTATTAGAAGACATAGTTTAATCAAGTCTTTGTGGGGGATTTGCTTAACAGACATAGACCATGAGAGCTAGACATGGAATCCCAATATTAATCCCTATCGTATGAGAGATCTTCACTTGCGTAGTGTGAGGTCATGCTTCTTAGATTTTAGATGGCTTTCCCCATAGCTACACCTATGTGGACACATAGTTAAGGGATAAGGATATTGATAGATACTAAGTAACTCATTCTCTACTAACGGGAAGTACTTATCTGAAGAGGTGTTTTGGAAATACAACATCTCAAATTATGAAGTGTAATCCAACTCTTCTTCATATCCTCTCGGTGCTAGGCATAACTCTCCACGGATTTCATAACATAGTAATCTCTAATAGAAAGCTCAGTAAAAATAGAGAGGTTGATACTAGACACCACATCTCAACTCATGAAGTGTGTCCACATCAAGATTCCCCTTTTTACTCAACTTGGTATATTACATTCTTTAAAAAGTATGTGTGTACATGTGTACACCTTGAATATAAGAATCATTTAATTTTCATCACGTTCTACACATAATTTAACCTTGGTTCATTAAGTTACACACCTTACATGCTTGTCATAATCATATACTTCATTAAGACTTAAACTAGGTCAACCATGCAATTCAACCTATACCAAAACACAATACAAGACCCAATTCCAATATATCTTCTTTTCATATATTAGACCTTCAAGATTACATATTCAAACATTCTAAATAACATCAAGTTCCTTAATTAGCACCGCCATCCATTAGACGGACCATATCACTCAATATCAAAACATAATAAGAACTATATAAAGAAAGAAACTCAACATGAATTCAAACCATCATCACTCGTAAGAAATTTATCAATATTTCACCATATTAAGACCCTTTGGGCAGTACCTACACCAACATGACAAATACACGAAGACAAAAGTTCATAATCTACTCAAATCATGCTCACATAACCCAATTTCTTGACAAAAGTTGAAGTATGCATAAACTAGAGTTTCATTAGAGTTTTAACATCAAAATCATCAATTCAACCAAAACTAAAGACATTTAAACCATTAAAACATAAATACATGAAGATGCCTACTAGAATTCAAAGTTAGAAGGAGTTTGAGTTAGAGAAACCCGTTTTGGAAGTTGTCTTCTTGAATGTAAAGATGTTAAAGAATGAATACCATATCTCACTTAAGGAAGAAAAATCCAAGAGATTTTTATGAAGAGATATCCAACCAGACCTCCTATTCTTCCTTGACCTCTAGCTTTCAATGGAGTCTTGGGAGAGTTTGTCATTAGAGAGAGAGTTTGAATATTTATAAGAGAGGGGTCTTGTCTAGGTGTACGGTTTAACACTATTTTAATATAACCTAAAAACACTAAAATTATACACCTATGGTCTTAAAATACTTGGGGTGTATTTACATAAAACACAACAAGTGGGCAGCAGTCTTCACAGAGCATGGACAATTGAACTTCACTGGTCCAATGAATGCCCTAGGTCTACGGACCGTTGAGGGACAAACGGACCGTCCTTAGGGTTGTCGATGGCCACTGCTTTTTGCAGATTTTGCCCAAGTTTTGGGCTTTTCATCTAGGGCCCCTTGTGGGTACTAGGTGGGGTCGTTCCCAGACGTAAAACCCCTAAACTAATTCATCTAGGACTTAGTAATAATAAATTCAAATTTCAAGTAAAACAAACACGTAAAACTCGTCGAAACACAATAAGATACACCAGTACATTCTAAGGAATAATTTCGGAACGTCATGGACGTTTTTGGTCGATTGAACTCCAAACATAACCAAAAATGACACACTGCCTAAGGACACTAAATACCTTTTGTTAACTGAAAATCAACTGAAGAAACGCCCATGAGGCTCTAGTTCACCTTAGTTCGTTTTGGGGCGTTACATTCTCCCCCACTTGGAATAACATTCCTCCTTAAATGACACTTAAACTTTAAGAATAACAAGGACTCACTTAGGATAACATAACACACTTACATCATTATAAAAAGACTCAAAAATTAAAGCATCAACTAACAAAGAGTATCCTTGAATACTTTCAAAAACTTATCACACAAACTTTTTTATCAAAACTTCAAGAAGTCAAAATTAACTCTTAGCCTTCTTTTATGGAGTAACTACCTTCATCAACATTAAATATTCTCATACACAATACTTTTAAGCACATTGAAACTTCAATCCAAGACAACACAATTTTTCTAAAATTTACACTCAAAATTGTTACAGTGAAGTTCACTTCAATGATACTAAAATTTTTCAAAAATTCATTCTTTAAGTAATTCATCAAGATGAAATGATCATATGAACTATAAAACCATATAATGTCACTTCATCAAACAAAATCAACAATACCAAAGAGTTAAGAGTTAACAAAACCATCAATCCGTATTAATTATCCTTCTTAGCCCCCATCCCATACTAAGGGTTCTTTTTGGGATTATTAGGGTGTAAGGAAGCTTGATTTAAATCATAACCCATTTACTTGAGGTTTGGGAAGTCCCTCATCTTGTGTCCCTTATGACCAAATACAAAACAACCATCCGTTCCGGCAAGACACTTACCCCCATGTAATTTTCCATACGTAGAGCACCTAGACTTTCTAAGGAATGACCACCACCATGAGAATTTTTATTTGGATCCCTATACTTGTTTCCCATGGAAGAATCATGGGGATAAACCTCTTATTAGGCCTTTGGTGACTAGAATCATCCGACCTAGGACTTTTACCCTTTTGCCTCATCTCCCAAATTTTGGACTCCTCAATTTGTTGCGCATAAACCATGAGCCTAGAGATATCCATATAATTAAGAAGCCTTGCCGTACAACACTCTTTTTCTACAAAGCTATAAACTCCCATATAAAACATGTTCATCCTAGCCCTAGTTTTGGCTACCATGGTTGGAGCATACTCAGAGAATTGGGTGAATTTGAGAGAGTACTCTTGTACAATCATTCCACCTTGACGAAGGTTCTTGAATTCAAAAATCTTCTTCTCCCTCCACTCTAGGGGAAAGAACCTATCTAGAAAAGCCTCTTTCAATTCTTAACTATTAACCGCACGTCTTTCTTGAGGTGTCTTACTCCTCCATTGCTGAAACCAAAATTGAGCCACCTCCTTATGTTTGTAAGCGAATAACTCAACTTTCTCCCTAGGGGTCACACCCCTAGAATCTACCACTTTGAAAACCTCATCTATGAAACCTTGTGAATCTTCATCAACCTTACTTCCATGAAAAGTAGGAGGGTTCATCCTCATTAAATTCCGAATCCTAGAGGTAGTAGTACTACAATTTGGTTGGGGCCTATCTCCTTGGTTAGCTTGGCCCACAATGTGATTGTTGACAACATGATCTTCAGGCGTCATGAGTTGGGCCAAGTTGATTAGGGAAGCCTGCAACTCTGCATTAGTCATATCACCCTCAACAAAAGGAGCTTGAGGCATAGGAGGCACTTGAGGTCGTTGGGGTTCCGGAGGCACTTGAGGTTCTTAAAGGGGAACCTCCACATTCTCTTCCTCCTCTAGGCCAACAATAAGAACTTTTTCACGGGATGGGATCCTCTCATTAGCTACACCACCCTCCTCCCTTCTAGCGGTCCATCTCCTCGTATTAATGTCGTATAAAACAAATAGAAGAGGTTAAGAGAAGACACCTTATATGACTTAACTCTAAGGCACGACATTAGAATAGAGAAGAAAGTGAAACTTCTACCATGTTATAGCCTCTTTTCCATGGATGTGTGGCGAATCACAACAATAACCAAGATACTACTAGATATGGCTTGTGAGACTGTTAGAACCTAAACTATTTCCCATAACCTTATGCTCTGATACCAAGTCTATCAAGACCCGAAATCACCCCCTAAAAGTTAGGGAGAACCCTTGTTTTGTGATAAGGCGTACTTGACCCTTCGACGTCTTGTACAAGCCCTTTAACTAGCATTCATCATATACGACATGAAAAAAAGTTCAGAAATTTAAAAATTTTCACGAATAATTAATAAAAGACAAATCTTTCATAAATACATAGAGAATCTCCTCTCATAATCCAATTTAAATATTCGACATAAAAGGCATAATATCTTAGGGGCATAGACCTCTACAATAAAGTAAATTACAGAACAAGTCTTTAAGTAAAAACAAAGAAAAGGACTATCCCCTCGAGTATATGAGGACATCCTTTGCCTTGAGAGCAAATTTCCAAAACTCTTCCTTCTAGCCGTCAAACCTTCAAAAGCTTATATAGTATAAAAAAGTATGAGTTAGTACAAAAAAATGTACTATGTCGTATGCAAAAACATGTAAAGAAGGACATTTTAGGAAAAATAGTTTTTCGTGCAATTTAAGTAAATATTCTTGAATACAAAGGCAAAACGTTATACTAACCATAATTTACAACTTAGGTAAGAATTCTTATAATTTTAAGCCATCAAGAAACATTACAATAAACCAACTTGACGTTCATAGTAAACTCCTTAAGCATGTATAATAAATACATTCGAAACTGATAATGAATAACTTAAAGCATTCACCATAAAATTAAATTAAACAATTACAATAAACTATCCTACACTAAATGAGTAAAATTCCAAGGCCAAGCGAAAGAGAAAGTGAACTCATATTCCTTAAGAGTTTCCCTACCTCTAAGTTATCCTAAGACTCACTAAGGTAAGTGATATACAGTGGTTTGACGGTATTATTAATACTTTTTCCTTAAGTTTAGTGTGTCCGAAAGCCTTTTTCTGCTAATTTTTATATAAGTTTCAGTTTATTTTGCAGGAAATCTGTCCAAAGTTGAATGCGGAGATTTTGATCGAAAAAATGCAGAAGAGACCACCTACAGAGCTTATGATGGTCGGTCGTGCTTGTGACAGTCCGTAGGTGGCAACGTACTGCAACTGCTGAAGGATGATGGGGAAGTATAACCAAGAGTGGGGTTACGAAGCTTGTGAAGGTCCGTCGTGTCTATGACGGTCCGTCCTACAGGTTCGTCATGAAGTTCAGTGAAGTGATCCTAGTACCCATATTCCAAGAGTTGAAGTGTTTTGAAAGGAAGGCCCTCGACGGACCGTTGTGCCTATGACGGTCCGTCATACTTGCCGTCAAGGGTAATGATGAAGAGCAGCAGAAGAAATTGCATAAGAATGGGATGACGGAGTCCATGACGGTCCGTCCTGACCACGACGATCGGTCGCGAGGTCCGTCGACCCAGCCGCGTTTTGGCAGATTTCCATTAAATAGATTCTTTGATTAATTAGGTTTTTATTTTTGTACAAATAGTTTGAAAAACCTTGTTTTTGAGGTTAGACTCTTCGATTGTTAAACTCCGTATTGGTAAATATTTTACTGCGAGATTCTTGATAATCATTAGACTTTTTGTGAGATAATTGATTACTTTGAGATTCTTGCAAGTGAATATTTTTGATTAATCAAGGAAACTTTCGGATTTTACTCTTTCTCATTGAATTAAGTACATGAATTCTTATTTAATATATTTGAATATTGTGAGTATGACTATGAGTAACTAAACTCCATAACTAGGGTTGTGGGAACCATAGGCAAATAATGAGATAAAATCTAACTAAAATAACAATTCTAGAATAGTGTCTTGCATGTATTTATAATTCTTTTGCTTAGAAGTCTTTTTAACGGACGACCAACATTAGAACTCGCCTTAATGCTACTTGCCGGACCAAGGAGGTAGATGATAGGAAAAGAATTATTAACATAGATTTAGCGTATACTATCTAATAGGCTAGTATTAATTTGTACGAGGTAATAACTTAGTCAAATATCGAATACGATGCTTAATATGAGGTAAGGATAAGGGTTAGTATAGCAACACACGTAGCCGGACCAAGGTGCGGAGTGAGATTTTCTAGATGTCGGACCAAGGATTTAGAAATACATAACTTATCACTTTGCATGCAAGATACTAGGAAAGAATTGATATAGTTAGAATTATCAAGTTATGAACTTATGGGGAACACGTAAACCGTATTTACTTTGATTTATTGATTAAAATCCAACATTCAAAACTGTTAAGTGTCTCTTTCAAGTTCATTAGTTATTTTCACTCATTCAGAAATAGAAACCCCCTTTTATTGTTTTTACTTTCCAAGAAAGTCATTGACCAAACAATAGTAATAACAGGTTGAAGTTAAGTTTAGACTATTTTCCTCATGAGAAGTTAGTTTGAGCGTAGCAAATTTTGGCGTCGCTGCCGGGGAAATTAGCTTTTAGATTAACTTGAACTTATTACTATAGTTTAGTTGATATTTTCTTAATTTTACGTTGTTTTATTGTTTTTGATTTCTATTCAGAACTATCCTCCTTGTATGCCAAATACACGGAGAGGAAGAGAAATCTTGTTTCCCTACGATCACGAGTTAGAGCGTACACAGCGCAATATGATTCGAAACATGGGAATAGATAATAATTATCCGAACCAGAACATCTAAACGCCTGTTGATGTTCATGGTCAGATGTTACCTGATGCTCCGGGTGAACATCAACAGAGGGGATCAAATCCCGTTCCACGGCCCCAAGCATACTACAGATGCTATGATAACATAGCATACTCGGATGGGCCACTTGTCTTGCCCCCTCTACCCACAAGCCACACCTTCGTGGTAACTAGTAGCCTGATGCAAATGCTCACTGCTAGAGGTTTATTTTCAAGGCTACCTTCTGAGGATCCACATGCCCATATAGCTAAGGTAAGGGCAGTGTGTAAAAATTGTGTGGGGAGGCCTGATTTGGATGTAGATGTAATAGGGCTCAGAGTGTTTCCTCTCTCACTGACGGTAGAGGCTTCTATATGGTTCACTGAGCTCCCATACAACTCAATCTTCACTTGGAACCAAATAAGAGATGTTTTCTTAGCACGCTACTATCCGGTCTCAAAGAAACTAAACCACAAAGACAGAGTGAACAACTTTGTGGCACTACCAGGAGAGTCAGTTAGATGTTCTTGGAATAGCTTCACCTCATTCTTGAGAAGTGTTCCAAATCACCGTATAGATGATGAGTCACTGAAGGAATACTTCTATCGGGGACAGGATGATAACAATAAAGCGGTGTTGGACACTATAGCAGGTGGATCTTATGGGGAGTGTCCTTATGCTGCGATTGCTGAAAAATTAGAGAAAATCTCCCGGAATAACAAAGCTTGGAGTACTAGGAAGTCTGATACAGGGAGAAACACCTTCGCAGTGCAGTCCACTCACAACCCAGCCACAGATGAGTTTCGGGAAGAAATGGCTCAGATGAGAACCGAGCTTGGGTTGGTAATAAAACATGTTCCTACATGGGTTGTGTCCTAGTTCAACCATGGGCAAGTAGAACACCCTACATCGGGGTAGGGTTGACTCCAGATTCAATGCCTAGCTTGTATGTTCTATGTCGGTTATTTTCTATTCTCATCACGGAGGATACATGATAGTGTTGGATAAGTACTATATAGTTTAGATAGTAGAATGAGACACTATCTAGGCATTGCATGAGTAGGTTTTGAAAATATTAGTATGTAGGTTCCCTAGGTAATCTCCATGACCATTATTGTAAAGTCCTTAATTGTTAAATGTTTCTTAAATGGTTTAATAAACATAATGACTTGAATAAAGGTTTGTTAAAAGGTATCTATCTGGAGTAGCTTTAAGGATTACTTAGGTAGGCTTGGAGAAAGTGTATGGGCATTCTATTCATGACTTACTTAGGTGCTTGGTAGGGAGTATAATTGATTAAATGGGAGTAATATTATATTAGGTAGTCTTATGGATCACTTTGGTGCGTGTGAAGATCGTCGTTGCTTCATAACTCGCTCAAGTTAGCCTTAGAATAACCTTTGGAAGTAGAGTCTCATGTTATGCGTTTTAAAGTAATATTGCTGTTATATTGTGTAGGGTGACTTATATGTGCTTTTAGTATTATATGTGGTTTCTTATACTTATGTTTATGAAGTTTTACTCAAACAGAGAATTTTTTATAAAAATGTCTATTTATCATGATTTTATGCATTACACCATACTTAGTACATTCTAATGTACTAATTCCAATATTTTTTCTATCAATCTGTACGTTGAATTTTTGAGGAGTACGTGAAGTGGAATCTTGAATTAGTATTCATTAAAGAAAAATTTTGGGTATGTCCTCACTTGATCCGAGGACAATACTCTTTTTAGATTTCCTTTGTTTAAAGATATATTAATAAAATTATTATTTCTATATTCCATTTTTATAGACCGTGTCCAATGATATTCGTGTGTTTAAGATGGCGACATTGAGACATAGCCTTATTCCTTATGTTTTCTATGAAAGATATTTTGAAGTATTATTTCATGTGAAATGTTTTAATTCGTATTACTTTTCATAGATGTATGTGAATAAAGATGTCTAAGAGATTGTACAAGACCTCCGAGAGGTCAAGTACGCCTTTTTTTGACACAAGGGTGAGCCTAAATTCTAGGGTGTACTTTCTGGTCGTGACGCACATGCCATTCGGACTTTGTGATGGATCGATGACATTCCAAAGATCTATGATGACTAGTTTTATGACATACTGGATGACTTTGTAGAGGTGTTCATGGATGAATTCTTAGTCTTTGGGAAGTCTTTCAATGTATCTCTCCAAAATTTTGATATGGTATTGGCTAATGTAAAGATACTATCTTTATTTTGTACATGGAAAAGTGTCATTTTCATGTTATAGAGGGGACAATTTTGAGATAAAAGGTGTCTAAATCTTTGTTACATGTTGATAAGGCCAAAGTCGAAGTCAATGAGAAATTTCCCCCTCCCATTTCTATAAAAGGGGTGCGTATTATTCTTGACCATACTGGTTTTTATAGACGATTCATGAAGGTCTTTTTAAAGATTGCAAGATCTATGTCCAATTATTTCCAGAAGGAGGTGAATTTTGACTTTGATGAAATGTGCCTAATAGCTTTTGAGAAGTTGAAAAATAATTTTATTGAGGCTCCCATTCTAATTTCCTTTGATTGGGAATGACCATTTGAACTAATGTGAGATGCGAGAAATGTAGGAGTGGGTGCATTGTTGGACAGAGAAAGAGTAGAGTATTCCACTCCATTTATTATACAAGAAAAACCCTTGACTCTATAAAATCTAATTACACTATGACTAAGAAGGAGATGCTAGCACTAGTGTTCTCCTTCGACAAGTTCAGATCGTATTTGGTAGGCACTAATTTTTTTTCACTGATCATTCAACTATTAGGTACCTATTCAATAAGAAGGATGCTAAACAAAGGCTATTTCATTGGATATTGTTTGTCGAAGAATTTGACGTTGAGGTCTAAGATAATGGTACTGAAACGAAATAGCTGATCACTTATCTAGATTGGAGGATTTCTCACATGTGAATGAAGGTGAATAAATCTGGGAACACTTTCCGGATGAACAAGTGATGGCGGTGGATATCTCTCAAACGCCATGGTATGCAGACAATGTGAACTTCAGATTGAAGGGAGATTTTCCCCCGGGTGCAACTTCTTAACAAATGAAATAGTTAAATCATGATGACAAGTTCTACATATGGGATGAACCATTCTTGTTCAAGACAGGTGTCAAACGGGAAGTGAGAAGGTGCATTCCGGAGTCTAAAGTTAACAAAGTGCCAGAGAGTTGTCATTGTAGACCATATGGAGGTCACCATGGAGGGGAGCAAACTTCTCTTGTGGTACTAAATCTTGTTTCTTTTGTCCCTAATTGTTAAAAGAATCTATTGCTGTTGTAAAGGGATTAGAGCGGTACCAAAGATTTGGTAGCATTTCATGAACACATGAGATGCCCCTAAACATAGGTGGAAATTATTAAATTGTGTTGTTTATTGACTGTAAGGGTCCATTCCCACCATATAATGGAATCCTATATGTAAAGACTCAGATTCTAGAAACCGGACTGCCACCGGCGTCGTTGACCACTCAGAAGTTGTAGACAAGCCTCTTCTTGCATTCATCATATTCATACGATTGATTTTCGTGGAAAATTTAAAACTTTTGGTTTATATTTGAATTATAAGTAGACTTCATATTGAAAACAAGTGAACGAGTACTTGTAAGGAAGTTCATTACTCATACATCAACCATCTAATAATAGAAACATACCACTTGAAAGAAATAGAATCTCATGTCATAAGTAATACTTGACAAAACAGAATCATTATAAGAGTCTAAATAAAATGGGAAAGAAGCATTAGTTGAACATACTTAGTAGTTCAAACCTACTACAATGAAATAAATATAAAGGCAAGCATCCTCGAATGCATGAGGACCTACCCATTCCGGATGACATCTCTGAGTCTGAAAAACTGCAATGTACCTGCAATGTCCACCTAATCCTGCACCTAAAATAATAATATTTTATGTAGTTAGTGCACTGATATACCGTGGTTTCACGGTATAATTAATACTTTTTTTACTTAAGTTTAGTGTGTCCAAAAGCCTTTTTGTGCTAATTTTAATATAAGTGTCTTTTTATTTTGCAGGAAATCTGTCCAAAGATGAATGCAGAGATTTTGAGCGAAGAAATGAAGAAGAGACCACCTACGGATCTTATGACGGTCCGTCGTGCTTGTGACGGTCCGTAGATGGCAGCGTAGTGCAGCTGCTGAAAGAAGATGGGGAAGTCTGACCAAGTGTGGGGTTACGAAAATTGTGACAGTCCGTCGTGTCTATGACGGTCCGTCATGCAGGTTCGTCATGAAGTTCAGAGAAATAATCCAAGTACCCATATTCCAAGAGTTGAAGTGTTTTGGAACGAAGACCCTCGACAGATCGTTGTGCCTATGACGGTCCATCATACCTGCCGTCAAGGGTAATGAAGAGAGCAGTAGAAGAAATTACATAAGTATGGGATGACGGAGTCCATGACGGTCTGTCGTGACCATGACGATCCATCGCTAGGTCCGTCGACCCAACCGCATTTTGGCCGATTTGCAGCAAATAGAGTCCTTGTTTAATTAGGTTTTTATTTTCTATAAATAGTTCAAAAAACCTCTTTTTTGAGGTTAGACTCCGGATAGTTAGACTCCATATAGCTAGACTCTGGATCATTGTTAGACTCTGTATTGTTAGACACCGTATTAGAAAACATTGTATCGTTAGACTTTTGATTATCATTGATTGTTGGTGATTTTTGGTGATTAATCAAGCAAACTTTCGGATTTTACTCTTTCTCATTGAAGTAACTACATGAATTCTTATTTAATATATTTGAATATTATGATTCTGACTATGAGTAACAAAACTCGATAACTAGGGTTGTGGGAACCATTAGAAAATAATAATATAAAACCTAATTAAAATAACAATTCTACAATAGTGTCTTGCATGTATTAATAATTTTTTTGCTTAGAAATCTTTTTAACGGATGGCCAACGTTAGGAATCGCCTTAATGCTACTTGCCGAACCAAGGAGGTAGATAATAGGAAAAGAATTATTAACATAGATTTAGTGTATACTATCTAATAGGCTTATATTGATTGGTACGAGGTAATAACTTTGTCAAATATTTAATATGATGCTTAATATAAGGTAAAGATAAGGGTTAGGATAGCAACACACGTAGCCGGACCAAGGTGCGGAGTGACATTTTCTAGATGCCGGACCAAGGATTTAGAAATACATAACTTATCACTTTGCATGCAAGATACTAGGAAAGAATTGTTATAGTTAGACTTATAAAGTTATGACCCTTTGGGGAACACGTAAACCCTATTTACTTTGATTTATTGATTAAAATCCAACCTTCGAAGCTGTTAAGTGTCTTTTTCAATTGCGTTAGTTAGTTTCATTCATTTAGAATTAGAAACCCCCCTTTTATTGTTTTTCTTTCCAAGGAAGTCATTGACCAAACAACAGTAATAACATGTTGAAGTTAAGTCTAGAGTATTTTCCTCGTGGGAACGATCCAACCTCACTACTTTGGTTATTTACTTGACACGACTGCTTTACTTCTTATTTGAGAAGTAAGTTTGAGCGTATCAAATTTTGGCGCCGCTGCCGGGGAAAGTAGCTTTTAGATTAACTTGCACTTATTACTACAGTTTAGTTGATATTTTCTTGATTTTACTTTGTTTTATTCTTTTTGATTTTTTTAGAACTATCCTCCTTGTATGCCAAATACACAAACAGGAAGACAACCCTTGTTTCCCTATGATCACGAATTAGATCATACAATGCGCAATATGAATCAAAACTTGGGAATAAATTATGATGATTCGAACAAGAACATCCCAGCTCCGGTTGATGTTCATGGTCAGTTATTACCCGATGCTCCGGGTGAACTCTAACAAAGGGGACAAAATCCCGCTCCACGGCCCCAAGCATACTACAGAGGCTATGATAACATAGCAGACTTCGATGGGCCACTGGTTTTGCCTCCTCTACCCACAGGCCACACTGTTGTGGTAACTAGTATCCTTATGCAAATGCTCACTGCCAGAGGTTTGTTTTAAGGGCTACCCTCTGAGGATCCACAGGCCCATATAGCTAAGGTAAGGGCAGTGTGTTAAAGTTGTGTAGGTAGGCCTGATTTGGATTTAGATGTAATAGGTCTCAGAGTGTTTCCTCTCTCACTGACATGAGACGCTGCTATGTGGTTCACTGAGCTCCCATACAAGTCAATATTCACTTGGAACCAACAAAGGGATGTCTTCTTAGCACGCTACTATCCGATCTCCAAGAAACTAAACCACAAAGACAGAGTGAATAACAATGTGGCACTACCAGGAGAGTCAGTTAGTAGTTCTTGGGATAGATTCACCTCATTCTTGAGAAGTGTTCCAAATCACCGTATAGATGATGAGTCACTGAAGAAATACTTCTATCGGGGACAGGATGATAATAAAAAAGCGGTGTTGGACACTATAGCAGGTTGATCTTATGGGGAATGTCCTAATGCTGAAATTGCCAAAAAATTAGAGAAAATCTCTCGGAATAACAAAGCTTGGAGTACTAGGAAGTCTGATATAGGGAGAAACACCTTCGCAGTGCAGTCCAATCACAACCCAACCACAGATGAGATCCGTGAAGAAATGGCTCAGATGAAAAATTAGCTTGGGTTAGTACTAAAACATGTCACTATGGGTGCAAAAAAGATTAATGCAGTCAACTACTTAGCTAAATCACCACCCCGTAATGATGAATACTATTATGCGGAGGACACTTATGCAGTAAATGAGCAAATGGGGGTTTTCCGACCAAGCACCCAAGGCTCAAATCAGGATAATTGGTGCCAAGGTCAAGGGAACCAAGGTCGGAACTATGGTAATACAATCATGAGGGTCATTATGTCCGAGATGGAAACTACAACCGCGACAACAACTTCAACAGGGGTAACTACGGTAACAGAAAAGATAGGAATGGTCCCTATGTCCCTCCTCAAAATGGTGAAGTTACTCCTAGGGATGGTGGAGATAGTATAGCGCGAGTTGAGGATAGGTTGCAAAAAATGATGAGGAGGTTCGATGCTAGTTATGAGCACATTAAAGAGTTAAGGTGTGATTTACCTAGTATTGGGAAAAAAGTTGATACACATGCAATATTGATTAAACAGATAGAGTTGCAAAATGGCCCATTTATCTGCGACAATGAACACACGGCAACCGGGCACTCTTCCTAGCAACACTGTCCAAAATCCAAAGAATGATGCGCACTGTATGGCAATCACTACTCGGGGTGGTGGGCAAACCATTTACCCACCTATGCCGTCTACTGAAGAAAATGTAAGAAAGGATAATGATAATGTTGTAAAAGGTAGTGGTGAAGCAGAGGAAAGTAATGGAAAAGATGCAAAAGTACCTATGAAGGTAATTCATATTCTTAGGCCACCACCACCTTTTCCTTAGAGATTAGTGAAAAAGATTGAGGATGGTAAATACTGGCGTTTCATAACAATGTTGAAGCAGCTTTCTATCAATGTCCCTTTGGTAGAAGCTCTAGAACAAATGCCAGGTTATGCAAAATTTATTAATGATCTTGTCACCAAGAAAAGATCGGTCACTTTTGAGGATGATGATAGACTGCAGCATTGTAATGCTATTGCTACAAGATCACTCGTACAAATGAAAGAAGATCCGGATGCGTTCACTATTCCTTGTACAGTTGGGTCATTACATTTTGCAAAAGCATCATGTGATCTGGGGGCAAGCATAAATATCATGCCCCTCTCGATCTACAAGAAGTCGGGTTTGGGTGACCCAAGACCCACTGTGATGCGGCTACTGATGGCTGATCGTAAAGTGAAACAGCCTATAGGGATACTCCTTGATGTGCTAGTAAAAGTGGAGTCATTCATATTTTCGGCTGATTTTGTTATTCTTTATTGTGAAGTCGATTTTGAAGTGCCAATTATTCTTGGGAGGACATTGCTTGATACAGGTAGAGCCTTAGTTGATATGGAGAAGGGACATATGACATTTTGGTTGAATAATGAAGAAGCGACCTTCAACATTTGTAGGACCATAAGGCAGAGTGGTGAGGTCCAATCGGTATCTTCCATATCCCACAAAGAAAAGATGAAGAAGGAGAATGAACAAAAAATTGCAAAACAAGAGTTTATGGTTGGGGATTTGGTGCTTGTAGATAGTTCGGGGTCCCCTTGTCTTCCGGGCAAGCTCAAGTACAAATGGACTGGCCCTTACTTGATTACCCAAGTATTCCCTCATGGAGCAGTTGAGTTAAAATCCAAGGATGGAAAGCGGTTTATGATGAATAGAGATCGAATAAAACTCTATTTTGGGCATAAAGCATCGGGAAATGAAGTGACAGAGGCATACAATCTTGATGGAGTCTGAGTAATCAAGTGTCCCCAGTCGTGCCGCGACATTAAATCAGACGCTTGTTGGGAGGCAACCCAATACTGATAGTATTTTTAGTAATGGTAGCATTTTTCTACTAATGGGTTTTTAAATTTGCACCAGGAAATTCTGCAGAAAATTACTCTACAGCAGTCAATGACGGACACATCGACGGACCGTTGCGCACGCGAAGGACCGTCGTATGCATCTGTCGTACCAGGTATGTCTTTCTGTTATTTTCAAACTAGGGAACACACAACAGAACTAACGACGTGTCGTCACAGCTGCGACGGAACCAACGATGGATCGTCACAACTGCGACAGACCGTCATCGGGGAATCGTCGCGTGATTAATGAGGCATACCCAACCCAACCAGGTTGGAGTTTATTATAAACTTTCACCATTTAACCTTCCCAACCCCTTATTTCACCCCCATTCCTTCATTATTCCCCCCATTACCCTCTCTTTTCAACTTCCACAATCTCTCCCTCTATCAACCGAGCATTGCCCCACCCCACAATTCTCCAAAGACCTAAAAGTGTTAATCTACTAGTCGGAGTTGTTGCTGTGTGTGTCTCCCTGGTCACCGAGTACTTGTCCATTTTGTTTTCCCTAATTCTAAGGTATGTGTCTCTAATTTCTACTCATTTATCTTGCATTTTTGTTTATTAATTAGTATTAGCTTAGTTCTTCATCATATGTTCATTTCTTTTATAAGATTCTTTCTAACCTAGGTTAAAAATGTTCGAAATTTCCGTGTTTACAATACTAGACATAGGTGCTTTTTCATTTCTAGTTTCCTAGGTAGTAGGATTTGAAAAATGAAGGTCCAAAACACTACAAGTTTAATTTGGGTTCATAGGGGATGCATGGGGTATCCCCAGTTCTGTCACTGATATACAGTACGAGACCCCGATGACGGACCATCGTAGGGTCCGTTCCTAAAGCCCTAGCACTCTGTTCCAACGGACATATGTGACGGACCGTCGTCTTCACGACGGTCCGTCCTGCACAACCATTCTTGTTCACAGTAACCCTGTTCCTGAGGGTCTCTCATTTTTTTCTAAGTGTCCTCCAACAGACACATATGACAGACCGTCGTCTTCATGACGGTCCATCCTGCACAACCGTTCTGGTTGTCAAAGCCCAATTTCTAAGGGTCTCTCACTTTTTCCAAGTGTCCTTCAACGGACACATGTCACGGACCGTCATACCCACGACGGTCCATCCTGCATGACCGTCATGACGGTCAGAGACCCCTCTCCTAAGGGTCTCCATATTTCTTTCAAGTGTCCTACGACGGATACCTAAGATGGACCATCGTACCTGTAATGGTCCGTCCTTCACATACCGTCTTACTAGTCAGAGACTCTCCTTTAGAGTTCTCCATTTATACATAGTCCAAGTAAAACACGACGGACCCCATGACGGTCCTTCATAATCACGACGAGCCGTCGCCAGGCCTGTCGTGTGTCACTGTTATCACAGTAATGACATACCATTTTAATTGATTTTTGTTTTTCTTGTCTTGTTTGCCACTACTCATACTAATATTGATCCTTTACAGGTACTATCTAATATGGCACCCAAGCCTGACCAAATCTACGCACGCGAGCGATCGAAGTCTGTCGCCCTATCTGCCTGCATGGTCATCGGCTCTGATGATGAGCGTGACCCCGAGTATGTGCCCCCAGACACTTCAACCCCTTCCCGTGCTGCACGTGCTCCCAGAGTCACACCAAAAAAGGTAGCGTCCGGCGTAGTCACTGCCTCCCAATCTTTTGAGGAGCGCACACTAACTGGCATACCCTCTGGGTCAGCCACAAATGAAGAAGGAGCGTCTGGCTACTTAGGAGTATCATGGTCAGAGGAAGCCTCCGGCTCTACTAAGGTTCCCGCACCTGACACCGCTGCAGCATCAGCCTCGTCTGATGAGGCTGACAGTTCGGAATCCACATCAGGTTCACCAGCTCAGGCCCCCTCCCCAGCCACTGACCAGCCCAACCGGTAGTGTGTCGACGGGCAATTTCAAGTCTACTCCGATGCCAAGTTCCTGACTGATAAAGGAGATATGACTCGAAGACTCACCTTGGAGCGGCGGGTCCTTTCAGGGAGTCTCCCAACGATTCCTGAGATCTACAATCTCTTCACCAGGCATCGCTTGGAGTGGAAAACACGTTCATTGGGACGTTACAGTGAAGAAATAGTCCGGGAGTTCAACGCATCCTACGTAGCGCCTCTCCGATCACAGATAGATAGGCGGGCTGCCCCCGCTAAATAGGCCCCACTTGAGCAGGTCCGAGTACGGGGCGTACAGGTTGATATTTCCCTGCCTTCAATCCGCCGGTTTCTATACGGCGAGGGTGTTCAGGCTACTCACACCCTCTCACTGTCGAGTTTGACTACCGCTGGCAGATAGTTAAAGATGGCCAGTTCCTGCGCGAGCCATCGCTAAGAGAGACCACCAAGAGGTGGATGGCCCTGCACCTGTCAGTTGATGGAGAGGGTGCCGACTGGCTAACTGAGCCAAAGGGGGCCATCAATAAGGCCAACCTCACTTTCACGGCGAAGTTCTTGTGGCTGATTTTCCGTCACTGCCTTTACCCAACAACTGCGAATAATATCGTTACATGGGATCGAGAAGTGTATATGGCGGCAATGATATTTGGGTTCGAGGTGGACTTCGCGTGGCTTCTACAGGCAGTCATGAACGAGAGGGCTTTCAAGGTCACTACTACTTACCCTTTCCTGTGCATGATCTTTGCTCTCTGCAGGTCCGCAGGTGTGCCTATGTGACACGTAGATCAGCCCAAGACCCCATAGGGCACTGTTGACATCGGCCTCATCAGAGATGAGGCCAATGAGTTGGCTCTACGCAGAGGGTCCCGTACAGAGCTGCCCCCACTTGCTGATGATCTTGTTGATATGGTAGCCCAGGTCCGCACGACTACAAAGGCGGCAGCCACTGACAGTACCCCGGTCGAGTCTATCCTGGGTGGTAGCACTGCCCCAAGCTCCTCTCGCACAGCCCCTCTACCGGCACTGGTACCGCTTGCTAGGGTCCAAAAATTAAAGGCACAAATGGCTACACTTCTGCATCATATCCAGCAACGGATGCAGAAGTCGATTACTTACTCAGAAGAGAGCTTAGGGCGAAAAATGGTCCAGTATACAGAGCGGAAGATCGCAGAGGTTCACCATCGCTTGGAGGCCTTTGAGTTGAGGGTGTTAGCCCGACCAGCCCCTCCGATGGATGTGTCGACTCTTCATGCTGCAGTTGATAGTCTTCGTGCAGATAACGACACGATCTTAGAGGCCAGGGTGCCGGAGTCTGAGGCCCCTTAAGTCGAGCCTGCTGAAGACATAGTGTTGGCGGACCTATTTACCACTTGAGAGATTCAACCACCTCCCCCTCGATAGAATGCTAAGAGGTTTAGGGGTCGAGCAGAGGAAGAGGCGCGAGCACGGAAGAAGGAGCACCGAGAGATGGAGGCTGCGAGGAGAGCCTCACTTGCTGACTAGGAGGCGCACTAGATTATAGCATCAAAGTTAGCGGCTGGGGCATCTAGCTTCCGCATTGTGGAGATATCAGGAGGCACTACTGAATGTGCGGTTGTTGCTAAGGACACCACTGAGGGTGTCCAGATTGTAGAGGACGTGGGTTCCGAGGAACCGGACCCACCAGCTTGCTGATCGACGGCGCTTTGCGCCACAGGTTTGCTTTACCTACCACTCTAGTATTTAAATTTTTAGGCATTGGCGACAATTGCATGTTTTTTTGGGGGTTTGGTAAATGGAATGTTAGTGTTTGGGTGAAGTCTGAGTAGCCCAATTCACTATCCTCTTTTTGGGTTTTCTTGCCTGTGTTCTTTTTCCCCAAAAGACTGATTATTTTTAATGTTTAACTAGCATGTCTACATCTTTTCTACATAGTTTAATTCTTGAGCATGATGGCTAAAATTATATCCTGATAAACTTGAAAATGACGCATGACTAGGCATAGTAACTGATAATTGTGTGGCTCTAAGCATGACATAGAGTTACACAATTGCATTACCCTAAGTCTTAAATTCAAACTAGGTGTCTGATAATCTGGTATAGTGATGAGATGTCAAGTGAGTGTGAGGAAGATTTGAATAGTCCACTATTGGTACTGAGCTTGAACTTTCCTGGTTAGTCCTGCTAAAACTAAGTTGTAATAGGCAATTAGGAAAGGATCATAGGCCCTTATTCAATATAGCCCATTTCTAGCCTAAATAAAAGAAACCAAATGAAATTTGTCCTTCTTTGATCCAAATGATCTAAGCTTAAATTAGACCTTTATTTTTCACCCGAACTGATCTTTTCTGGAAACAATGTGTTGTCCCTGGTCCCTCTTTGGACATGTGCACCTTAGCTTATGCCAAAAGCATAAGTTGAGGGTTGCTAATGCAGTAAACAACCTTCGTTATGGCCCTGACCCAACTTTGGGTATTGTTTACCGTGACTCAGTGCAAAGCCATGGGTTGAGGGTGGCTATTATGAGGAATGCTCTGGAAAGTGGGGTTGAGAGAACAAAGATAGAGAAAGAACAAAAGTAAAGTTACTCAAGAATTAGTTGAAAGAAAAGTAAAGAAAAAGAAAAATATACAAGAAGCACAAGCCAGAAAAGAAGAGAGTCACTTACACAAATGAAGAAAGAAGAGAAAATAGCAAGGTGAAAGAATATGAGAAACTTGGAGAGATAAAATGATAGAAAGTTGAAGGTTTAGCCGACCCTGAGCCTATGTTACTAGCTAAAAAAGTCCTATTGTGATCATAAGGGTTTTATAGCGAACTTAAGGCAGCGAAAATAAGGGCAAGCTTATGGCAATAGGTATGAATGAGTGTGACTTTTTTCTGAATGCGAGTGTTGAAAAGTAGTTTTTATACTCAAACTGAAATCATTGTGTGCAAAAGGATGATTTTGTTTTAAAGTGAGGATAGTAGTTGCAATACAGGAATTGTTAGCACCTCGGTGAGAAATTGAAGAGGATAGGTGTTAGTGCATAGTGAGTCTGTGTCATATTCTGATCCCAGATACTTCAAGCCTAATAGTGATAGCATGCATAGATTTGAATAGATTAATCGGGATTGATAGCCAAATGATTGCAAAGGATAAAACATGGATACTATTGTACAAAGATTTTGTATTGAGTCATAGTGCGTGGCTTGAGGACAAACAACAAATTAAAGTTGAGGGTGTTGATATACCGTTGTCTCACGGTATTATTAATACTTTTTCTTAAGTTTAGTGTGTCCAAATGCCTTTTTGTGCTAATTTTTATATAAGTTTCTTTTTATTTTGCAGGAAATCTGTCCAAAGCTAAATGCGGAGATTTTGAGCGAAGAAATGCAGAAGAGACCACCTACAGAGCTTATGACGGTCCTTCGTGCTTGTGATGGTCCGTAGGTGGCAGCGTAGTGCAGCTGCTGAAGGAAGATGGGGAAGTCTGACCAAGTGTGGGGTTACAAAGCTTGTGACGGTCCGTCGTGTCTATGACGGTCCCTCCTGCAGGTTCGTGATGAAGTTTAAAGAAGTAATCCCAGTACCCATATTCCAAGAGTTGAAGTGTTTTTGAAAGAAGACCCTCGACGGACCGTTGTGCCTATGATGGTCCGTCATACTTGCCGTCGAGGGTAATGAAGAGAGCAGCAGAAGAAATTTCATAAGTATGGGACGACGGAGTCTATGACGGTCCGTCGTGACCACGACGGTCCGTCGCAAGGTCCGTCGACCCAGCCGCATTTTGTCAGATTTCCAGCAAATAGAGTCCTTGTTTAATTAGCTTTTTATTTTTTATAAATAGTTCGAAAAACCTCAGTTTTGTGGTTAGACTAAAGATAATTAGACTCCATATAGTTAGACTCTGGATCATTGTTAGACTCCGTATTGTTAGACACCGTATTAGAAAACATTGTATTGTTGGACTTTTGATTATCATTGATTGTTGGTGATTTTTTTCGATTAATCAAGCAAACTTTTGGATTTTACTCTTTCTCATTGAAGTACATGAATTCTTATTTCATATATTTTAATATTGTGATTATGACTATGAGTAACTAAACTCGATAATGTCATTACTTGAATCTGATTTTGACCTCCTGATTGTCTTGCAAAAATACCTTCGGTATCGTTCATTTCATTATATTTCATACTTTGAGAAACTCAATCGTTCAATGACATAGATCATATGAGAATCATTATATCCAGTGCCTACCCCACACCGAAAAGAGGTGGAATCACTGGCCAAAGTGACCCAAAACACGCAAGCGTTCAACGGAATTGAACCCCGCCAGATCCCTATATTGGAAATATAGGTTCCAAGACTAGGAGATATAAGGATACCCATACCCTGCATGCCGGACAATCTCATCTCATGAGATTTATGTGAACCTACTCCCTTCAAGAAAGAAGGCATCACCGCTCAAAGCTAGCCTATCGGTGCTCAGTATAAAGTTTTATTTCATTCAGATCATACGTCATGAAAGCTAACTTCTAGTATTAGGACATCATTGAAATGATTTCTCATCTCATCATTAGTATTAAGTATCCATCAGTATCAATACTTTCATTAGAGCGTACATCGAGACCGGTCCCTTCATTATCTTTACACTCTCATAGGTGAGTACGTTTTGGTAAAATTTACTTAAGCTCATTTGAGATTGCTCTCATCTTTCACATTAGACTCTTATCATATTGTCATCACTTTAATTAGCATTAGCACATTTGATTTTAATAATTACTCATCCCTTTTACTTGAATGTTCATTTCATCATATGCCAATGCACTTTGCCTTTTAGTGTGTTTCACACTCTTACTTAACCCTTCTAGGGTTTAATCATTTCATTACATACATCTTAGTTACTCATTCTTTTTTACGTGAATGTTCATTTCATCATCTTTTAGTGTTGACTCAAACATTATAGTCTTGCTTCTAGATTACGATTTACTTACTCTATTGATGATTGGTCATCCTTATTTTACTTTGATTAAATGTGAATTGTTCTTTCATATCATCCTTAATTTACATTGATGAATGTGAATTGTCCTTATATGTCATCCTTAGGTGTTAATGAGACTAGTTTCACATATTCTAACACCTTCATTTGTGAGTATTATTTTAACATATTACCTTTGATGTAAGTAACACTTATCTCACTTCCATAAACACCCTTTTTAATTATGTTATAACTCACGGTACTTACTTACTTTAGTGCAGTAGCTTCACATAACCGTTTATGAACGATGAGCACTTCATTCAATGAGTGTCATGTGTCCATAGTTCATTCTTGTTGAGCATGTTGGGAGTTGTCCCAATGATTGTCATGACATTGGTTATGGATTCATGGATATTACTTTAGAAGTTCCTAATATATATTTGATGCTCTTAATACACTAGAATTTGCATATGATCAGTATTGGCTCATGATTTGGGATGTTAGACTAGCAAATTCATCATATTTGGCATAAGATAATTTGTACATATGTTCATATTTAAACTTCCATATGTATGACATATTATCAAATCTTTTAATCATTAACATAAGTTCCTATCCATTAGCATATATTAATTTTGACCACATAAAGTCAGACAACTTTATTGGAACCTGATAGCCAATTTATTCAAGATAAGATTTCACAGATGTCTTTGATCCAATTCCTAGTTTATGGATTTTAGTGTAACGTTTTAAGAACATATTGTAAAGAATTATATTAACATTTGATGGATTTAACATCTTCATAACATCACAACAACAACAACTCAACTTAGCATATTATCGATCCTTAGTTATCATGATAAGATTAACTTTTCGCAATTACAAGTTCATAAGTTCATTCGAGACTCATCATTCAAGAACAATTCATAATAACAAAAGAAAGCACCACATACCAACAACCTGACTTCTAACCTATTAAACATTGAAATTGTAACAAGGGTACTAGGGAAAGAAGTTCGACAAGAACGATGGGAAACAACCCTAGTTTTCAAGATCAATTAATCGTTCGAATGAAAGTCCTCTTGGACAAAGAAGTCCAGTAGAGAAAACCATAACTTAATTAGAAATTAATCTACGAAGACCACCTTGAACGAACCTTGAAGAATCTTTAAAAATCATCTAAGAAATTTTCTATTTTTTTCTTGCATATTGTTCACTGTTTTTCTCACGATTGTTTTCTTGTTTTAGTCGTGTATTTGTTTTATTTTGAACGTGGTTTTTAGGTTGAGGATCTTACCTTGACTTATTAAACTTAGGGTTTAATATGTTAATTAACTAATTACTAAAAAAAACCTCCTAAGTTGACTAAACATAGGAGAATGTTGACTTGACCTAAAATCGAATTTTTTTGAGTTGACTATGGTATAGGTAAAAAAAATTAATTTTTATTAATTAAGTAAATCCTTAATTTAATTAATTTAGGTACCTAGGTTAAGTACTAAAGTACCCCTAAGTCATTTGAACCATAATCAACCATTTAGGACCATCCTAAGTTAAGTACTAGGATGTTTCTTGCATTATACTACGATAACATAAGAATTTCGGTGTGACCCTTTTAATTTTATTAATTAAATTGATAATTTAATTAATTATGTAACCTAGAGTAATTAACAAAGTACCCTTAAGTCGTTATAACCATAAATAATCCTTTGGACCATCCTATGTCAAATACTAGGTTGTCTTTTTCATGTCTCAGCCGAAATCTTGAAACTTCTTTGTGATTTTGGTTTTGACTCTTAAAATTAATTATTAAAGTATCACTAAGTTGTTAGGACATTGAAAAAACTCTTTGGACCATCCTAGGTTAGGTACTAGGTTGTCCCTTTCTTGTCTTAACAAAAATCTGAAAATTTCCTTTGTGGTTTTTGTTTTAGCCTTTTTAAAATAATTAATTAATTTGATAAATAATTTATTAAGATAACCTAGGGGAATTAATAAAGTACACCTTAGTTGATAGGACCATAACTAACCTTTTGGACCATTCTAGGTTAGGTACTAGGTTGTCTCTATAACTAATACTAGGTTAGTGTCAGCCCAGTTTTGGTCCTTGGTTGTCGGATGCACTAGTGTGTAAATTTAAGTTAATCCTAGGTTAGTTAAATATTTGAGGCACTAGGTTATAGTATAAAATTATTTGGAAGTTATGCCCCACATGGAGTGGTCCCTTATGCACGTTTTTATCCCCTTAACTACCCTAACCGAATTCGGTTATGGTGGTCCCCTCCTTTGGTGCTTCTTCACATGTCTTGAACATGTGATTGTACATAGGTTGGTCGTAATTCCTTAACGAACTATTATTTTATGGTTATTTTGGGAATGTTTAATTATTGTCCCAAGGACCCTCACTATGTCCCTGGGCATTCCTTAATTTACATGATCATTTTAAATGGTCATGTGGAGTGGTACTAGGCTTGACACTTTGAAGCCTAGTACTTTGTGTGAAACTATCATACAGGATTTTCATTTATCTTAGGGTATTCATTGATGGTACATTTATTGAACATTAATCTTTGATTGGGTATGACAACCCAAAAAGTATATTTTTAATTTGTATATAGAAAATTGACTAATATCCCTTAAAAAATTTTTCTATACTATGCCCAATATTCCTCAATATTAGGCATTGGGGTGCCTATGTGCCCCTCATAGGCTATCCTAAGGGCATACTGGCTCTTCAATATACATATGATTTTCAAGAATGTTACATTATACCCCCCTTAGGAACATTCGTCGCCGAATGATACTTATATATCATTTTAACAAAGAGGGTGACTTAGTTTGTCATACTTACACGTTTCTATTTTGTAAATACCTAATTCACACTTATTTGGATGATGTATATCATTCAAGATTATTTGAATCTCTATTTTTGAGATTGAGGAATTTCCCTCTCAACCGCACTTAACTTAATGCACACCACAACTTATGCAATACAAAAATCATGTCTATTCTACACAAAAACAGTGACATGAAATTCTAACATGACTTAATTTTAGCTCACATAGTGCTATTATAAGACATACAATTAGGGACTTTAAAGAAATTGAATAATCAACTAAAAGTTATTGTTTCTTAAACATAAAACCAGACTTAGGAGGAGTAAATCTAACCTCAAGATTTGAACAAATAACGGTAACGGGATCTCATATCGTCCTCGGCCTCCTCTGTTTCTCTCTACAAGGTGGTTCCCCTATAATAATCTTACGGAGGAAACCTCCGTGATTCTCAACCGTTTCACTTGGCGATATAAAATTTCGACAAAAAATTCTTTGTAAGAAAGGTTCTCATTGACTCCTAACCCCTTAGATTACATCTTGTTGGCCTTATGATTTTAAATTGTTTGGCTTGTTGGATTCGAACAACGCCCTTTCTATATAAACTCTAACTAATTTTGAAACTGCAACCTTACTACCCTGTTTCTATAGTCTATTATAGCATAACACTTATGAAGAAATCCATGTATAAGCCATATTCTTTAGTTGATATGCAGCCAACTTATCCATCTCATTCTTATTAATACTACTAACAGGATTTTAGACATTACCATGCTTTAACCTCCATGTGAACAGCCAAACTCACCACACGCCTTTCGTCCACGTTGGGCAATTCCATTATCGCCCTTCGTGGGAAGGCTAGATCTTGATTCTATCGCCTTAGACCACTTGGCCATCCTAATTCTTGTGTGTATCCCTCTACGTGCTCACACAAGAAGGAAGTTAGATATTTGTATGACAAAAAGTGTCAAAGATCTATATAGCTCGATAAAGAGTAAAAGAATGGAGAATTTCCTATTATCGCGTAGTTTATAAATCATGATTGTTGTGCGCTTACCAACCATAAGCTAGAAACTACGTAACGTGGTTGTGGTGACCTATAATTCCTAGGTAATTTAAACTGATGCTGCGATACCAAGTTTGTAACAACCCGGATTCTGGATCCCGGACCGCCATCGGCGTCAATAACCTCTCAGAGATCGCAGAGAAGTTTTTTCTTGCATTCAATACATTCATACGGTTAATATTCTTCATATTGTAATCATATAAACTCGTATTTTTAAGTAAGTTCATTGCTCATACATTAACCAACTAGTTATAGAAATATTAAACTTGACAAAAAAAGAATCTCATGCCATAAGTAATAGTTGAAAAAATGGAATCATTACAAGTGTCTGAATATAATGGGAAGAAACACTAGTGGAACATACTCCACTAGTTCAAACCTACTACTAATCAAGAAATGTACAGGCAAGAATCCTCGAATGCATGAGGACCTACCAATTTCGGATGAAATCTCTGAGTGTGAACGACTGCAATGATACCTTCAACGTCCACCTAATCCTGCACCTAAATAGTAATATTTTATGTAATTAGTACACACTTGTACTAAGTATGGGTGTATGCACACATACACATAAAACTATGCATTATCAAAGAAAGCTCTGCCTAAACAACATGCTATTTCTGGAAAGCCTAGTTACAAGACTTTCCTAAATCGTTAGTTGTGAATTGTGGTATGAATGTGATGTATTTTAATGCATTCAAACAACACAACTCATTTTCTATATGATTAAAAAATATTAGTATCATCAACAAAATTTTAGAACAACTCGCGAAGATTTGATATTTTTTATCCTCTTAAATCGAGAGCTCCTCTTTGTACACTTAGATTATTTTTCAGTCTTTTTCTTCTTCTTATTGTGTAACTATATAATTCTTTTGGTACTATGTTTTAATTACAAGTGCAATGATTCACTGTAGTCTCATACCCAGAACGAATCGATGTATGTAACCCAAGGACTAAGAAATGATTTCCCTACCTTGTAGTGATTCATTATTTAAAATATATATTCATTACCTTACATAAGAAATTCTCTATTGATCATGACATTGATTTTATTACATTCATTTTTTGTATATTATACATTTCATATACACGAGACATTGAAATTGTTGATGTAGAATAAGACATCTCAAGTGAGGGCCCAACATATGGGACCTCTACCAGAGGGCCTTCCTTAGTAAACACATAGTCTGCTTCAATCGTTCATTCGTGTTTCACATTATTCATTTCATTCATTCATAGGTTGATGTAAACACAATCTATGCCTAGGATGAAGTTGAAGACTCTTATCGGGATCATGAAGTGCAATGACCAAGAATGACCTAATGTCATTACTTGAATGTGATTTCACCTCCTGATTGTCTTGCACAAATACCTTAGGTATCGTTCATTTCATTATATTTCATACTTTGAGGAACTCCAACCTCAACCTACATATATCATGCAGCATCATTAAATCTAATGTCTACCCCGCACCGGAAAGAGGTGGAATCACCAGCCAAAGTGACCCAAACCACACAAGCGTACATGGGAATTGAACCCCGCCAGATCCCTATATTGGCAGTATAGGTTCCAAGACTAGGAGATATAAGGATACCCAAACCCGACATGCTAGACAGTCTCATCTCATGAGATTTACGTGAACCTCCGCCCTTCCCGAAAGAAGGCATCACCTCTAAAAGCTAGCCTAGCGGTGCTCAGTATAAAGTTTCATTTCATTCACATCATACGTCATGGAAACTGACTTCTAGTATTAGGACATCATTGCAAAATAGATGATTTCTCATATCATCATTAGTATTAAGTATCCATCAGTACCAATTCTTTCATTAGAGTGTACATCGAGACTGGTCCCTTCATTATCTTTACACTCGCATAGGTGAGTACCTTTTGGTAACATTTACTTAAGCTCAATTGAAATTGCTCTCATCTTTCAAATTAGACTCTTATCATATTGTCATCACTTTGCTTAGCAATAGAACATTTGTTTTTCATAATTACTCATCCATTTTACTTGAATGTTCATTTCATCATATGCCAATGCACTTGGCCATTTAGTGTGTAACACACTATTACTTAACCCTTCTAGGGTTTCATCATTTCATTACATACATCTTAGTTACTCATTCTTTTTTACGTGAATGTTCATTTCATCATATTTTTGTGTTGACTAAGGCATTATGGAGGCTTTCTTCTAGATTGAGATTTACTTAATCTAATTATGACTGGTCATCCTTACTTTTCATTGATGAAATGTGAATTGTTGTTTCAAATAATCCTTATTTTACATTGATGAATGTGAATTGTCCTTCCATACCATCCTTAGGTTTTAATAAGACTAGTTTGACACATTCTAACACCTTCATCTGTGAGTATCCTTTTAACAAATTAGCTTTGGTGTAAATAAGACTCGTCTCACTTAAATTAAGACCCCATTTAATTATGTTATAACTCACGTTACTTACTTTAGTGTAGTAGCTTCATATCACCGTTTATGGACGATAAGCACTTCATTCCATGAGTTTCATGTGTTCATAGTTCATTCTTGTGGAACATGTTGGTAGTTGTCCCAATGAATGTCATGCCCTTGGTTATGGATTCATTTATATTAATTTAGAAGTACCTAATAAATATTTGATACTCTTACTGCACAGGAATTGACATATGATTAGTATTGGCTCAAGATTTGGGATGTTAGACTAACAAATTCATCCTATTTGGCACAAGCAAATTTTTACGTATGTTCATATTTAAATTGTCATATGTATGAACCATTAGAAAATATTTGGATCATTTACATAAGTTGATATCCATTAGCATATATTAATTTTGACCACATAGATTTAGCCAACATTATTGGAACCAGATAGCCAATTTATTCAAGATATGATTTCATAGATGTCTTTTAGCCAATTCTTAGTTTATGGATTGTAGTGTAACGTTTAAGAACATATTAAACAACATTATATTAAAATTTGATAGATTTAACGTATTCATAACATCTTAACAACATTAAGTCAACATTCAGCCAAAGACACATATTCACTTAACAAATCACGGACTTAACTTAACATATTATCGATCCTTAATTATCATGATAAGATACACTTTACGCAATAAGAAGTTCATAAGTTCATTCGATACTCACCATTAAAGAACAATTCATGTTAACAAATTAAAGCACCACATACCAACAACATGACTTCTAATCTATTCAACATTTAAATTGTAACAAGGATACTAGGGAAAGGAGTTCGACAAGAACAATAGGAAACAACCCTAGTTTTCAAGATGTTTGAATTGTTCGAAAGAAAGTTCTCTTGGAGAAAGAAGTCCAAGAGAGAAACCCATACCTTAATTAGAAATTAATATACAAATTTCACCTAGAACAAACCTTAAAGAAACGTTGAAGAAACCGTGAAAATCGTCTAAGAAATTTTTTGTTTTTTTTTCTTGCGTTTTGTTCACTTTTTTTCTCAAGCTTGTTTTCTGGTTTTAGTCGTGTTGTTGTTTGAGTTTGAACGTGGTTTTTAGTTTTATGAACTAACCTTGACTTATTCAACTTAGTATTTAATAAGTTAATTAACTAATTACTAAAAAAAAACCTCCTAAGTTGACAAAACATAGGAATATGTTGACTTGACCTAAAATCTGAAATTTTGGTGTTAAATATGGTTTAGGTCGACATTTTGAATGTATATTATTTAATAAAATCCTTAATATTATTAATTTAGGGACTAGTGTAAGTACTAATGTACCCTAAGTCATTGGAACCCTAATCAAACCTTAAGGACCATCCTAGGTTAAGTGCTAGGATGTTTCTTGCATTGTTCTGCGTTAGAATAAGAATTTATGTTTGACCCCTTTAATTTAATTAATTAAATGGATAATTTAATTAATTAAGTAATATAGGATAATTACTAAATTACCCTTAAGTTTTTATAACCATAACTAATCCTTTGGAAAATCCTAGATTAAATACTAGGTTGTGTTTTTCTTGTCTCAATCGATATTGTGAAACATCTTTATGATTTTGGTTTTGAACATTTAAATTAATTAATTAATCTGATAAATTAACTAATTAAGTAGCCTAGGGTACTTAATAAAGTATCCCCAAGTTTTTAGGACCTTAATTAACTCTTTGGACCATCCTACGTTAGGTACTAGGTTGTCCCTTTCTTGATTTAACCAAAATCTGAAAATTTCCTTTCTAGTTTTAGTTTTAGACCTTTTAAATTAATTAGTTAATTTTATAAGTGAATTAATTAGGTAACCTAGGGATATTAATAAAGTACCCCTTATTTTATAGGACAATAACTAAGCTTTTGGACCATTCTAGCTTAGATACTAGGTTTTATATTTAACTAGTACTAAGTGTCAACCCGGTTTCGGTCCTAGGTTGTCGGGTGGACTAGTGGGTCTATTTCGGTTAGTAATAGGTTAGTTAACTATTTGGGGCACTAGGTTAGAGTCTAAAATTTGTTAGGAAGTTATACTCTACATGGAGTGGTCCCTTGTGCTCGTTTTTGTCCCCTCAACTACCCTAACCGAATTCGGTTATGGTGGTCCCCTCCTTTGGTTGTTCTTCACATGTCTTGCACATGTGCTTGCACATGGGTTGGTTGTAATTTACTAACTAACTATTATTTTATGGTTATTTGGGGAATGTTTACTAATTGTCCCAAGGACCCTCACTATGTCCTTGGGCATTCCTTAATTTACATGATCATTTTAAATGGTCATGTGGAGTGGTACTAGGCTTGACACTTGGATTCGTAGTACTTTGTGTGAAACTATTCATAACGGATTTTCATTTAGCTTAGGGTATTCATTGAAGGTACATTTATTGAACATCAATCTTTGATTGGGGTATGACAACCCCAAAAGTATATTTCTTATTCGTATATAGAAAATTTTCTAATATCCCTTAGCCAACTTTTCTATACTATGCCCAATATTGAGAATTATTGGTCATTGGGGTGCCTATGTATCCCTAATAGGCTATCCTAAGGGCATATTTACTCTTCATTCAACATGTAATTTTCCGAAATGTTAGACTATGCATATTTGTGGGAATAGAGTATGTGAGCAAATGGGTCGAGACACTCGCTCTTCCTTCTAATGACTCAAGAGTGGTGATAAAGTTCATCAAGAAGAACATCTTCACGAGCTTTGGAACTCCAAGGGAAATAATAAGTGATGGAGGTATGAGTTTCATGAACCATCTTGTTAAGAACCTTTTTGCTATATATGGTGTTCGTCATAAGGTTGCTACAATCTATCATCCTCAAACGAGTGGCAAAGTTGAGTTGTCGAATCCAGAGGTTAAGCAGATTTTGGAGAAAAAAGTTAATGCATAAAGGAAAGATTTATCTAAGTAGATATATGATGCTTTATAGGCGTACTAGACTGCGTACAAGACACCTATAAGGACTTCTCCCTACCACATCTTATTTTTATAAAAAATTTAACTTTTGGCACAATTGGAGAATCAATCTTGTTGGGAAATTAAGAAGTTAAACTTTTACCCCAATTTCGCCGGTAGAAAGAAAGTGAATCAGCTGCATGAACTTGAAGAGTTTAGGTTCCACGCCTATGAAAATGCAAAGATATATAATGAAAAGACAAAGAGGTGGCATGAAATCACATAGTGGCGCATACTTTTAAGCCAAGAGATGAGGTATTAGTCTTTAACTCAATACTAAGATTATTTCCTGGAAAAAACAATTCAAGTGGTATGGCCCAATTAAAGTGTGGGGATGCAACAACACGGTGAATTTGAACTTCAAGGTAAAACTAGACCTACGTTCATCGTCAATGAGCAAAGGGTGAAGCACTATTTTGGTGAGGATTGTGATCGTGATTGGGAGAATGTAGAGCTAAATAATGAATAATCTAAGTTGAATCATGCCTCAACGTTAAATACAATTGTACATTGGAGGAAACCTATGCATAATGTGTAATAGATAGATAGTTTTTTTATCTTTGAATTTCTGTTATTATCATTGTTTAAATTATTAAATTATAGGTTAGTTTTATTTAATTAAAATTTTTAATTATTTGTAACTAAATTAGTAATAGTTTAAAAAATTAAACTAAACCAGACACACTGGCAGGTGCGCCGAGCATGATTGAAAATCTTAGACAAGGTTTCTAGCAGCGATAAGGGCGCGTCACTCTGCCATTGCGCCTTGTGCGTGCAAGTTGGCGCACCGTTGGGCGCCCCACGTCAAAACATAACGGACACACCTTTTACTCATGGACGTTTGAGGCCTGCATCCCTATCGCCCAAATTTTTCTATATTTCGAGTTCAACCCATTTTAACCTAACCAATTCCAAATAAAATCCTCCCATATCTCCAATTCATCTCTTATACCCATGTTTCCCACCCCCACTACTCTCCCAAACTCTTTCTATTCTCTCTTGAAACTCCCACTACCACCATTAAAATTCCCCATTACTCCAAAAATATTTCTTCTCCCCATCACCTACTATAAATCCACATATTCTGAACTTTCTTTTCTTCTCCATTCTCACATTTATTTTCTCTCCCCTTCACCACTGCCCAAACCGATCCTCTCCTTCATTTTTATATTATGCTTTTTATTTTTCATTATTTTTAGGTTCACTAATTAAACTTATTAAATGGTTCAAAAAGTGATGAATTTGACGGGTTCAAAAAAACTCAAAAGGGTGAAACTGCTGGGTCCTCTAGTGGCGGGGAACCGACACAAATAATTTGCAAAAAGTGTAACGAACCTCAAAATGAAATGGGTTAGACTAGATCCTAACATGTGTGTCATGGTATAATGATGTTTAAAAATAGTTAATCATATCAATAGAAGTCAGTTTGAAGTGTTTGGAAGTGAAACTTCAAAAAAAGACCAAGACGTTCGGAAGCTAGTGTTTGTGTGTGCTAGTGTGCCTTAGCATATTTTGTGTATTGTTTGGTTACCAAATTTATAAAAGAGGTTTGTAACGCGTAGATAAACATGTTTAGGGTTGATACGTACAGGAAAGACTCCCCAAGGACCACTCTATATCTCAGTGAGGAGGACCCAAAACATGGTAAAAAACTACAAAAAATAGTCCCAATCAACGAGCATCAATAAATGTATGCCCCATAAATTGAGAGCATATCCCATATGTTAGTGGTGGGATATTATCCCCCTTTTGAGGAGTCACGGATAAAAACCACGGACCATCAGGAGTACGTTGGTGAGTCAACGCTCCTTCGACTTGAACATCGATTGACACATGCAATTTTCTTGAGGTGTCTCGGCCAAGGTAGGGTCAATTTGGGAAATTCTCCTAGGGTCATAATAAACTAAGGGATGATTATTTTGGGTCTTTAATGTTATATTGAGTAATTTAAGATTATAAAACCTAGACTTATACCTCATTATTCAAAAACAAAACCCAAAATTCAATATAGTTCTCTCTAGACTCCATTGAAGGTAGGAGAAAAGTAGAAGCTAGTATTCAAAGTTCTACATTGTTTCCCTATAAATTTCGTGGATTGTCTTCAGTAAATGTCTGGTTTTTTATCCTTGAATATTCATCCATTCGAGGATTCAAATTTTTAAGGCTTTTAAGAGTCTTTCTAAAACTATGTACTTACATTTTGAATTCTAAGCATGAGTTCTTGCATGACATGACATAACTCAATGCTTATGTTGTAATTGATAATAAAAAACTCCATGAACCCATGCATTTATTGAATTCTTATTTCTTACTTTAATATGAATTGATCATGGCTTGATCTTAGTGCATTCATATGAAGATTGTATTGGGCTATTGAATTATGTGTAGATCATGATAAAATCGATATGACCTGCTTTGTAATGATGATATTCCTATTAAATGTTGTTGGATCATTAATATGGATTTGTTATTGTCTTAATATTGTGTACATGACTATTGGTAAGAAAATTTGTATATTGAATTGATTGGAAAGACTAAGGAATGGCGATAATGATTATGGGAAGGTTGTGAGTTCACGTAATTCCCCTATTTATTATAAAAATTATATTGAATTGTATTGATTGGTATGTTCCCCTTAAAGTGGCAGTGTTTATGTGTTGTTGTCACATCCGAGAAGTACCCCTAGACGTAACTGGCATCGTCGTCCTCAATGATTACTAAGACTAGCTTAATAGCATTAATTATAACATTCATAGGTAAAAAATTGTGGAATATTTAAAACTTTTCATCTACACTACTTCATGAGGTTTACTTAGACCTCTTCCTTACGCATAATATATCCATATAGAGTATACATAGACACTTCGTATAAGAAGATTACTTAAACTTATACTTTATGGCACACACACAAAGAGAGAGAGAGACACACAGACACATAAACACACACACACATATATATATATATATATAATATACGATATAGTCTGGAAACAGATGTCTCATATCACAACAATCTAAACAAGAGTATAACAATTGGGCACAACCTATACATAAATACAATAAAAGCCACATATAGGCTATACAATCATAGTACTCAAATGAACGAGAATGGACAAAGTGTCTTTAAGAATAATCAACATCCAATGCGAGAAAGTTTTATTATCCTCAAAATTGTGAGGACCTCTCCAACATGGAGAATGAGGATCCAAGTCTTTTTCAAAGGTTGTCATGAACACTTTAACGATCGAAGCCTAAAATTTTGAGGGAAAGGGGAGAAATGGGGTAAGAACATCACTTGTCACATGCACATACAACATAGAAATCATGATAAAATGGACATTTCATTAAATCACGCAAATTTACTTTGAAAACACATTATGCACATTCAAGAACCAATACAAGTCAATAAGCATATACTCCTTAAGTCCAGATCATGTACATCACAAGACAAACAATATCAAGTCTAGTCAAGTCAACATCCATATCACGATAATTGAGCACATTATCAAACAACTCTATCATCAAGTTACAATATCAACAAGCACGTATAAAAGTTCATAGCATCATAACCAAAGCAAGTCCCTTACTCATAAACCTCCAGTAAGTCAACTAGAACAATTACTAAGACAGACGCCATAACCTCACCCAACAAAATAAACCCAATAAGAACCATAGGCAATGCCCAACTTCCCATACTATGCCATTATGAGTAAACATCATCATACTTTAACAATAGAGACCAACCACATGTTCATACGTGAAACAAACATCAGATAGTATTATCAACATGTAAGATAAAAATAAACATATAATTTACATTCATAAGCATATAAGCATAGAAGAACATCCTTCTATGACTTCCTGCAAGGCTAACTAGTCCAATGTATATGTAAAGTCCCATAACCCTACTTAGACTAAGTAAAACCCATTAGTTAATCGTTTTAAGAGTTCACTTCATTACTTCATCTTACCTTTTGGGAACATCTTTCCTTAGCCGACATAGACCACATGAGATAATGTATAATCCGGTTTCAATGGAACCTTAAACCGAAAGAAGGAGGACTATTCACCAAGGTAGTACCAAAACATGATCATAGCATCTATATGGATCCACTTGCTAGTATTCCTATGAGGGAAACACTGTTCAAGAAATAGAAGATGTATTTGGGACCCTCTTTATACTAAATGCATTATACTCTCCAATGTAATGAGTACATTAGTCATCCTACCTTCCATATGTGGGAAGGGACACTCCTCATTCTATTTCACTAAGTGCTAAGCTAAATTCCATTTTTGAAATGTCTATAAGCCTTTATTAATCATCTTTGCTTAGTTTATATCATAGGGTCTATTCCATATATAGTCATTATCACAGCTCTATAGAAAATGCATGAGTATTTTCCCTGTATTTACAATTCACATATGTGAGGTTAGCACATTAACATCATTATATCATATTAAGGTACATACATACTTCATAACCAGTTTTATATCATTACATCTTAAACATAATCTCACAATCCATAAATAAAGACATTTTAATTCAACATCATACCGAACCTAATAAATCTCATCATAAGGTATACTTCAATATTACATCATCACGAACACAATTATGTAATCAAAATTAAAGTAAAGGATTGAAATCATAAGACTTACCCAATCTCCATCATAAGACATCATCCAAGGTTACAAAACTCAACCAAAAATGGCTGTAATATTATCACACAATAGTAATTTAGACAATAATGAAGTCAATTGAATCACTAAACAACAATTCATCACTAGTTTATTGCTTAGGGTTAAGGACGTAGGTCAAGTTCATGATCTACTTTACAACCTAGGTCAATTCATCAAGAACTAGAATAATTGAATTACAATACATCATAATATACTCAAAATTATCTAAAGAAACAATAAACAAAGCAATTTATAAAGTCAAATTCGTACGAGAAGAAAACCCATTCGAAACTCATCTTTCTGAAATCAATTTGGAGGAACCCTTTGGGGAAAGAATCCCAAAGGTGATAGGAACCTCATACCTTGTTAATTGATGAATATTAATGTAGTAAAGTACTATTTATTTCTCCCCGTGAACCCTCCTTTTCTTGGTCTTCTATGTAGTTTCGTTGGGAGAGACAAAGAAGAGATAAAGAAGAGCAATTGGGTTTCGAGAATTATGAGAGTGATGTTTAGTTTAATTAGGTATGGTCTTTATATAGAGGTCCTTAATTATATTTTTTGAACCTCAACTAAACCTTAATATACAAATTAACCCCTAAAATAATAAAATGAAATATTAAAATAAGATAGTAAAACACAGACCTGACCTATGAGACCCCGACATATGTGTCGTAGGTAAGTCAACGGCCAAGTCTCCCTCCGTGCTGCACAACCGTCGTTTCGGTCAAAGACTTGCCAAATAACCTCTTCAAGAATTTGTCTATGTTAACATCGCGCTGATAATTGACGTCCCATCGATTGGAGCATGCCTTATGGCCTGAAAGTCATCGATGGATACTATCTTTTGACAAATTTTAGCCAAACAAGAATGGACCTCCTCAAGGACCCTTTGGTTGGTTCTTCGAGAGTCATACCTGGACATTTTGGCTATAATGCAAGTATAATACATGTTAGACACCTTTTTAGCAAAGGTCATCATTTTTTTACCCTTGAAACCTTTTGAAATAGACTAAGGCACGGTAGAACCTTTTGAATTAGTTTTAGAAAGTCATGGACGTTCCTTAATGTTTTGATTCTAAAACATCATAAATGACTTATATACATTATATTTGACCTTAAAACAGTGTTACAACTCTTAGACTCTCATGTAAGTCTCTATATTAGGCTTTAGATTTTCAGAGTATTACATTATTCCCCCATAAGAACATTTCTCCCCGTATGACACTAAAATTCTTTAAAAGGCAGTAATACACTCAAGACTAGGAGCCCAACCCATAACAACATATCAAAACATGAGTTATAATTCAAATGAACAACCACATAACCTTTTACAAAATGCAACTCAAAAAAACATTTTCAACTCATAAGAGTCCAACATTAATTTCATGTGTATTAACCTCCACTAAAGCTTTCTTCAAAACATACTATCATGCTCAATACAACTCATGAAAACATAACATACGAAAATGCACCACATAAGTTCAAATCAAGTAAAAGAGCATTTTTTTATAAAATTTATTTAACACAACACATAATTTAATATTTTACCAAAAATCAAGGAAACTTTCAATAAAATTATTATTTTCTCTATAAATAGGAACAAATAACATTAATTGTCAAAAAAAATGAGGCTAACGGGACTTCATGTCGACCTCGGCCGCCTGTGTTGTAGTCTCAACCCGGGTGGTTCTTCCATAACACTTTTACAGAAGCCACCTCATTATTACTTAAAACCTTTACTTGTCTATCAAATATTTCAACTGGAACATCCTCATAGAAGAGGTTCTCTTGAACACCTAGACCCTCAATAGGAATAATGGACTCGGAATCATTGATACACTTCTTAAGCATGGAGACTTAGATCACCAAACGAATCGAATCCAATTTACTAGGTGACATCAAATCATATGAAACTTGCCAACCATGTGCACAATTTAATAAGGACCCACATAATGAGGAATTAACTTCTCCTTCTTGCCAAATCTCACCACCAATTTCGTAGGTGAAATTTTTATATACACTTTATCACCTTTTTCAAATTTATGTATCTTCTTCTATGGTCGACATAAGAATATTACTTTCTATAGGCTGTTTTCAAATGATTCCTAATCATATGGACTTTCTCCAAAGTCTTATGATTAAATTCAGGACCCAAAAGTGAAGAGTTACCCACTCCACACCATCTAATTGAAGACCTACATCTCCTTCCATACGTGGCCTCAAAAGGAGTCATAGATATATATATGAACGGTAACTATTATTGTAGGAAAACTCAACCAATGGCAAGTGTATATCAAAAATTCCCTTGAAGTCAATTATACAAGGTATAAGCATATCCTGAAGGGTTTGAATAGTAAGCTACGCTCGACCATGCGTTTGGGGATGAAAAGTTGTGCTTATCTTTACCTTTGTCCCAATCCTTTTTGGAATGACCTGCAAAACCTAGACGTGAATTGTGCACCCCTATCAGATATGCTGGATAATAGAATACCATGGCAACACACATTTTCTCATCTACGAAGATCCTTTGATAATCCTCCACCGAGTATGTGGACTTGAAAGGAATAAAATGAGTGAATTTGGTCAACATATCCACAACCTCCCATATGGAGTCATGTTTCTTTAGTGTCCGAGGCAAAACTACAACAAAATCCATATTAGAATCTTACAACATCAAAGTGAGAACTTGGATTTCTTGAAGTAAACTACCTGGATTTCGGTGTTCGGCTTTAACTTGTTGGCAATTTGGACATCATGCAAAAATTTCCATTGTGTCCCCTCTAAAACCTTCCCACCAAAACACTTCTCCAATATCATGATACATCATTGTAGAACCAAGATAAATAGAATAACAGAAACCTTGATCTTACTCAAGAATTCATACCTATTTAGGGTAACTTTTAGGATTTCTTAGGTAGGCTTAAAGAGGGCGTATGGGAGGTCTTATCATGTCTTATTTAGGTGAGTCTCAGAGTAACCTTAGGTAGGTAGTTAATTGATTCGAACGGAATAATATTTCTTTTGAAAGTCTTGAGGATCACTTTGGTGTGTTTGAAGGGGTTGTATGGGCGACGACTTCATATCTTACTTAGGCGAGGCTTAGGAAGACCTTTTTTATATAGGTGGTCTATATGTTTATATGGTTTCTAACTGATGATGGTTGTATGTTATGCATTACTTGAATATGTCTTATATGTGAATAATGATTTGTTGATGATTCATATACTTGTTTATGATGTTTTACCAAAAGAGCATGAAAAACATACTTTAAAGTAAATGCCCATTTTTTATGGTTTTATTGCATGTCACAGTACATAGTGCATTCAATGTGATAATTCCATATATTTTGTATATCTACAAGTGTAGGTGGCAAGTGAGGACTCTCTTAGAAGTAAATATTGGGAAGAACATTATCTCTCGAGAAGACTAGGTATGTCCTCATATGATTCGAGGACATAGTTATTTTTAGTTATCTTTTCAAAAAAATTGTAATGGACTATAGTTTATTTTTAAATAAATGTAAGGGTCTTGACTCTATGACATTATATGTGTCAAAGATGTATTATGACATGACTTATGTTTCTTATATTCTGTAAATATTTTGACTATTATGATGGAAAGTTTTAACTCCATAGTACTTTTCATATATATGCGATAAAAGATATGTAATGTCTTGTACAAGACATCCGAGAGGTTAAGTACGCCGTGCGACTACTTTAGAGTGCTCTAACTTCTAAGAGGTACTTTAGTTCATGAAAAACTTGGTATCATTTCATAAGGTCATGAAGTAGTCTTTAGAATTCAATGTTTCATACAATCCAAACCTAGTAGAGTCTTGTTCATCGGTTGTGAGTCAGGTCACACCTCTATATAAGACGATAGAGTTTTACTTTCTTTATTAATCATGAGTGTTGCCACAGAGGTTAGCTTAGAAGTGTCTTTTACTAATATCTTCTTTTATTTTTATAGGATATGTGTACAACAAGGATGCCCTCAAGGAGAGTTGATGAGGATGTGGTGAATGAGGGAGTTCCTTCCCGAGTTGAACAAGTTCACAAAGTTGTTCAAGTTCCTCAAGTTTAACAATTACCTATAGCTAATGAGGGGAATGAGGTTCTAGTGGTACCCCCGGACATGACTAATGAGGACATTAGAGGATCTCTTCTTGCCCTAGCCCAAACCATGACAACTCAAGAAAATTTAGATATACAGCCTAAAATGAATGCCCTTGAGAGTAACATGACCTATAGGTTATGAGACTTAGTGAGAATGAATCCTCCTACTTCTCTTAGCTCTATGGTGGGAGAGGATCCCCAACAGTTTATAGATGGTGTTTATAAGGTTTTGAGTGATGTACGGGTGACTTTTAGGGAGAAGGTGGAGTTGGATTCATAACGATTGAGAGAGGTAGCTCAAGTATGGTACAGTCAATGGAAAGATGATAGGCCAGTTGAATTGGCTCCCCTAGAATGGGAAGAGTTTAGTGAATCCTTTTTAGGTAAGTATTTTCTCCGTTGGAAGAAAGAAATGAAGGTTGAGGAGTTTATAAGGTACCATGAGTGCAGAGGATTACTCCTTGAAATTTACCCTAGTGTCTAAGTATGCTCCATCGTTGGTGTCTATCCCTAGATATGAGATGAGTAGGTTTGTGACCGGTGTTGCCGACCTTGTGAAAGACGAGTGGTGTACAACCGTGCTTCATAATAACATGAACTTATCTAGACTTATAGTGTATGCACATTCTATTAAAGACTCCAAACATAGTAGGATTACAAGAAATTTAAAGAGGGGTAGATCCGATATTCAAAACCAACCTATATTTTAAAAAAGAGCTCTAAACCAAGATACTCCTAGTGCCCCGAAGGTCAACTATGAAAGGGGTGGTTATTCTCGAGGTGTTAAGACTACTTGTGCTGCTTGTGAGAAGCGGCACTTTGAAACTGTTTAGACGGTACTAGTTGGTCATTTGTTTGTGGAAACAATGATCATAACGTGAGAGATTGTCCTACTATTACGCAAAAAGAGAGAGAGACCAATAAATCTCCTAGTGAATGTACAGATCCTATTCCTCTTTGTCATGGTCATTTTATGCTATCCAAACTAATAAGGAAGAAACTCTGGAGAAGATGTCTATAAGTTATAGTTTTCCCTTTGTTGTAATGATAGGTTTCTTCTAAATAGGAAACTACGATGAATAGTTTTGTTGTGCATTGTGGTTTGTTCTCTTCTATTCTATTCAAGCTTTAAAGTTAGAACTTTGTAGTAGCAAGTTTCATGTGTTTAAGAGTCTAAGTGAAAATGAGTTTCACTGATCTTCTTGTATTGTTCATACTTTCATGAGTTTATTTTTATATGGTAAAATGAATTCAAATGATTTTGTCTCTCATGTTGTCATGCATCTATAGTTAGTTCCATAAATATTTCATAAGTAAACTACAAGTATGATTTACAGTAAGGTACTTGAAAATGTTGCATACTTATGTTTCATGCGAGATGGTTATACTGTGGTTAGAAATAATGTTTATGACCATGATGATATGTGGAGAAGGAAGTTCCTCCTATGTTAAAAAAAGGGTATAGTCTTATGGAATGAAAAGTTTTAGATGTGCTTCCTACATTCTTGTTGTGTGTTGAGTAAAATGTGGTATAGTTATAAGTTGGTAGTCTTGAGTCTTTATCTCTTGAAAGTTTTGAAAGTGTTTTAGTGTCATTTGAGGATGAATGTTGTCCAAGTAGGGTAGAATGTCACGAGTCTCAAAATGAACTAGGTTAAACCAGAGCCTAAAATGTATGCCATGAGTTACTGAGGTGTAAAAATTGTTAATTATTGCAATAGAAGTCAATTTGAAGTGTTTGGAAGTGAAACGTCAAAGAACGACTAAGACGTACAAAAGTTAGTCTTTGTGTCTGCTAATGTGCAGTTTTATGTGTTGTTTGGTGTCCAAATTTATAGGAGAGGTTTCTAACATGTAGGCAAACATTTTTAGGGATGAAACATATTGGCACGGCTCCCCAATGACCACCCTAAGGGTCATTGAGGAGGACCCGAACCTTGGCAAGAAAATGTCAAAAATAGACCCAATCGACGAGCATCAAATGATACCTCTTTAATTAATGTATTCCGCAACGATTGGGGGCGTAGACCCACACATAGTGGTTGGATATTATACCGCTTTTGAAGAGTCTCTAATCAAAACCACGGATCAGCAGTACAGTCCATTTGTTGATCAACGCTATGTCGATTTGAACATCCATTGGCACCTGCAATTTTCTACAGGTGTCTCGGCCTAGGTTGGGGAAATTTAGGAAATTCTCCTAGGGTCCTAATTAAGTCATGGAAGTTTATTTTAGGTCTTTTATGGTATATTAAGTTAGGTAAGACTCTCAACCCTAGACTTAGACCTCATTATTTTAAAAAAACTAAGATAAAATAGAGTTCTCTCTAGACTCCCTTGAAGCTAGGGGCTAGGTTAAACATAGAATACAATGTTCTTCATTGTTTGAGCATCAATTTTGTTGAGTGTCTTCAATAAAGGTATGGTATTTCATCCTTTAATCCTTTTACATTGAAGGAGTCAAATTCCAAAGACTTTTATAAGACTTTCTCATGCTATGAAGTACAAAAAAGAAACCTATGAAGTTCTATTTTTAAATCTAATCATGAGTCTTGAATCAAGGATTTAAATCAATGTTTTATGATGTAATTTATGTTAAATGAATTTTTTAAGTTAAAAAAAACTCCATTAACGCATGCATTCCTTGAACTCATATTTGGGCTCTATTGTAGGTGAACTAATCATGGTTTGATCATAGAGAATTCATGTTTAAATTGTATTTGATTATTGAATTATGAATATATCATGAAGGAATTGTATATGACCTGCCTTGTAATTATGTGAATATTAGAATTGAATGTTGTTGGATCATTGAAATATTATGTACATGGATATTGGAAGATCCTTTGTAAAGTGAATTGACTAGAAAGGCTAAGGAATGGTTATTATGATAATGGGAAGGTGGTGAGCTATCCTAATTCCCCTTTTTAGTATAGAATTAAAATTGAATTTAATTATTGGTATGGTCAACATATTTTGGTTCTGTTTATATGTTTTAAGTAATATGAACGTGCCCTTGTAGCAATTATTATGTGAGTTATATTATTATCATGTTATAGTTTGTACAGGTCATCAAGGTGAAGGATTATAATATATATATATATATATATATATATATATATATATATATATATATATATATATATATATATATATATGTATGTGTAAGGATAAAGTTTGACTTCCTCTAAATTATTATATGTGAATATGATAAATTATGATGAGTCTCTATATGTGTTGATAAGGTGTCTTGATTTGTTGATTTAAGTCACTCTACTTGATACATGAAAGTTATGTAAATGTGAACTGTTGACTTAGTAGGCTTAAAAACTTTGTCATTTATGTGTATAAATGAACAATGAATGAAAATCTGAGGTCGGTAGATCTTAGTTGATGCTCATACTTGAATTGTTAAATGACGTATTCTAAAGCACGTCTTAAACTATTAGACCTGACAATGGTGCCCCTTCGTGATAAGTTTACAACCCTAAGTGAATGTGAAACCTTCAATATGAAAAGAAGGTTCGAAGAAGACTTGAAATGAAAGATTGTAATTGTGTCCTTCTTGAGTTGAATAATGGAATCACGGATAGGTTGACTGGAATGACATGAAATCAAGTGTAGGAAAGTCATAAGATCAATCAAAATAGACCTTGGTTAGCAGCGCTTGTGGACCCATCCTTGAGAGACAAGGGTATTGGGATTTTCTAGGGCATAGTGATGGTGACTTATCTCATACACCTAAGCAATGATTTCTCTAAGAGAAGAATTGCAAAGCATCGAGTGAGTATGCTTGTGGTAGTAGCTCTACTTAAGAAGAGACTATAGTACAAAGAAATTGCTGATATTCCTAATCAATGTGCCAACATTGTTAGTGTCCTAATTCTACCCATTGAATGTAGAACACCTTCCACGATGTGGGGTCTCATGACACTGGATTCCATACCTATCTAATGGTGTCTAAGTTTGTTAACGACTATTTTCATCAAGTGGGATGTGCATTCTATTATTGGAGAAGTTCTACAACTTATAGGTAGTATAATGGGACACTATATACACATGCCACGAGTAGGATTAGAAGGTTCTAGGATAAGTTCCCTAGGTCCTTCAAGCCAATTTTGTGAAGTCCTATAAATGCTTAATGGAATCTTAAATGGCATAATGAATAATGAAGACTTAAATTGATGAATGATTATATAGAAGGTTCTTATCTAGGGTATCTTTGAGGATTGCTTAGGTAGGCTTGGAGAGGATGTATGTGTGGTCTCTTAATGCCTTACTAAGGTGAGTGTTGAGTAAATTTAGGTAAGGAGTTAATTGATGAAAAGGGAATAATCTTACTTTGGGATGTCTTGAGGATCAATTATGTGTGTGTGAAGGAGTTGTATGAGCGGCCGCTGCATATCATACTTAGGCGAGTCGTCGGATGACCTTTGGTAGGAGGTCTATATGGTTTCTATGTCTTATACGTGAAGAATGAATTGAAGATGGCTCATATAATTATTTATAAGGTTTTACCAAAAGGGCATGAAAATCATATTTCAAAATAAAAGTTCGATTTTTCATGGTTTTATTTCGTGTCATTATATTTAGTGCATTTAATTTCCTATTTCCATATGTTTTATATTTTGACATGTGTAGGTGGAAAGTAAGGACTCTCACAGAATAAAAGTTGGGGAATAGAATTCTCTAAGTAAGACTTGGTATGTAATCATATGATTCGAGGGCATAGTTATGTTTTGTATCCTTTTTCAAAAGACATTGTAAAAGACAATAGGATCTTTTTTATTTGATATAAGGGTCGTTACCCTTGTGATATTGCACGTGTCTAAGATGGGTTATGACGAAAGGTAGTTTTCATATTTTATATAAAGAGTTTGACTATTATGATGAAATTTTTTAATTCCGCACTACTTTTCATATATATATGATGAAAGATGTCTAATGGATCGTGCAAGACCTATGAGAGGTTGAGTACGTCGTATGGTGACTTAAGAGTGCTCTAACTTCTAGAGGGTACTTTGGTTCGTGAGTGATGAATTTGAGTGATGAATTTGTGAACGAGATATAATTATAGTCCCAATTTCCTATTATATATAGAAATGTGAAGGAGTTAGGATTGTAGTTTATGCTTGACAATCAAGGAGATTGCAATTTGACTTTGGTGAAAGTATTTTATGCTAATTAAAACAAAGTATAAGATCGTGCTTGTGAGGGTAAAAAATGTTAAGTTTTCTGCCCGAATTTCGAATAAGGTTTTGGGAACCCCTAATTAAGATCTTGATATGTTTAATGATTTGACGAACCTACTTATAGGGATATCCAATATACTTTGTGTGAGATTGGCTCGAATTCTAGGTGGGAGATGAGAAGGGACACCGGGAGGCATAAAACCCTCCATTTTACTAATTTTAATTAGGTTTCTAGAATTTGGTAGAAAATAGTGTAGCGTGTTACTTCCAAGTATATATTTGAACAATGTTACTCGAGATAGGGTGGATTTAGTTTATATGTTGATGAAATTGATGCCCATTAATGTGGGGCCTATTTTGAGAAAGAATATGATAAAGTTTAGGAATAATTTGAGGTCGAGGTTCTGTTATGGGGGACTAATTACCCGTTTCCTGAGGGGTCATAGATTGAGGAGGTATAGGTGGACATGACTATTTCTAGGCACCCGGATATAACGGGTAAGTTTGTTGATGTAACTTGTACAAAGTCTCTAAATATATCTCATGGACCTGTTTTGTCAGCTCTTAATAGGCAATCCCATGTTGACAATGTTATTGTAACACTTCCAAAATCCAAGACGTGTTCTAGAGTCTAACATATGTGTCAAAAGGTATAAGCACTGTTTTAAGGTCCATTGTTAATAATAAGAAGTCATTTAGGTAGTCTAGAAACCAAAATGTTCAAGGAAGTCCGTGACGTTCGGAAACTAGTACAAAGAGGTACAAGCGTGGCATAGCCTATTTGACTAGTTTTTAGGCGTCCGAAATTCATAAAAAAAATTGGACGGCTGTGAAATACGTATTAGAGTTGATGCACCCACAAAACTTCTGGGTACAACTCCCCAAGGACAAACCCAAGTCCCCTGAGGAGGACCCTTGCAAAAGTGGACAAAAACTGTGAACAGACAGTGTCACTAACGGATGCCACTAATGGGCCGTTGGTGAATCGATGAGGCATTGATGACTCCATCGATGAAGACTTATTCAATTCCTTGAAGTATCTCTTTTGCATAGTCTCTGAATAAAACCACGGATGTGCATCACAGAAGGAGGTAGGAACCGTCTACTGACAGACGTACTGTGGTTGAGGTCTCGTCCTTGAGGGGTCCAATTTTCTGCACATTTTAACTAAGTCCTAATTAATTAACTAATGGGTTAGATTTTTTTAGGAGATTATGTATGACTAATTATGTTAATTAAGACCCAATATAAATACCCAACACCATTAGACAAATCACAACTCACAAACCCAAACTCTCTTCCTTCTCTCTTCTATCTCTCTAGTGAAGACTCCATTGAAGACTAAGCTAGGGGAGGTTTCTAGGGCTACAATTACAAACTTTTCTACATAAATTAGTGAGGTATGAGATCTAATTCACCTTTGAGACATTTTTCCTCAAAGGGTTCCATCAAATTGATTTCAAAAAATTATGTTTTCAAGTGGGTTCATCCAATCGCGAAATTGATGTTATGAATTGATTTTTGGATGTTATATTTTTAATATTATACATACATTAACATGTATTATAACCTAGTTATGATATATTTTGATGGTTTTTTCTAGTTTGAAGAAGATGACCTATTCCCCTGAACGCTAGGCTTTGATCTTGATATGAATTAGATTGTATTGGTTCAATTAACTAGGTAATTTGTTGAATTACTACTATATCAAATTATTACAATAATCATTAATAACTTAGGATCATTTATAGTCTTTACATTTAGTGCTTGAGAAGATAATCTAGGTTATGAAGTATATTGTGAATTGACAAATGTATCTTGTCTTAAGCTTTGATCTAGTATTGAATTGTGATATAGTGATTCTTCTAGACTTTTTATCATGTTAGTTATTGACTCATGATGAAGAATACCCATATTGGGTTGAATTGAGGGTTTGTGGTAATACCTTGATGATTAACTATGAAGGAGTGTGATGAATTAAGATTAAGTCATGATGTTGTATTGGAGTATGCCAAGCATTAGGATTAATAGGATGGTATTCAATTGAATTGAAATGTCTTGGCTATGTTGTGAGGTGTTAGCTTATGATATAAATGTTATCAGGATGGTAAATGATTTACCAATGTGCCTTATCATGATATGGGAATATGATTGTGCTAACCTCACCTATATGAATTGTAATGAAAGGACAATAATCATGCAATTTTTATTGAGCTATGATGATGATAGGTTTATATAAGGGTTAGACCATATGACATACAATATCCTTTGATGATTAATAAAGACAATAAAGACATTTCAAAAAAGGACTCTATCTTAGCACTGAGTGAACTAGAGTGAGGAGTGTCCCTTCCCACATTGGGAAGGTAGGATCACTAATGTACTCTGAAGATTGGAGACTAAAATTCATGTAGCATAAAGAGGGTCCCAACTATATCTCCTATTTCATTAACTATGTTGCCTCCATAGGAATACTAGCTAGTGGATTGACGTAGTTGTTATGTTTATGTTTTGGTACTACCTTGGCAAGTAGTCTGCCTTATTTAGGTGTAGGGTTCCATGAAATTGTATTTCATATTAGCTCATGTGGTCTATGTCGGTTAGGGAAAGATGTTCCCAAAAGGTAAAATTAACTAAAGGATTAAAATCTAACTAAGATGACCTAAGGGGTTTAGTTTATTCTAAATAGGGGTATGGGGCTCTACCTAAACATTTCACTAGTAAGAATTGAAGTGAGTCTTAGGAGGAAGTTTTTATGTATGAAAATGATTATAATTCTATATAAAACTATATGATGAACTTTCACATTGTTGATACTATATGTTGATGGGTGCACTTATGAATATGTGTTGGTCTATATGGTTAATTTAAGATGATATGTAATCTTAAATGTTATGCTATGTGAAGTAGGATGTTAGTCATGATTCTTTTTGGGTTACTTTATTGAGTAAGGTTATGAGGTTTTTGTTAGTCATTGCACTTGTTAACATGATAGGTGTCATGGGTAATTGTTTTGCTTTGGTTATGTTGAAACATACTCTTATTCATGCTTGTTGCTATTATGACTTAATAATAGAGTTACTTGACTATTTGTTCAATTATAGTCTATGTATGTTGACTTGATTAGTTTTGGTGTTGATGGTCTTGTGATGTACATGCTGATGACTTAATGAACATGTCCTATTGATTTGTATGGTCTTGTTAAATATGCATAAGTGTTTTCAAAGTAAATTGCATATGTTTATGAAATGTCCCTTTTCATAGCGTGATTTTAAAGTATGTGTTGATATAGTCTCATACATAGTAAAAGTTGCATACTAGCCCCATTTCTTCCTTATCCCCAACATTTTTGGTTCTGGTCATTGAAAAGAATTTTGGAGACGACTTGAAGAAGGCTCTGATCTCTTATTCAACCAAGTAAGGTAGATCCTGACTATCCTAGGGCGATTACACTATCTAGATAATTGAGTTGTTATGAGTTTAAGACTATTATGTTATTTCTTTTCCATTTAGTATGAAACATTGTATAGCCCATATGAGGCATTGTTACTGTGATGTATTAGTTTTCCCAAGTTTTTACACTCTAATCGAATTTTTATGAGATGAGACGACTATTAAAACTATATTTTTATATATATATATGTGAAATAAAAGTAGAAGACTAATTAATTTTCCTATACGAAGGGTCTATGTACACTCTCTCTATACATATAATAATGTAGAGGTCTATGTAAACCTCAAATTATATGTAATGAAAATTTTAAATTTTCTACTTAATTTGACCTATGAATGTAATGATGTAAGTTAAGAGGCTAATCTTAGTCCTCAAAGAGGACGACGAAGCCGGTTACGTCTTGAGGCTATTCCCACATGTTACAAACTATGTATCATAGAATAAGGTTGAATTATTCTTTGATTTAATGTCTCTCTCAACTATGTCTATGTAAGTTCGTATTCATAATTGTGAAGCGCACCACACTTATTTATAGGAACTATAACACTTCAAAAATCCAAAACATTTTTTAGAGCCCAACATAAGTGTCATAAGTTGTAGAAACTTTTTAATGGCCTAGTATAATATTTATAAGTCATTTAGGAAGTATAAAAATGAAAACGTGCATGACGTTCGAAAACTAGTTCTAGGAGGTACAAGTGTGCCTAAGGCTATTCGACTAGTATTAAGAAGTCAAAAAATTGTGAAAATTGGTGGAAGGGTGTCAAACATGTGTTAAGATAATTCATGGTCAAAACTTCAGGATACGACTCACCAAGTACAAACTAAGGTCCCTTGAGGAGGACCCATGCATGTTGGTGTCAACACTGCCAGGGCAGTGTGTAACCAAAAGATGCAGTCAACGATCGGAGTATAGATCAACGGGGCGTCATTGCCAACAATCGACCAACACATATACAAATCCTTCAAGGACCCAAATTAGATAGTCTCTGATAAAAATGACAGATGTGCAGCACGGAAGGGCACAAAGACCGTCGACTCACAAACAGACCATCGATCAGGGTCTCGACTGTGAGGGTCCATTTTACTGGACGTTTTTAATTTTGTTTTAACAAATTAATTAAAGGGAAGAGCAATTACTTAATTAACCCCCATATAAAGACCCCAACCCTATTAGTCTAATTACAACTCTCAAACAAAACTTTGTTTCTTTCTTTTTCCTCTCTCTATTGGAAGACACCATTCAAGACAAGCTAGGGGGTGGATTTGGGGACTAAATAAGGGAAAATTTCACCATCATTTCTTCATCAAACGTTAAGGTATGGGATCTATTTCACCTTTGAGACCACTTTCCACAAAGGGATCCTTTAAAGTATTTTCAAAAGTTGGATTTTTATGGGTGTTTCTTAATCTAAAAAATTAAGTTATTAATTGTGGGTTTTATATTTTATATTGGATAAAATTAATATATTAACATTTATTCTAACTAAATTATGCTATATTATAATGGTTTTGTCTAGTTTATAGAATATGACCCTTAACCCTTAACCCTAGGTTTGATATTTATATGAATTAGGTTGTGATTGTTTCAATTGACTTTGTTATTGGTTGAATTACTATTAAATGATATTTTTACATTAATCATGAACAAGTTAGAGTTATTTTAGTTTATCATGCTAGTTTGTCAAAGTATGATCTTTGTTAGGAAGTTAATTGACCGAAGTGTCTTGTCTTAAGCTATGATCTAGTACTGAATTGTGATGTAGTGATTCTCCTAGCCTTGTTATCGTGTTATTATCAACTTATAATGATGTATACCCAAATTGGGTATAATTGAGGGTTTATGTATAGACCTTGATAATGAACTATGAAGGAGACCTTGTTAGTCTTATGATCTCTATCCTTTACTTCAAATTGTGGTTAATTGTGATTAAGCCATGATGTTGAATTGGAGTATGCCTTTTATTAGGATTAATAGGGTGGTATGATCTTGAGTTGAAATGTCTTGATTATGATTGTGATGTGTTGGCTTGAGATGTAAATGTTATAAGGAGGGTGATTGATTTACCAATGTATCTTATCATGATATGAAATGTTAATGTGTTAACCTCACCTATATTTGTTGTAATATAAGGACTATAATCATGCAATTCTTATTTAGCCATGATGATGATGATGTTATACAAAGGTTAGACCCCATGACCTAAACTAAGTTATGATTGATACTAAAGTCTTAAAAACATTTTAAAAAGGTCTCTAGCTTAACACTGAATGAACTAGAGTGAGGAGTGTCCCTTCCCACATAGGAAAGGTACGATTAGTAATGTACTCTAGAGTTTGGAGACTACAATGAATATATCATAAAGTGGGTCCCAACTATATCTCCTAGTTCTTTAACTATGTTTCCCAAATAGGAATACTAGCTAGTTGATGCATGTAGTTGCTATATTTTATGTTTTGGTATTACCTTGGCAAGTACTCCACATTCCTTCAGTGTAGGGTTTTATAACACCGGATTGCACACTAGCTCACGTGGTTTATGTTGGTTAGAGCAAGATGTTACCAAACGGTAAAATGAACCAAAGGATTGAACTTTAACTAAGATAATCTAAGGGGTCTAAGTTCGTCTAGGTAGGGGTATGGGACTCTACTTAAGCATTGCTCTACTTATCCTTGAGGGGAGTCTTAAGATGATATTCTTATGTATGATTATGCTTATAATGCTATATTATATGCATATGATAAATTTGCTCATTGTTGATACTATATGTTGATTAGTTCAGTTATGAATATATGTTGGTTTATATTGTAAAGTAACATGATATGTATACCTAAATGCCATGTTATGTGAAGTTGGATGATGTCATGATTCTTGTTTGGTTACTTGAATGAATAAAGTTATGGGGCTTTACTTGGTCATTGCACTTTTTGACTCGATAGGGGTTCATGGGTAATTGACTTGTTTGGTTTATAATGAAATGTACTTTTATTCATGCTTATTGTTAATATGACCTGACGATAGGTTTACTTGAGTATGTATCTACTTATATGGTATAATCTCTTACTTGACTAGTCTTGATGTTGTAGTTCTTGAAATTTAAAAGCCTATGACTTAATTAATATGTAATTATGATTGGTATGGAATTGTTTAATGTGCATAAAGGTTTTGAGTCAAAAATGCATACTTTATGAAGTGTCCCTATTTCATATCATGATTTCAAAGTATGTGTGCATATTGTCTCATACTTACTACATGTGGCGTACTAACCCCATTTCTTCCTTTTCCCCAACATTTTAGATGTCTGTCATTGATGTGTTTTGGAAGGAGGCTTGAAAAAGCCTTGGATCTCTTATTCATACAAGTAGGGTGGGTACTCAATATCTGAGGGGGATGCCACTTTCTGGCTTATAAAGTAGTTATTAGTTTAAGAATTTTTCATTTCTTTCTTTTAATTGTGTACTATACATTTGAATGACCAATATCGGGTCTTATGGGATTGATGTATGGGCGTTAACCAAATTTGATATACTCTTAGTAGATGGTTATGACATGAGATGACTATTATGACTATGATATTTTCTATATATATTTATGTGCAATAAAAGTATAAGGCTATGTAACATTCCTATATGAAGGGCCCATGTATACTCGATATATATATATATATATATATATATACATATATATATATATATACATATATATGCATATATATGTATATATATATATATACATATATATGCATATATATATATATATATATATAATATGTGTATGTAGAGGTCTATGTAAACCTTCAAGTAGAAGTAATCAAAAGTTTTAAAATTTTCTCTAAAAAATTTGACCTATAAATGTAATGATGTAAACTATGAGGCTAGTCTTAGTACTCAAAGAGGACGACGACGCGAGTTACCTCTAGGGGGTAAACCCGGATGTGAAAAAACTATGTATCATAGAATGAGGTTGAATTATCTTAGAGTCAATGTCTCTCTCAACCACTCCTATGAATAGGAACCTACGTGATTTCTAGGAAACAATCACTTTCTTTGAAATCTATATCGTTCCAGTAGAGTATAATTATAATGTGCTTTTGCATCTAATCCTTTTGTTGTGATTTTAGTAAATGCAAACTCTAAGGAATTGGCCACGAAGACTTTAATAGGAGACTGCTAACGCGGGAGCTCCTCTCCATGCTCATAAAGTTACTCTTCTTGAAGAAGATTCTAATGTTGAACAATCTCCATTCTATCCTCTACTCTTGATTCATAGTGACATAAGGGTCGCTCATATCCAATTTCCCAAAGCCGTCACTACACTAGCCCAAGCTAACTTGGAGATTGTACCTCATCCAAATCAACAAATTGCTACCATGGCCTCCCGCCTAAGGTTGAAGAAGACCCCTAGAGTTCATTGACGAAGTCTATAAGATACTCTAAGAGTTCATTGAGACTCAAGGATGTGTTGCAAGTATGGTATGTCCAATGGAGGGATAATAGGCCATTAAGAGGTGGTCCACTTACATGGGAGATCTTCAAGATTGCTTTTATTCACCGGTTCTTTCCTAGGGAGATGAGGGAATCTAAAGTGGTGGAGTTCATCAACCTTCGCCAAAGAGGTATGAGTATTCATGAATACTCCTTGAAATTCACTAAATTGTTCAAATATGCTCCTTTTTTGGTTTCAAATCGTAGAGCTGAAATGAGTCGCCTTGTGATAGGGTGATGGATTATTTGCAAGAGGAGTGTCATTCGGCTATACTACATGAAAAAATTCACATTTCTTGTCTTATGGTGCATTCCAAACATGTGGAACAGGGAAGGACTAAGAGGAAGAATAGAGATTGTAAAAGGGCAACATCTTTTAATGGAGGTTCTTCAAAGAATAGGCTTGAGATACAAGACAAGCCTAGATTTAAGAAGAAGATTTTTAATCAAATTCCTTCAAAGTTCCCTAAGTCTAGTGGAGACAGGGTGTCTAACCCTAAGTCTATGAATCAAAAAGTTACTAGTTCACCAACCGAGAAGCAAACTTCTGAAAGTGTGGCAAGAAGCACAATGGTTATTGCCTTAAGGGGATGGAAATTTGTTTTTGTTTTTGTAAAAGTGGGGAAAAGGTGAGGGATTGCGCTAATGTGAGGGGTCAAGAAAAGGGTAGTGGTCAAGCTCAATAAAATGATTCCAATGAATCTCCAATGAAGAACCACTTCTATGATCTCCGCTCAGGAGTGAGCAAGAGACTTATCCCGTCGTGGTGACCGATATGTTGAAAGTCTTCTTTATTGATGTATATGCCTTACTTGATCCCAGTGCTACTTTATAATTTTTTACAACTCTAGTAGCCAAAAAGTTTGACATTTTGCCTGATATTTTAAATTAGCCTTTTATAGTGTCTATTCTTGTGGGTTAGTCGGTTGTTGCAAAAAGGTGTATAGAAATTGCCCTATAATGCTGCCCGATAGAGTTTAGTATGTGTGACTAGTAGAACTTGATATGTTGTATTTTGATATTATTTTGGGTATGGATTGGTTGCACGCTTTTTTTGTCTCTATTGATTGTAGATTATGTGTGTGAAATTTAACTTTCAAAATGAACCCTTTGTAGAGTGGAAGGAGGAAAATTCTATTCCGAGAGGTCATATCATCTATTGTCCAAAAGCATGCAAAATGATCTCTAACGGTTATCTATACCATATTGTAAGAGTCCAAGATCTAGACTCTAAAATTTTTCCACTGAGTCGGTCACTGAATTGAGTGAATTTTCGATGTTATTTCCTAATGATCATCAGATATTCCTCCCGAACAGGAAATTTATTTTGATATTGATTTTCTAAAGAATACAAATCCCATTTCAATTTCTCCTTATTGGATGGCTTTGAACGAATTGAAAGAGTTGAAGGCGCCACTTAAATATTTACTAGGCAAAATCTTCATTAGACCTAGTATTTCTTCATGTGGTGCTCTGGTTTTGTTTGTAAAGAAGAACGATGTGTCCTTAAGAATTTTTATTGATTACCGCAAACTCAATAAATTCACAATTAAGAATAAATATCCTCTCCCTAGAATTGACGACTTGTTTGATCAACTCCAAGGGGCAAGCTACTATTCCAAGATATACTTGAGGTCGGAGTATCACAAGCTTAGGGTGAGAGATGAATATACTTAAGACAGCCTTCTGGACTAGATATGGTCATTATGAGTTCTCATTAATGTTATTTGATCTCACTAATGCTCAGGCGGTGATTATGAACTTAACGAATAGGGTGTTTCGATTTTACCTTGATTAATTTTTCATTGTATTCATTAACAACATCTTAGTATATCAAAAAAAGAGGGTTATCACATGAACGAATTAAGGGTGGTGTTGCAAATTATTAAATAACATTAATTGTTTGCCAAGTATAGCAAATGTAAGTTTCGGTTTAGGTCGGTGACATTTCTAGGTCATATCAGCACTAGTGAGAGAGTTGAGGTTGATATGTAGAATATGGAGGTGGTGAAAAATAAGCCTAGACCATTGAATCCAACCTACATTAGGAGTTTCTTGGGTTTAGTGAGTTATTATCGGAGGTTCATGGGTGGTTTGGAGTCCATTGCATCTCCCTTGACTACTTTGATCCAAAAGTGTAAGACATTTGAGTGGTCAGAGGCATGTGAGAGAAGCTTCCCAATGTTGAAAGATAGTCTTACTTCCGCTAGGAAGTTGACTTTACAGGAGAGTACAAAGGTTATTTGTGTGTATTGTGAAACATACCGAGTGGGTTTAGGGTGTGTGATTATGCAACATGGGAAGGTGATAGTCTTTGCCTCTAAGAAACTCAAGGTGCATGAGTGAAACTATCAAACTCATGGCATTGAGTTTGAGGCTATGGTAATTGCCTTGACTATACGGAGGAATTACTTGTAAGGTGTCCATGTTTATGTTTATTCCTTCCATACGAGTCTCCAATATATTTTTACTCAAATGGAGTTGAATCTCTGACAAAGAAGGTGGTTAGAATTGTTGAAAGATTTCGACATTTGTGTGTGCTCTATCACCCCGACAAAGCCAATGTGGTTGTGGATGCTCTAAGTCATATGATTATGGGTAGTGTGTCACACATATATGAATCCAAGAAAGACCTAGTGAGGATATTCTAGGGTGGCTAGGATGGGAGATTCTCTTAATGGTGGATTCATGGTCCATCATAACAAGTCATTATGGATAGTTGAGGTGAAGTCAAAACAACACCTTGATAAATAATTAATGGAGTTGAAGAAATTGGTCCTTGGAAAGCTTAATGAGGCCTTCTCCTTTGGGGGGATGTTATTTTGAGGTATTAAGGAAGATTGTGTAATCCCAAGATAGATGATTTGAGGAATAGGATACTTGAGGAAGCCCATGGGTCTCGCTACTCCATTCATCCGGGTTCGACAAAAATGTACCATGACCTTAGGCAAGTATTTTAGTGGGAAGGTTTGAAGAAGGACATAGTAGAATTTGTTGCTAAGTGTTCGAATTGCCAACAACTTAAAGCCGAACATCAAAAGTCGGGTGGATTACTTTAAAAAATCCAAGTTCCTACTTTGAAGTGGGAAGACATCAATATCAATTTTGTAGTGGGTTTACCTCGGACTCAAAGGCAATATAACTCCATATGGGTGGTTGTGTATAGGTTTACCAAGTGTGCTCACTTTATTCGCATCAATTCTACTTATTTAGTGGAAGATTATGCTTGGATCTTCATAGATGAGATTGTATGTCGCCATGGTATTCCATTAACCATTATATTGGATCAGGGTGCACAATTCACATTTAGGTATTGGAGGTCATTCCATGAAGGGTTGGGTACTAAGGTGAAGTTGAGCACCGCTTTCATCCCCAAACGGATGGTCAAGCGGAACGTAATATTCAAACCCTTGAGGATATGCTTAGGGCTTGTATTATTGATTTCGAAGAGAATTGGGATAAGAGCCTTCGATGGAGTTTTCTTATAATAATAGTTTTTATTCATCCATATCCATAGATCACTATGAAACCTTGTATGGTAAAAGGTGTAGGTCAACTATTGAGTTATTTGAAGTGGGTGACCCTTCGCTTCTTGGTCTTGATTTGATTTTATAATTCTTTTTAAAAAGGTCATATCATAAGGAACCAGTTGCAAATGGCCTATAGCCGGCAAAAGTCTTATACCGATCATAGGAGAAGGGATTTAAAATTCAAAGAAGGTGATAAAGTGTATTTCAAAATATCTCCGATGAAAGAGATGGTAGATTTTGCAAGAAAGGGAAGTTGACTTTTTATGTGGGTCCCTATTAAATCTTAAAAAGGGTTGGTAAGGTTGTGTAGGAGTTAATGTTGCCTAGTAAATTAGCTTCGGTTCATCCGGTTTTCCATGTTTCCATGCTTAAGAAGTGCATCGGTAATCCCGAGCCTATCCTTCCTATTGAGGATCTTGGTGTGAATAATAACCTCTCTTATGAGGATGTTCCGGTTCAAATCCTTGATAGAAAAGTAAATAAATTGAGAAATAAAGAGGTTCGTAAAGGTGTTTTGGAAGAATCATCTAGTTTAGGGTGCAACATGGAAGGCTGAGGCATAAATGAAGTCCTGTTACCCTCATCTATTTGATTATTAAGGTTTTTAATTCTTATAAATAATGAAAATAATGACCAAAAATCGAAGTCGCATCGATTTTGATGAAGTCTTAGAAAAGGAGGATTTTTGAATAGCTTTACAGTGACATAGAGTGAACTTGTGCATTTGGACTTCAAATTTTGCTCTATGGCTTGTTTGATTTATCTTGTGCATTTTTATATTGTTAGTCTTTATGGAATAGTAGATGATATGTTGATAAGTTGAACTTTGAAAAATTGACTTATAAATACTATGTTGAGCTCTTGTTTTTGTGAGAAGGATATTCCTCAAAATATAATGTTGAGCCTTATTTGTGGTAATTGAAGTTTTGAATTGCCTTGTATAAAAGATATGGTAGATTTTGTTAAGTATTTTTGTTGGTTGGGCTTCTAGTCTTGAGTCTATTCCTTCTTTCTAAAGTTTTTTTAGTGTCATTCGGGGACATCTTTTCCTATTGTGGGGATAATGTAAGGCTTTGAAAATCCAAGACGTGTATTAAAGCCTAACATAAGTGTCATAGGGTCTAGACTATATTTTAATGCCTATTATAATTTTTATAAGACATTTAGCATGTCCAGACACAAAAATGTTCAAGAACGTCCATGACTTCGGGAAACTAGTTTTAGGAGGTACTAGTGTGCCTAAGCCTATTTAACTAGCTTTTAGGAGTCGGAAAATGGTGAAAATTTGTGTAATGATGTATAACATGTGCTTAAGAGAATTCATGATAAAAACATCGGGGTACGACTACGCAGGGACAAACTAAGGGCCCTTGCACATTGGTGTCAACACTGCCTTTGCAGTGTGTAACCACGCGAGGCAGTAGACATTTCGTGCGTGGATCGATGGGGCATCATTTCCAAACATCGAACAAAACTTATCAAAATCCTTGAAGGAACCCAATTTCATAGTCTCATATAAGAAAGTTGGATGTGCAGCACGGAAGGGAAGAGTGACCGTCGACAAACAGACGGACCGTCGATCAGGGTCTCGTCTCTGAGGGTCTATTTTCCTGCACTTTTTAAAGTTGATTTTAACTAATTATTTAAAGGGTTTGGTGGTTATTTAGGTAATAAGGGAATATTTATTAACTTAATTAACCCCCCATATAAAGCCACCAACCTCATTAGTCTAATTACAACTCAAAAAAAAAACTCTCTCCTTTGTCTCTTCTTTCTCTCTCTATTGGAAGACACTATCGAACACAAGCTAGGGGAGGGATTTGGGGTATAAAAAGGGATGATCATACCATTAATTCTTTATAAAATGTTGAGGTATGAGATCTAGTTCACCTTTAATACCAATTTCCTCAAAGGGTTCCTTCAAAGTATTTTCAAAAGTAGGGTTTTGATGTGGGTTCTTCTCAATCTCAAAAATAATGTTTTGAATTGGTTTTTTTAGGTTTTATATTCGATAATATGAATAGATTTACATGTATTCCAAATTAATTATAATATATCTTGATTGTTTGGTGTTGTTTGTAGATGATGACTCTTAACCCTTAACCCTAGGTTTAATCTTGATATGAATTATGTTGTAATTGGTTCGATTGTATTGATTATTGGTTGATTTATTAATAAATGATGTTTTTGAATTTAGGATGAATAAATTAAAGTGATATGTAGTCTTTCATGATAGTTTTTGAGAAAATTATCTAGGTTTGGAAGTGAATTGACCTAAGTGTCTTGTCTTAAGCTATGATCTAGTATTAAATTGTGATGTAGTGATTCTCCTAGCCTTGTTGTCATGTGGATTATCAACTTATGATGATGTATACCCAAATTGGGTTGAATTGAGGGTTTATGCTAAGACCTTGATTATGAACTATGAAGGACACTTGGTAAGTCTTATGATAGCTATTCATTACTTCAAATTGTGGTTAATTGTGATTAAGTCATGATATTGAATTGGAGTATAAAATGTATTAGGATTGATAGGGTGGTATGATGTTAAGTTGAAATGTCTTGATTATGATTGTGATGTGCTGGCTTAAGATGTAAATGTTATAAGGAGGGTGAATGTATTACCAATGAGCGTTATCATGATATTAAATGCTAAAGTCCTAAACTCACCTACATGAATTATAATGAAAGGAAATATACTCATGCAATTCTTATTGACAAATGATGATGAGGTGTTATACAAGGGTTAGACCCTATGAGCTTAACTAAGCTTGTCTGATAATAAAGTCTTCAAGACATTTCAAAAAAGGATTCTAGCTTAGCACTGAGTGAACAAGAGTTAGAATTGTCCTTTCCCACATAGGGAAGGTAGGATAACTAATGTTCTCTTATGATTGGAGACTACAATCCATGTAGAATAAAGAGGGTCCTAACTATATCTCCTAGTTTTTTTACATATGTTGCCCCCGTAGGAATACTAATTAGTGGATCCTCATAGTTGCGATGCTGTATGTTTTGGTACTACCTTGGCAAGTAGTCCGCATTCCTTCAGTGTACGGTTTTGTGACACTGGATTCCACACTTGCTTGTATGGTCTATGTCTATAATGGAATGATGTTCCCAGCAGTTAAAATGAACAAATGGGTTGAACTCTAACTATGATAATCTAAGGGGTATAACTTAGTCTAGGTATGGGACTCTACCTAAGCATTGCACTAGTTAGCCTTGAGGGCAGTTTTAGGAGGATGTTCTCATGTATGATTAAGCTTATAGTTCAATATGATATGTATATGATGAACTTTCACATTGTTGATCATATGTTGATTAGTTCACTTTTGAATATGTGTTGGTTTATATTTTTAAAGTAAGGTTATATGTATACCTTAATGCTATGTTATGTGAAATAGAATGTTAGTCATGATTCTTGTTGGGTTACTTGATTGATTAAGGTTATGGGGATTTACTTGGTCATTGTACTTATTGACTTGATAAAGGTTCATAGGTAATTGACTTGTTTAGTTTATAATGTAATGTACTCTTATCCATGCTTATTGTTAATATGACTTTATTATAGAATTACTTGAGTATGTATACACTTATATGGTATGAATGTTTTACCTGACTAGTCTTGATGTTGTAGTTCTTGAAATGTACATGCCTATGACTTAATGAATATTCAATATTGATTGGTATAGTCTTGTTGAATGTGCATTAAGATTTTAAATGAAAATGGATACTTTATGAAATGTCCCTTTTTCTTAGCATGATTTAAAAGTATGTGTGCATATGGTTTTATTGTTAATACAAGTGAAGTACTAACCCCATTTCTTCAATTTTCCTAACATTTTAGGTTCCGGTCGTTGAAGTGTTTTACAAGATGACTTGAAGAAGGCGTGGATCTCTTATTCATCAAAGTAGAGTAGGTCCTCAATTTCTGAGGGCGATGCCACTACCTATCGTATGTAGTTTTTATGAGTTTCAGACTTCTGTTTCATTGTTTTAAATTAAGTACTATACTTTGTATAACCAATATGTGGTCTTATCTGATTGATGTATGGGCTAGGCCCGAATTTGACATACTCTTAGTAGATTGTTATGAGATGAAACGACTATTATCACTATGATATTTTCTTTATATATGAATGTTCAATCAAAGTAGAACTCTATGTAAATTTTCTATACAAATGGTCTATGTATACTCGATATATATAATTATTTTATGTAGAGGTCGATGTAAACCTTCCAGTACAGGTAATGAAAAGTTTTATATTTCCTTCTAAATTTTACTTCTGAATGTAATGATGTAAACTAAGAGGCTAGTCTTAATACTCAAAGAGGACGACGGAGCCGGTTACGTCTTGGGGGTAAATCCGGATATGTCAAGAACCTACGTGTTGCTTACGAAACTCTCACTTTCTTGGAAGCCAATTATCAGGCCTTTGCATGTGTTAGTTCTATGTGCAATGAATACTCGAAAGAATGCCGCAGGAAGACTCGATGAAGAGATTTCCAATGCGGATGTTCCTCCCTGTGGTGATCAAGTTCCTCCTTTTGTGGAAGATATGAATGATGACCAAGCCCTGGTGAATCCTCCTCCTTTCACGGATGAGCATATAGGGGTGTCTCTCTTAAAAATGTACCAAGACATTACTACCCAAGCACAAGCCGCCACTACTCAAGCCCAGCCATGAAAGCCCTAGCTAATCAGGAGGTTGTACCAAGGGCAAATTGAAAAGTTGATACTATGGCCTCTCGTCTAAGGGACTTCACTAGGATGAATCCTCCCATTTTCTAAGGTTCCAAGGTTGAAGAAGACCTGTATGAGTTTATTGATGAGATCTTCAAGATTCTGTATGCTATGGTATTCTCTACTAGTGAAAGGACAAGTTTTCCACTTACCAACTCAAATATGTGGACCAAACATTGTGTATCCAATGGAGGGATAACAGGTCATTAAGGGGTGGACCGGTGATTTGGGAAGTGGTCAAGAAGTAATTTCATCATTGGTTTTATCCTAGGGAGAAGAGGGAACCCAAAATGGTGGAGTTCATCAACCTTCACCAAGGAGGTATGAGTGTTCTCGAATACTCTGTGAAATTAACTACATAGTCAAAATATGCTCCTTCTTTTGTTTTCGATCATAAAGATAAAATTAACCGCTTTGTGACGTGACTGTGGGATGATTTCCAAAAAGAGTGTCATTCAGAAATGCTACTTGATAATATGACTATTTCTCATCTTATGGTTCATGCTCAACAAGTGGAAGAGGCAAGAGCTAAAAGGAAGAGTAGAGATCCTAAGAAGGCTAGATCTTTTGATGGTGGTTATTCTAAATGTTGGCTTGAGATTTAAGACAAGCCTAGGTTCAAGAAAAATATGTCTAATCATGTTTTTCCCAAGTTCCCTAAGGCTCGTGATGATAGAGTGTCTTACCCTAAGCCTAAAAGGGAAAGAGTAGTTGTTCACCAACTCAAAAGCCAACTTGTGGAAAGTGTGGAAAGAAGCACTATAGTGATTTTTTTAAGGGGACGGATAATTGTTTTGGTTGTTGTAAAAGCGGGCACAAGGTTATTGATTGCCCTAATGTGAGGATTTAAGACAAGGGTAGTGGTAAAGTTCAATCTAGTGGTTCTAATGAGACTCCAAAGAAGAATCGCATCTATCCTCTCTCCACTAGGGGTGAGCAAAAGACTTCTCCCGATGTAGTGACCTGTATGTTGAAAGTCTTCTCTATTGATGTATATGCCTTACGTGATCCAGGTTCTACCTTATCATTTGTTACTCCTCTAGTAGCTAAAAAGTTTCCCATTTTTCCCGATATATTGCATGAACCTTTTATAGTGTCTACAACGGTGGGTGAGTCACTTGTTGCAAAAAAAAGGTGAATAGAAGTTTTCCTATAATGTTGCCCAATAGAGTTTATTTTGTTGAGCTAGTATAACTTTATATGCTTGATTTGATGTCATTTTGGGCATCTATTGGTTGCATACTTGTTTTGCCTCCATAGATTGTGGAACAAGGGTGGTGATGATTAACCTTCAAAATGAGCTCGTTATAGAGTGGAAGGGGGGGCAATTCTATTCCTACAGGTTATATCATCTCTTGTTTGAAAGCTTGCAAAATGATATCTAAAAGGTGTTTATATCATATTGTAATAGTCCAATATTTAGACTCCAAAATTCCTCCCATTGAGTCAGTCCCTGTAGTGAGGGAATTTCCGGAGGTCTTTCTTAATGATATTCCTTGTATGGTATCAACTTGTTACTAGATACAAATCCCATTTCAATTTCTCCTGATCGGATGGCTCAGGCCGAATTAAAAGAGTTTGTGGCTCAACTTAGAGAATTACTAGACAAAGGTTTCATTCGACCTAGTATTTCTCTGAGAGGTGCCCAGGTTTTGTATGTTAATAAGATGTATGGGTCCTTTATAATGTGCATTGATTACCGCCTACTCGGATTGACGACTTGTTTGATCAACTCCAACGGGCAACTTACTTTTCCAAAATTGACTTAAGATCGAGTATCACAAACTTAGGGTGAGAGGTGAAGATATACCAAAGACGAATTTCGGACTAGATATGGTTACTACGAGTTCTTAGTAATTTTCTTTTGATATCACAAATTCCCCGGCGGCGTTTATAGATCTCATGAATAGATTGTTTCGAAGTTACCTAGATTCATATGTCATTGTCTTAATTGGCGACATCTTGGTATATTCAGAAAATGAGGGTGATCACATGAACAATTTGAGGGTGGTGCTACAAATGCTTACGAAGACTCAATTATTTTTATAGCATAGAAAATATGAGTATTGGTTGAGGTCGATGGCGTTTCTTGGTCATATCATCTATAGTGAGGAAGTTGAAGTTGTTCCAAGGAAAACTGAGGCGGTAAAAAATTGTCCTAGACCGCTGACTCCAAGTAACAATAGTATTTTTTTGGGTCTAGTGGGTTATTATCAAAGGTTTGTGGATTGTTTTGCGTTCATCGCATCTCCCTTGACTACTTTGACCCAAAAGAGTAAGATATTTGAATGGTTGGAGGCATGTGAAAAGAACTTCAAAATGTTGAAGGATAGACCTACTTCCACTCTTGTGTTGACCCTACCGGAGGATATAAGTGGTTTTGTTGTATATTGTGATACATCCAGAGTTGGGTTGGGGTGTGTTCTCATGAAACATGGGAAAGTTATAGACTACGCCTCTAGGCAACTCAAGATGCATGAGAGAAATTATCCGACTCATGACCTTTTACTAGAGACAGTGGTATTTGCTTTAATGATTTGGAGGCATTACATATATAGGGTCCATATGAATCTCTATACGAACCTTAAATGTCTTCAATGCTTATTTACGTAAAAAACAAGTTAAATCTCCAACAAAGTACATGGTTAGAGTTGTTGAAGGACTATGACATGAGTGTCCTCTATCATCCTGGTAAGGCAAATGTAGTAGCAAATGTTTTTAGTCGTTTGTCCATTGGAAATGTGTCCCATGTTGAGGAATCCAAGAGAAACATAGTAAAGGATGTTCATAGGTTTGCTTGTTTAGGGGTTCGGATTGAAGATTCTGGCATAGGTGGTGTGGAGATACGTTATAACTTCAAGTAATCTTTGGTGGTCGAGGTGATCTCCAAACAACACCTTGATCAAGCATTGATGGTTTTAAAGGAATTGGTTCTTGGTAAACTCAATGATTCATTCTCCTTAGGGGGGATGGTGTCTTGAGGTATCAAAGGTGGTTATGTGATCCCTATAGAGATAGTTTGAGGAGTCGAATTCTTAAGGAAGCTCATGGGTCCCATTACTCCATTCATCTTGGTTTGACTAAGATATACCATGACATTAGCGAAGTAGTTTGGTGGGAAGGTTTGAAGAAGAGCATAGTAGATTTTGTCATAAAGTGTACGAATTGCCAATAAGCTAAACCCGAACATCAAAAGTCGGGTCGTTTACTACAAGAAATCAAAATTCCTACAAGGAAATGGGAATACATCAATATAGAATTTGTAGTAGGTTTGCCTGAGACTAAAAGCAATATGACTATAGAAGGGTGTGGTGGATAGGTTGACCAAGTTTGATAATTTTATTCCCGTCAGTTCTACTTATTCGGCGGAATATTATGAAAGGATATTTATACATGAGATTGTGTGTGGCCATGGTATTCTATTACCCATCATATCAGATAGGAGTACAAAATTTACATCTAGGTTTTAGAGGTCTTTCAAGAAGGGTTTGTACTAAGGTAAAGTTAAGTACCACTTTTCATCTTTAAAAGGATTGTCAAGCGAAGCATACTGATAAAACTCTTAAAGATATGCTTAGCGATTGTATTATTTATATCAAGGGGAATTCAGACAAGCATTTGCTTTGGCGGAGATTTCTTACAATAATAGTTTTCATTCATCCATATCCATTGCTTCTTATGAAGCCTTGTATGGTAGAAGGTGTAGGTATCTGATTGGATGGTTTGATGTGGGTGAGACTTCGCCTTTTGCTCTCGATTTGATTCATACGACCTTGGAGAAAGTTCATATTACAAGGAATCGCTTGTAAAGGGCCTATACTCGGCAAATGTCTTATGCCGATCATTGAAGAGGGGATTTAATATTTAAAGAAGGTGATAAGGTGTATTTGAGAATTTTGCCTATGAAAGGGGTGATTAGATTTAGCAAGAAAGGGAAGTTGAGTATTCTTATCTGGGTCCCTATGAAATCTTGCAAAGGGTTGGTAAGGTTGCCTATGAGTTAATATTTCCTAGTGAATTATCTTCAGTTCATCAGATTTTCCATGTTTCCATGCTTAAGAAGTGTATCATTCATCCCGAGTCTATTCTTCCTATTGAGGGTCTTGGTGTGAAGAATAACCTCTAATATGAGGATGTTCAAGTTCTAATCCTTTATTGGCAAGTAATGAAATTGAGGAATAAAGAGGTGGATTTCGTAAAGGTGTTATGGAAGAATAACCTAGTTGAGGGTGATACATAGGAGGACGAGGCCGACATGAAGTCCTGTTACCCTCATCTATTTGATAACTAAAGTTAGTAATTTTTATTAATGATGAAAAATTGACTATTAACTGGAGTTTCTTTATTTCATGTGATGTTTTGAAAAATTGTGAATTTTTATATAGTTCAAGTGAAATTATAGTGAATGTGCATTTTTACATGAAAATTTGACATTCTTATAGTTTTTAGTCATGTAATGCAGTTTTAAATTGTGAGTGCTTGTGAATTATATGTAGCATGTTGATAAGTTAAGGTATGGCTTAATTGAGTCATATATAATATGTTGAGCTCTAGTTGTTGTGAGAAGCATATTATTCATAATGTAATCTTGAGTCTTAGTTGCGGTGATTGAATATTTGAATTGCCGTGTGCAAGAGATATGGTTGTTGTTGTTAAATATTGTTGTTGGTTGGGATGTGAGTCATGAGTCTATTCTTTCCTTCAAAAGAGTTTTAGGCTCATTTGGGGACGAATGTTCCTGGGGGGGCATAGTGTAACACTTTGAAAATCCTAGACGTATTCTAGAGCCTATCATAAGTGTCCTAGGGTAATGGCACTGTTTTAAGGACCATTTTAATGATTATAATTAACTTAGGAAGTCTAGAAACCAAAATGTCCAGGGACGTCCATGACGTCCGGAAACTAGTTCAAAGAGGTACTAGCGTGCCTTAGCCTATTTGACTAGCTTTTAGGAGTCGAAAATTCATGAAATTTTGTGGAAGCCTGTATAATACGTATTATAGTTTATTCATTGTCAAAACGTCTTGGTACGACTCTTGAAGGACCAGAAAAAGAACCCTTTAGGAGGACCCTTGGAAAAGTTTGCAACAACTGTCAAGATAGAGTGTCACCAAAGGATGCCACAGACGGGGTGTTGGTGAATCGACGGGGCGTTGGTGAATCGATGGGGCATAAATTCCTCTATCTATGAATACCTATCCAATTCATTGAAGGAGATATTTTGCACAGTCTCTGAATCAAACCACAAATGTGAAGCGCAGAAGGGGGTAGGAACCGTCGACTCACAGACGGATCGTGGTCGATGTCTTGTCTGTGAGGGTTCAATTTTTTGCACTTTTTGAGTAAGTCCTAATAATTTAATTAAGGTGTTAGGTTTTTAGTAAGGGTATTAGGGAAGCCTAATTAAGTTAATTAAGACAACATATAAAGACCCCAACCCCTTTAGACTAATCACAACTGACAAACTCAAACTCTCTTCCTTTTCTCTTCTTTCTCTCTCTAGTGAAGACTCCATTGAATACCAAGCTAAGGGAGGCTTTTAGGGCTGCAATTACCAAGGTTTCTTCACCAATAATCATCAATTAGTAAGGTATGGGATCTAAATCACCTTTGAGACCTCTTTCCTCAAAGGTGTCCATCAAATTGTTTTCCAAATATTGAGTTTTCAAATAGGTTTCATCCAATCTCGGAATTGATATTATAAATTGACTTGTTTATGTTTTATTTTGAACATTATGAATATATTAAAATTTATTCTAACCTAATTATGATATATCTTGATGATTTGTTTCTGTTTGTAGAAGATGACCTATTCCCCTTAACCCTAGGATTTTGTCTTGATATGAATTAGATTGTATTGGTTCAATTGACTTGGTTATTAGTTGAATTTCTACTATATGATTTTGTTACAGTAATCATGAATTAATTAGGATTATTTATAGAGTTTCATGCCGGTTCTTCAAAAGATGATCTAGGTTATGAAGTATCTTGTGAATTGACCTAAATATCTTCTCTTAAGCTTTGATCTAGTATTGAATTGTTATATAGTAATTCTTCTAGCCTTGTTATCATGTTGGTTATTCACTCATGATGATTTATACCCAAATTGGGTTAAATTGAGGGTCTGTGGTACGACCTTGATAATGAACTAAGAACGAGACTTGGTAAGTCTAATGATCCTTATCCTTTACTTCTAATTGTGATTAATTGATATTAATTGATGATGTTTTATTGGAGTATGCCTGGTATTAGGATTGACAGGATGGTATGATGTTGAATTTAAATGTCTTTACTATGATATTTGAGGTGTTCACATAAGATGTAAATGTAATAAGGATAGTGAATGATTTGCCGTTGCTCATTATTATGATAAGGGAATGTTAATGTGATAACCTCACCTATATGAATTGTAATGAAAGGACATTACTCATGCAAATTTGTTGATGTTGATTTCATACAAAGGTTAGACCATATGACCTACAATAAGCTATGATGAGTAATAAAGACATTTCAAAAAGGGATTCTAGCTTAGCAGTTAGTGAATTAGAGTGAGGAGTGTCTCTTCAAACATTGGTAAGGTAGGATCACTAATGTACTATTGATATTGGAAACAACAAAGAATGTAGCTTAAAGAGGGTCCCAACTATATCTCCTAGTTCTTCAGTACTACGTTGGCAAGTAGTTCGCCTGCTTTCAGTGTAGGGTTCTATGACACCGGATTTCACATTAGCTCATGTGGCCTATGTTATTTAAGGCAAGATGTTACCAAAAGGTAAAATTATCTATAGGATTAAACTCTAACTAAGATGATCTAAGGGGTTTAACTTAGTCTTGGTAGAGGTATGTGACTCTACATAAACATTGCACTAGTTATCCTTGAAGGAAGTCCTAGGAGGATGTTCTTATGCATGAAAATACTTAAATACTATATGACATTTATATGATGAACTTGCACATTGTTGAAAATATATGTTGATTGGTGTTACATATGAATATGTGTTGGTCTATATGATTAAAGTAAGATGATATGTAGTCTTAAATGCTATGCTATATGAAGTAGGATGTCAGTCATGATTCTTGTTGGGTTACTTGATTGAGTAAGTTTATGGGTCTTTGCTTAGTCATTGCACTTTTTGACTTGATTGGGGTCATGGGTAATTTTCTTGCTTTGGTTATGTTGAAATGTACTCTTATTCATGCTTGTTGCTACTATGACTTGATGATACAGTTACTCGACTATGTGTTCAATTATAGTATATGTATGTTGACTAGAATATTTATTGTGTTGTTAATACTATGATGTACAAGATTTTGACTTAATGAACATTTCCTATAGATCGGTATGGTCTTGTTCAATATGCATAAGTGTTTTCAAAGTAAATTGCATATCTTTATGAATTATACCTTTTCTTAGCATGATTTTAAAGTATGTGTGCATGTTGTCTCATACTTAGTAGAAGTGTCGTACTAACCCAATTTCTTCCTTAACCCCAACATTTTAGGTTCCGGTTGTTGAAGTGCTTTTGAAGACAATTTGAAGAAGGCTTGGATCTATTATTTATCCAGTAGTGTAGGTCCTCACATTCCGAGGTGATGCCATTATCTATCTAATGGAATTTTTTTTTTGAGTTTGATATTATTATGTATTTTCTTTTCGATTTAGTATAAAATATTGTATAACCCATGTTAGGCATTCTTACTTTGATGTACGGAGTTATGCCCATGTTTGTATGATCTTATTAGACGGCTATGAGATGAGACCATTATTATGACTATATTATATTTTATATATATATATGTGCAATAAAATTAGAAGACTAAGTAATCTTCCTATACGAAGGAACTATCTATACTCAATATATATATTATGTGTATGTAGAGGTTTATGTAAACCTCCAATTAGATGTAATGAAAAGGTTTAAATTTTCTGCTAAATTTTGACTTATGAATGGAATGATGTAAGCTAAGAGGCTAGTCGTAGTCCTAAAAGAGGTCGACAACGCCGGTTCCATCTTGGGGATATTCCTAGATGTGATAATTATGCCCGTATGATTGGTATCGTTGAGCTCAAGTTGCGAATTGTAGGCCACTTAGTCAGTGATATCGAAATGGAGGCCTTCTTTGAGCGTTATCATTTAATTAACAGTGCCACCTTTCTCTTCAAGATTGGACCCGCCGTTTTAGAGCATTTGGATGATAATGAGCCTACCACATATGAAGCAATGGATGATGAAGAAGAAAATGAAAATGTGGATGAGGCGAATGACTTAATGGTGTTCTATTGCGGTGACGACGAGGCCTAAAGGCCCTAGGTTGTATTCCTACCGTATACTTTTCTCTACTTGTGAACTAAGGACAATTCCTATCATTCAACTGTGGGGTGGGGTGTTCTCTTTGTTTATAGTTGTTTATTTCTTATTCAATTTTTAGTTCAATTTTTTATGTTTTGTATTTTTTTCTTTTTTGGGGTTCCTGAGAGTTTGTTTTCGGTATTTTAACTTATGAGTGTCCCTTTGAACCGAATAGGACTAGTTTACTGCTTTATCAAGTCTTAGAGTCATCTTAGGAGTAACAGTTCACAATGATAGATTGATGATGACCGTCTTAAGATAAAATTAATCACATAGGGGACTAGGAATGAGAAAAACAAACCTAGATCTTTTGAAGATATATCCCAATGAGTTAGCCAAACTTCATTGGTATTTATACTTTGAAGAATGCAATAACTTCTTGAGCTTGTAATTAGCATGTGTTCTTATTTTTGACTCAAAATTTAAAAAAAAAAATTAATTGTCTAGCAATACCGTAATCAAACTTGTATTAGCATTTTAGTTGATATATCTTTATATGTGGCATAATACCATGGCGGTGAAAATTGATTCGTTTTTTATTAACATGATATCTAGAACTTTCCTTGTTTGATTTAGATGAGTAGCTTGTCGAACCAGGAAATCTAACTGTTTCTTTTCTTTTAAATTGCCAATTCTTGACTCTACTTCTATGTCTACCATGGAATTTACACAATGCGAAGCCCCACTAAGACTTTATCCTTGTTCATTTGATAAGTCGTATGATAAGTCAAAACTGATTATTTGATACCAAGTCCTCTAAAAGCCTTTAATGCACTATGTTAAGAAGGAGGGTTGGAAAATGAGGTTTGAATCAGCCGAGGGTGAATTGTACATCGTGTGAAAAAGAAAAATTATAATTTTACCCTAGTCCTTAGTGAAAATGTGCACCTCGACTAAAATTGAGGGTGGTTAATTTAGAACTATGTTTGAAACATTAGCCCTGATCCTATCAAGGATAATGTGCACCTTACTAAGATGCAAAACCTAGATTTAGGCTGGCTAGTTCAAAAGTATATAAAAATGGAAAAGAAATAAAAGGGAAAATAGGGAGCAACAAAAGGGGTGTATAGTCATGAAGTGTACTAGCAGAAAATATTACTTTCAAAGGAGGGTGTTTGATAAATGATAACATGTACATTAGGGAGATTAAATCACTATAATGATTTCCAAATGTTCCTTCCCTATTCTTAAGTCTACATTAAAACCAAATGAAAGACCTCTTGATTCTTTGAGAGGTACAATGTGAATGTTAAGCTACACCATGGGCAAGCATATGGTATGTTGAGGAAAGTAAGAACTTTGTTTATTAGAGTGAGTTGATTATTTTGAGAAATAAGACTTTTGATTTTGATATTGCTTGACTGAAAGGCAATGTAGAAACATAAATAAATGAGTTCATCCATGGCATATGTACAGGTTTCTCATTTGTGTTATAGTATGCATTTGAATTATCACAGAAAAATAATAAAAGAGTCATTCTTCGACCATGTGTTGTATTTGGCATATACGTTGAAATTTGTTGCATCTAATGTAAATTGCGAGACCATGATTAAAAAGTTTTGATAGATCTTAATGTGAATTGATAAATCCAAAGGTTATGAATAATAGTTTATTGTCTAAAGATTGTTTGAGGACAAACAATAGTCTAAGTATGGGGTGGTTATCTTAGGCATATTTATATGCCTAAGTAGTCAATATTTTCCTGTGATTTGATGGTGTTAATGGAAAATTCTTAGTTTATTATGTAGATTTCGTGATGCTTGCGATGATTACACACTAATATATATGATTAGAACTTTTCAGGAACTCTCTTGAAGATAGTATTTTGAACAAAGAAAGCACGAGCAAGACAGGCATGAAAATGGCTATGGATGGAAGCACGTGGGCAACACGCACTGATAGGCGTGCCTCGCCAAGGCCTGACGCTCAGACTTATTTCTCACGCCTAAGCATGTAGCTCATAGTCACTTCTCATGCGTAATAGAGGTTCATTGTGCCAGCATTCTACAAACTACAACATTTCCCAGGCGAACTGGCAGGCGCAGCGCGCTAAGGCTTACAACGAGTGAAAATTGTGCTAGGCACACTGCGCCATTTAAATTCTAACTCTTCCAAGTTTTAAACATTTCCCTACGAGTTCTAATTTGAGAAGGATTTGTTTTTAACTTTATGTACGATTGTATATCGATTCTGAGACCGCCATTAATAGGGTTGGATGTTTTTTAGGTGTGTTATAGCAAGAGATAAAATTTATAATAGGTTTTGGTGTTCTACCTCTTCTCTTTTTTGAAAATCACATAGAAAATTGTGTTTTGTAGTTTTCGAATAACATGATTAGCAAAACTCCCTAGTTCTATGGTTTTTGCTACGATTTGATCGCTGAGAATTATTAGTTTATGAATTAATGTTCGGATGTCAACACATGCTACTTGTATATTCTTGTTGCACTCTTTTATGCTTGCGCACCATAAGATAACTATAGTGTCCAATCTTAAAATCTACCCGATGAGAGGTTAGATAGACAAGAGAATACAGGGAGCTGGATTAACCCATAAGATTGAGGTGATTTGTGTTTAGGAGTGACGCCTGGACGAACGATTGGTTTTGTTAAGAAATAGAATGAAATATAAATGGTCTAAAATTATCTTACTTATCACTGTTGAACCATGTAGTTTGGTATCTAATTGGGATAGTTGACGAGATGTGTGTAGCCCGACTCATATAATTAACCCTATAAAATAGTAACTTGACAACCGAAGTAAGTTCTAAACTAATACTATAATCTATGAAATTCAATGTATGTTGCAGCCCTTGAATTGTCTTTTTCTTGCTTGAAACATCGTCTAAAACTCGTTCAAATTTGGTTACATATATTACTTGCACGACCGCGTACACTTGTGTGTATACTGGGAAATAACATGCATGTGAGAACAAAAGAGCAATCATATCAATATTAATGAATGTACTTCCATTAATAAATAGTAAACTTGCATGCATGACAACTTCCAATGCACTAATAATTACTTTCACTTTTAGTCTTTGATCTATGCCTTCTCCCTCCTTTTGCTAATCTAAAAAAATGTAAAGTGATTTATTCTTCTTTCATACCAAATATTGGAAGTGATCATGACAACGCAAGAATTATTTTCCCTTCCTAAACAATTCCATTCTTGATGATTTTAGGTAATTCAATATTTTTGTCTATTTCAAAAAATTAATTTAATAATTTCACATAGTATATATATATGTTATAATTATGATGAGTAGTCGTGTATGTTGTAGACACCTAATTTTGACCCTCCTTTCGTCTAATTTATTGTTTCGAGCTTCTAATTCAAGAACATATCAAATTTTCTTTTTTTCACTACTACTTTTTACTACTACAACTATTTATCATTGGCATTGTTGTTCTACGATTCTATAATAACTACAAAAATTGTATGTTTAGTTTAATGTTATATTATCACTTTCACGCCTCTCATTTCATAAATAATGAATTTGTTGTCACCTTATTTCAAGTATTATATATATTTGATTAACTATAAATTCGTTGATTAGTATCTATTCTATATCAGCGTAGAGTCGTAATAGTTATATTTTTATTTTATAATGTATTAACTGTCATCTTATAGTACTGTTTAATAAGTTACAGGCCAAAAATAATTTAAGGGAAGAAAGAAAGACCAAAACATCCCCCTAACCCCCCCTCCCCCCCCCAAATAAAACATAGATGTTTCAGCCCATTACTTTATATCAAAAGCAGCCCAAAAACGAGCTCAAGTCGGCAAGCCTATTTAGTTTTTCCGCTATCGGACCCCTTAAGCCGTACCAAAAAATAGATCTCAATCAGAAAATATAATTTCTTTGCAAAGATAGGGTCTTTTCATTTTTTTTTATAAAAATAGGATTCTCTAATCTTATATATATATATATATATTACTAAAAGGTAATCAATTGTTGTCTTTAGCAAATAATTCCGTTTTTCATTTATTATTTTATTTCCTTGCATTCAATTAAATTTGACTTTAAATAGTTAAAAATGAGTAAGCAAAGAGGAAAAAAGGATTTTGGTTAGAGTCAAACTTGGAAGCTTGAGTTCGTTTTGACGATTTTACACATATTTGATATATTCAGTTAACTACTTATCATTCTATATTAAAATTTTTAAATAAATCTAATAAATATTGATGATTTTTATAAACCTATGTTTATCCATTGATTTCAAGTTCAAAACATTCTCTAAATTAGCTACTCAACTTTTCAAAGTATTAAGTTCTTCTTTATTTAGTTTTTTTGATAAGTTAACCTAGGTTTGGTCAGTAATCGTGTTTAATGAAGCTTAAAGCATGCTTAACCCCTTCCCTTTAAAATAATTCTAACCCTTACCTAGAATCAAATACTTTAGTAGACCATTTAATTTGAGTAAGTTTTAATATTATTTAGTTAAATATTAAGGTGACCTATTTAACCTTCAAAAAAATTCGATGGTGACTTCTTAAGATCATTAATTTAGGAATCAACAATATATCCTACACTATTTGACGTAAATTAAAATGAGGTATAACAACATGGCGACTCTTGTAGGAATTTTAGGTTATAAACCAAAACATACTTAAGTTAATAATAAAGGATTTTTATAATTTACTCGTTTAATTTTATTTGCCTGCTATACTTTTATTGTTTAATGCCTTATGTATCATGTTTAGATGCTATAAACTGCAAATAAATGTTTATATGGTATTTCTTTATTAATTTTCATTTCTTTAATACTTCGCTTATTCTGGAAAACTCACAAATTCACATGTCCACACGAGGTGTATTTTGCGCACCCGTAAATTTCTTTCAAATGCAAAAAGTTAGGAGAGTTGGTGTATGTGTGGGTGTCTGGATCTTTTTTAGTGTGACCGCGTAGCCTTATTACTTGAGTTGTCTACTCTAAGACCTTGTTCTAGTAAGTCAAATCATAGAAAACATAAGATAGAGCTAAGATACCCCTTTAATTTAAGTAATTCATGAATACACCTAACGTGGATCGATCTTTGTATCGACTCTACACTTTAGAAATCTACACATATGTCAACGGTTTTTTATGAACCAACAACCAACAACTATGTTTTTTCCAATTTGTTAATGATAAATGAATCCAAACCAATTATACCATAGTGAGTTTAAAAAATTATGTGTTCATTTTATTTTTACTTTTGTTGTAGGATGGATTTAGGTCCAAAGTGCCAAAATTAATATGGTTGAGCGTTTTCGCCATAAATTGAGGACATGCTGGAAAAATTTTAATCCAGGTGAAAAACTCGCTATTTCAAGAAAATTGAAGTTACTCCCTATGATATTAAAGATCAACCCAGAAAAGCATGTGAGTAGAGTATTAGTTAAGTTTTGAATCCGGACCATGTTGTGTTCGCATTCAAAGATATTGAACTAACACCTATATTGGAGGAAATTAGCTATTTCACCATCTTGAGTATCAAGGAAGAGGTCAAATTATTCCTTATACTCAATCAGGGATGAAATTCCTTTGCTAGTTAGGTTTGAAAAATTAAAGGGAACTTCGGTGTATCGAAAATAATTATATTTCTTTTGGAATACTTATATGATAGGTACGGACACTCGGACATATACAAATTTTTCTGGAAAGAATTGTCTTGAACTTTTGTCCATTGGAAAGTCAACCGTCCTATTGCATTTGTTCTATTTTTACTAGAAACTTCTGTATTTCCACGAAAACATGAACATATTAGAGCTTGAATTTGTTTTGTTGCTGGAGTACTTTTTGAAGGAGATAATGGCGAAGAATTCACTTTGGTCTCCTTGATTGTCACATACATATTTTGAGCTCTTGGAAAAAGTAAAAGAGGGTACAAGAAACTTCTTTGAAGGTTGCAATCTTGATTTTTCAAATGTGGGAAATGGAACACTTTTACCAACATAAAAACATAAATGACATATACTTTTGTAACACGAATCAGATTGAAAGTTCATATGAAAGGATGACAAAGTTTGTGACTCCCATTAGCACTGATGATTGGAAAGAGATACTGGCCTACCTTACTATTGATAAAATTTAGTGGAAATATCCATTACTCTTAGTTCTCCTACCTATATAGTGTCACGCCCCGAGCTACCCCGGAGATGCGGACACGGAATCTAGGACAACAAGTGATCCCAAGCTAACCTTGCTGGCATGATCATGAGCATACGAAAGATAATAAACTATTACGGAAGCTAAATCATACTTAAAATGAAAAGATTGGGAATACCCATATTCTATAACTGAGATATTTTAAAACAATGAGTTTAATACAAAAGGAATATTAACTCAATACTAAGTTGAATCTAACTATGTCTGAAAATAGCCTCTAAACTAGACTACAAATATTGGGACAAGCCCAAGCTTAATCTAGCAAAACATAAAAATAATTAACTAAAGACTGAAATGAAACTCATGGATGTTATCCTCGGATATTGAGGACTCACCACTGAATCTGCTGAACTGGAGTTTGGGAAATCGATCTATGCGTGATATAGATGTTGAGAACCTAAACCTACATCACAAAAAGATATAGCAAACGTATGCGTCAGTACTTGAAAGGTTTTGGGCATTTAAAAAGAGTAAAGCTGAAACAAAACATAACTGAACAAGAACAAAAACAAGTATAATAATCTAAATGTTATGTGCTGATTTCTGAGTTAACAGGATGCAATGACCCATTTATACCATGATGAAACTTAATACTGAATATTTTGATAAATAGTCTATGTAGAGAGTCTGACTGAACTGTGGGAGCTACTAATAACCGATAATAAAACCACATGAGCTAAATGTGGAGTCCGATGTATACGCCCCATCGAGAGGACCCAATATACCCTGTCAAAGGTATAAAGGCATGTTGGCGTGATCAGTAAAATGATTTACCATAGAGGGGACTTATAACCTACTTTTCTAGTATTTCTAGGACAATTTGGTAAGCTAAACCCTAGTCCAACTCTGTATTATGCTACTCCTAATGAATTTTGTAAATTAATTAATTATATCTAAATTTATATAAATACTAAATAGCTCGAACCTGAACATGCAAACAAAAAATGCAATAATTAATCTTGTAATTATGCATTTATAACTGAGGCATGTATATCTGAAGTGTCTTAAATATATGACCTAGAATGTGTAATTCAAGAACTTAAGAAATACAAAGCTAGGGTTCTGAAATTCATGTGATAATCTGATAAATAACATGATAATCTTATTTGGAACATATAATTAATAAATTCATGAAGATATATAAAAATTCTAGAAACCCTAGGTTTAATCATGATAAGAGAATCATGAACTGACTGAAACTTAGGACCCAATGGGTGAATGGAACCCACTAGTGAAATCTCATATACGTGGTGATGAATTCCACGAAAAAATACATCTGTTTTGGGGATGGAATTGTTAGAGCTTGTGGCAATCTTTAACTAGGGTTCTTGAGTTTTTTTTCATCTCTTGCTTCTAATTTTCTAAGTTTTGGTTTAATGATTTGACTTGAATATGTTTTAATCAGGTTTCTAGGCTTAAACATACTAAAATATGATGATTTAGGGTCAAAATGACGTAACATAGGGTACAAACAGAGTGGGAAAGGTCAAAAACACCCCTCGGAAGGTTGCTTTAGGGCTTCACGATGGAGAGGACTGACGGCCCGTCATGCGCCCGACGCCCCGTCGTTGGGTCCGTCGTGAGGGCCTGTGCGTAAGGACTTTACTAAAATGGACATCATTTTTTACTCGGAGGTCTTATATTTGCAAGGTTTGTGGCTATGGAAATACAATTAAATTATGTATTTGCGGGTAGGTCATGGGATACCTAATTAATTTTGTGCTAAGAGTTATCATCATTTTAAGTTGTCCCAACTCCATTTCCCCATAACTAGTTTCAAATTTTACACCTATGGACCGTAGGTCAAACTACGAACCATGCTGGTAATCCATAGCTCTTGTCAGAGAGTGGTTGAAGAGAGACTTTATCGACAGTCACGGACTCTGGACAGTCGTTGAACCTATGGACAGTAAGTCCGTTGCTCGTCCAAAACTTAACCAATGTTTCTTGGTTGATATTTTTGGGAGTTTCTGAACCCATCGACTGTTGTGTAGGACGGACCGTGGTTCGGGCTATGGTCCGTTGATGCCACCATTGGTAGCACCTATCGATTTTTCTTAAAAACTAATTTTTGGTTTTTTTTGGTTACGGGGTGTTACATTATCTCCTCCTTGGGAACATTTGTCCTCGAATGAAGACTAAACTAGCTAAAATAGAGGGAGAGAGATGCAAACCCTATTACTAAAAACTAAGAACTGAGTTTTGACTGAATTTAGTTTTGAGTACATGCAATAACGCTAAAAATGAAAGTACATACTGAAGTAACATGATTCTAAAACTGAATTTATGCATTAATGACTGTAAAATTAAAGAGGAACTATTACCTTAAGGTGGAGTGGAATTGGAACGAAAAAGGTAAGGACACTTGGCATTCATGGCTGCTTCTGCTTCCCAAGTAGCTCCCTTTACAGACTGACTCCTCCAAAAAACCTTGCCTGAAGCGACTTCTTTGTTTCTCAACCTTCTAACCTGATGGTCAAGAATCTCAACTGGTATATCCTGATAAGAACGACTATCTTTCACCACCACACTCTCTAATGTCACTATAGAGGATGGGTCACCAATGCACTTCTTCAAGAGTGAGATGTGGAACACCGGATGCATTTCTACTAATTTTGTTGGAAACTCTAACTCATATGACACTTTGCTAATCCTTTTCATGATCTTGTAAGGGCTGACATATCTAGGACTGAGCTTCCCTATCTTTCAAAATCTCATCACCCCTTTCATAGGTAAGACTTTTTGAAAAACCCAATCATCAACTTGGAACTCTAGTTCCCTTCTCCTTACATCTGCATAAGATCTCTGATGACTTTGGGCTGTCTAAAGCCCATTTCTAATGAGTCACACTTTCTCCATAGCATAAAGGATTGAATGTGGCCCTATCAAAGTTGCTTCACCTACTTCAAACCAACCAATAGGAGATCTACATCTACGCCCATATAGAGCCTCATAATGGGCCATCAGAATGATTCAATGGTAGCTATTAGTGTAGGCAATCTCAATAGGAGGAAGGTGATCATCCTAACTACCTTTGAAATCGATCTCAGAATCTCTCAATTTATCCGCTAAGGTATGAATGGTACACTCTGACTGCCCATCCGTGTGTGGATGAAATATTGTACTATGGTTAACTTGAGGACCAAGACCTTTTTGAAATGACTTCATGAAATAAGAGGTAAACAGTGGACCTCTATCTAAGATGATAGACAAAGGAACCCCATGAAACCTCAGAATTTCAGTAAGGTAAAGCTTGGCATAGTCCTCTGCCGAATATGTAGTCTTTACCGCCAAAAAGTGAGAAGACTTATTAATCCTATGAACTATCACCCAAATTGAGTCAAGCTGTCTGCGCGTGCAAGGTAACCCTTTGATGAAATTCATATTGATCACATCCCACTTCCATGTAGGAATATCGATCTCCTTAGTCATACCTCCTAGTTTCTGATGTTCCACCTTTACTTGTTGGCAATTCGGGCACTTACTCACAAAGTCTGCCGTATCCCTTTTCATGCCATTCTACCAATAGACTTCCCACAGATCGCAGTACATCTTAGTGGCACTCGGATGAATAGAATACCAGGAATTATGAGCTTCTACAAGAATATCCTGCCTCAACTCTCCCACATCAGGAACACACAATCTACCTTTGTAGCGAAGTACACCATCTCCCCCTTGGAAGAAAACCTCAACTCTCTGATTATTGACTGCACCCTTTAGTTCAAGCAAGATTGGATCACTCCTTGCTTTTCCTTAACCTTCACTACCAAAGACGATTCTTCCCCATTCAAAACTGTTACACCGGTGTCTGATATTCTCATAAGGCGAACTCCCAAGAGAGCAAGCATGTGAACATCCTTCACTAGCTCCTTTTTTTTCCCTCAAAATGGGATACACTACCCATAGATAATCTACTAAGATCAACGTCCAATACATTCGCCTTTCGAGGATGATAATGCACACTCATATCATAATCCTTAAGGAACTCAAGTCATCTCCTCTTGGGAAGATTCAACTCGTTCTGGGTGAGCACATACTGAAGGCTCTTATGATCGGTGAACACATCTTCATGAACACCATACAAGTAGTGTTTCAATATCTTGAGTGCAAATACCACTGTTGCAAGCTCGAGGTCATGAGTTGGATAGTTCTTCTCATGCACCTTAAGCTTTCTAGAGGCATAAGATATAACCTTATCTCTTTGTATCAACAAACAACCAAGTCCAACTGTGGATGCATCGCAATAGATCACATAAAAATCATAACCCTCTGGTAGAGTCAAGATAGGAGTTGTAGTCAATCTAGTTTTCAATTTTGCGAAGCTTTTCTCACAATCATCTGACCATTGGAACTTGACCAACTTCTGAGTCAACATAGTCAATGGTGAGACTATGGATGAAAATCCTTCCAAGAACCTTCTGTAATAACCTTCTAGACCTAAGAACTTCTTATATTTGTAGCAAAGGTAGGTCTGGGCATTGTTTCACTGCTCCTATCTTTTGTGAATCTACGCGGATCCCTTAGCTAAATACAATCTGACCAAGGAAAGCTACGGATTGCAACCAAAACCCACATTTACTAAACATAGCAAAAAATGGCGATCTTTGAGAATCTGCAGAACAACTCTCAAATGATTTGCATGTTCTTCCTTACTCCTAGAGTAAATAAGGATATCATCAATGAAGACAATTACGAACAAGTTAAGTACTGTTTGAACACTTTGTTCATCAAATCCATGAAATCTTCAAAAGCATTTGTTAGTCCATGTGACATAAATTCAGATTCATAATGACTATACCGAGTTTTGAAGGCTGTTTTTAGAATTTCACTATGTCTAAGTCTAAGCTTATGATAACCCGATCCAACGTCTATCTTTGAGAAATGAGTAGCACCCTGAAGTTGGTAAAACAAGTCATCAATCCTGGGGATGGGATACTTATTCTTGATTGTGACCTTGTTCAACTGTCTATTGTCAATTCACATTCTGAGAGAACCATCTTCCTTCTTTACGAACAATACAGGTGCACCCCATGGGGAAATATTAGTTCTGATGAAACCCTTATCTAGAAGGTCTTTCAACTGCTCTTTCAATTCCATAAGCTCTACTGGAGCCATTCATTAAGGAGGAATAGAAATAAGCTTGGTATCTTGAAGGAGATCAATTCCAAAGTCAATTTCCCTTTCGTGAGGAACCCGAGGAAGATCTTTTGGAAATACTTCTGGAAATTCACATACTATTGGAAATGACTCAACAGATGGGGTTTCAAGGCTAGAATCCTTCACCCGAACTAGATGATAGAGATAACCCTTAGATATCACCAATCTGGCATTAAGGTAAGAAATAAATCGACCCATACGCGCTAGCTACTACCCTTCCATTCTAAGATAGGTTTGTCTAGAAATTGAAAATGAGCAATCGTAGTTTTACAAACGACTGAGGCATAACATAAATGAAGCCAATCCATTCCTAGAATGAAATCAAAGTCAACCATTTCTAACTGGTAAGGTGACTTTCTGAAATACTGTGACAGGGTAATTTCTGTATATCCGACTAGCTATAACTGGGTCACCGACTGAAGTAGAGACTGAGAAAGGTACTGAGAGAGTTTCTTGACTAACACTTAATTGGACTTCTAAACTACGTTAAAAAAGACAAAGTCATGTCTGTTGTCTTTCCACTTAGTGAACCATATGTGAGTCACATCCTAGAGTTTTTAGGATTCCAATCTTACCTATCACTATGAGTTACTTACATCACACCTAATATTTTCTTGACCTTATCAATTAACTTCTGTGGGTCCTTACCAACTTGCGAACCAAAAACCTTGGCGGATTCATCCCAACAAAATCACAAACTCTACATTGTTCTTGTTGGTCATACTCTGTGCATAAAATTGAATTGGCATTTAAAAACTCTACATTTTAATTTTCTTATCTGGTAGTAGAGAAACTATGTTTGCATTCCTGGCATTGGCATTCCTAGCGTTAGCTCTACGAGGAGGCATGATCTGAAATGTAGATTGTCTAGTTAGAATGGAATAAGATCATACTTTACGCACTATAAGAGTAATAAGAAAGTGAAGTTTTTCCTAAAACACTTTATAGCCTCCCTAACCATAGATGTGGTGCACTTCACACCCATGAAAAGTACTCTACTTAGTGTGGATTTTTATGACATCATAGGACTCTTGAACCTAGTGCTATTATACCAAGTTTTGTCTCGCTCTGAGATACCCCTAAGACGCGGACAAGTAACCTAGGACCACAAGTGATCCCAAGATAACCCTTCTGGCATGATCATGAGCAAACGAAAGATAATAAACTGTTATGGAAGCTAAATCATACTTAAAATTAAAAGATGGGGAATACCCATATTCTATAACTAAGATATTTCAAAACAATGAGTTTAATACTAAAGAAATATTAACTCAATACTAAGATGAATTTAACTATAACTGGAAATAACTTTTAACCTAGACTAGAAATACTGGGACAAGCCCTAGCTAAATCAAGCAAAATCTGAAACTAAATGACTAAAGACTTCAATGAAACTCATGATTGTTGTCCTCGGAGAATGAGGACTCACCACTGAATCTGCTGAACTTGAGATCGAGAAATCGATCTATGCATGATATGAATGTTGAGAACCTGAACCTACATCACGAGAAGATGTAGCAAATATATGCATAAATACTTAAAAAGTACTGAGCATGAAGGGTAGAGTATAGCTGAAATAAAACATAACTGAACAAGCACAAAAACAAGTATAATAATCTGAACGTGATGTGCTAATTTCAGAGCTTACTGTATGCAATGACCAATTTATAACATGCTGAAACTGAATACTGACTATATTGATAAATGGTCAATGCAGAGAGTCTGACTGAACTGTTGAAGCTACTAATAACCGATATTAAAATCACATGAGCTAAATATGGAGTCCGATGTATACGTCTCATCGAGAGGACCCAATATACCCTGCCAAATGTATAAAGGCATGCTAGCGTGATCACTAAACTGATTGCCTACAAAGGGGACATACAACCTACTTTGCTAGTAGTTACAGGACTAGTATGTACACTAAACCCTTGTCCAACTCGGTATTATGCTACTCCCAATGAATTTTGAATTAATATCTGAATTTATGTAAATACTGGATAGCTCAAAACTAATCATGCAAAATGAGAATGCAACAATTAATCTTGTAATTATACTTTATAACTGAGGCATGTATATCTGAAGTGTCTGAAATATATGACCTAGCATGTGTAATTCAAGAACTAAAGAAATACAAAGCTAGGGTTCTGAAATTCATGCGATAATCAGAGTAATAACATGAAAATCTTATTTGGAACATATATTTAATAAATTCATGAAGTTATATCAATGTTCTAGAAACCCTAGGTTTGATCATGATAAGAAAATCTAGAACTGACTGAAACTAAGGACCCAATGGATGAAAGGAACCCACTAGTGAATTCTCATATGTCTGGTGATGAAATCCATGGAAAAATACTTAGGTTTTGGGGATGGAAATATTGGAGCTTGTGTCATTCCTAAACTAGGGTTCGTTAGCTTTTTTTCCCCTCTCTTGCTGCTAATTTTCTAAGTTATGATTTAATGATTTGACTTGAATATGTTTTAATCATGTTTCTACGCTGAAACTGACTAAAATCTGGTGATTTAGGGTCAAAACGCCATAACTTAGGGTTTAAATAGAGTGGGAAAGGTCTCAAAGACACCTAGGAAGGTTGTTGTCGGGCCTCACGACGGCCAGGACTGACGGCCTATCGTGCGCCCGACACCACGTCGTTGGTTCCGTCGTGAGTGCCTATTCCACAGGCCTTTGCTAAAATGGACATAACATTTTACTCACAAGTTTAATTTTAGCAAGGTTTGTGGTTATCGAAAGATAATTAAATTATTTATTTGTGGGTAGGTCATGGGAGACCTTATTCATTTTGTGCTAAGAGATATGATCATTTTAATTTGACCCAACTGCATATCACCTTAAGTGGCTGAAAATTTTCCACCTACGGACCGTAGGTCCAACTACGAATTATCCTGGTGAACCATAGCTCTTTCCAGAGAGTGGTTAAAGGGTGTATTGATCGATGGTCACAGAGTACGTACCATCATTTGACCTACAGACCGTATGTCTGTCCGCAATCCAACACTTAACCAATTTTTCTAGGCTGAAATTTTTGGGAGTTTTCGATCCCATCGACTATATATAAGTTGGTGTTACACAAACCCACGATACCTTAAAATGCTAATTGACAAATCATAAAATTTGATTCCTCAAAAAGCAATGAGGCCTAAACAAAATCTGAGCAGTGGATAATGCGATCTTAACGAAACTTGTATTGATGATCCTAAGTACACGAATCTCTATCATAATGAATGCACATCCAATTACATCAATACGTTTAATATATGAATACGTAATAGGGTTGAATAAAATAAATAGTTGAACTTAATGACTAAAAGTAACTCAATTTAAATAGTAAAAAAAAGGATAAATATCGTTTTAACTCTTTATGTAAGCATACAATAATAGTACACACCGAATTGAAAATACACAATCAAAGAATATTATAAATCAAGATAAAAATATATTACACTATTTCTGTTTGGATGCAATAATAGTAAGCATTGAACTGAAGGACAGAAACTATACTCAACAAAAGTATAGTATATATCATGTGCAAATCATTTACTCTTTGTAACAACCTGTTTAGTCGGTTCGAGCAGTAGAACTATTTTTGATAAAAACTGAATGGGTCGACGGATCACGCGACGGACCGTCATGGTCACGACGGACCGTGATGAACTCCGTCGTCCCATACTTGTGTAATTTCTTCTGCTGCTCTCTTCATTACCCTAGATGACAGCTAGGACAAACTGTCATAGGCATGACGGTCAGTCGAAGGTCTTCGTTCCAAAACACTTCAACTCTAAAATCTGGGTACTGGGATCGACTCTCTGAACTTGACGACGGAACTGCAGCACGGACCGTCGTTGACACGACGGGCCGTCACAGGCTGCATAACTCCACCTTGGATCGGATTTTCGCAGAAATTTAAATGGGTGTTTTGTACTATTCATGATTATAATTATGAAATTAGTGGGGCAAGTTCAATAATTTATTTACTTTGGGGTTAAAGAAGATAATAGGGAAATAAATAGTGGGTTAATTTTATCATAATGCATTTTATGATAATTAGGGTAAAAGAAAAAGAATCTGAAGAAGAAAAAAAATAAAAAGAACAGGAAAGGGAGAACGAGCGAGAGAGACAGAACGAAGAGGACAGCAAAGGCATTGGGAACATAGCTTTCTTGATCACGATTCTTTGGTGGAGGTATGTTATGGTTTTATTTCTATGTGATAGATAAACTCTAAACAGCAATCAATATGTATTGGGTGGTATTGTAAAGTCTTCTATGTACTTGATAGTGTGATTGTATGTTTTGATTGTATAGTTGTGGTGTTAGAATGATGAGATTGTTGAACCTTCAATCTTAAATCCTCTCTATTTAGATGACTCCTTGACATAGAGAAGACTTGATGAAATAAAATACGGAGATATATGGGATCAGAGTGTCACGTTCCGACACGGTAATATTGGATCGGAGTGTCACGTTTTGACACGTATTAGGGGATCGGAGTGTCACGTTCTGACACGATAATAATAATGAGAAGGAATCTTGAATTAGGTTAATATACTATAATTTGAAGAACCTATTTCCCAAATGAGTATGGTGTGGAGGCTTGAGTCCTCATAGGTGTGCTTGGTGTTGTTGCCAATGGTTCTTGTACTTGTTGCTTGTCACCTGTTAAGTATTGTGGTTGATTTTATATTATTATTCAGTATATATATCTTTCTATTTTGAGTTTGCCAATGGTTCGACTCGTCCTCAGCTCTAGCCAGTCATCAGTACATCAGAGTTTAGGGTGAGCTATTATTCCTAGCTCGTGCTGGATTCTCTCCTTCACGTCTTGATGTCTTGAAGTTCGGACATGGACCATCTTTTTACTTATTTTAGCTTCTTAAATACTCTTAGATTTAGAAATTTGAGGATAGATGTTCTTGATGTGATGACTTCCAGATTTTGGGATTATTAAATATTAAACTTTAGAAGTTTATTTAATTGATTACATTAATAAGTTTTGGATCTTCCGCATTATTTTTGTTATTCATAATTGATTTACCGGTAAATGTTGGGGTTTAGATTTGTTTGTTCGTTCACCTAGGAGAATAAGTGTGGGTGCCACTCGCGACTCGTTTTGGGTCTTGACAAACTTGGTATTAGAGCATTAGGTTCGTTGGTCTCATCACACAAGAATGAGTCTAGTAGAGTCTTGAGGAACGTAGGGGGATGCCCTTACTTTTGTTTGAGAGGCTATAAGACTTTAGGAAAACTCCATTCTTTCTTTCTTTCGTGCTATTACTTGGATCCAATTGGTATCTAGGTGATACAAATTTTATCTGACATCCTCACTCTTTTTCGCAGATGGTTAGAACTAGAGCAACAACTGTGCAACCACCAACACTTGCAAGATAGGGTGCGTCTAAGCCAACCATTGGGGCTGTAGCACGAGGAGGAGCAGTGGCAAGAGGTCGTGGTAGAGGTCGCAGGAGAACGCCCTCTAGGGGAAGAGGACAAAAACCTGGTCCAGCTTGTAATAGGGCGGTGACTCCTCCACCGACTGATGAGGTAGTGAGAGAGGGTGAAGAAGGGGAAAATGAGAGGGTTCAAGATGAGGAATTACCACCCCAGCCTACCCCAGAGATGATTAACCTAGTTCTTACTTATTATAGCGGGTTATCTGATCAGGGCCAGACACCTCCAGTGTTTTCTGCACCAGCACCTCAGGTTTCGAGAGTACAACATGCAGCTGCTGTGGCTCCTCGCATGGATGCCTCATTGGAAGTAGGCATGTTTCCTCGATTGACTACAAGGTCTATAATGACGAGTGATCAGCATGAACTTTTCACTAAATTCTTAAAGTTGAAACCTCCAGTCTTCAAGGGTGCTGAATCTGAGGATGCCTATGATTTTCTGGTTGATTGTCATGAGCTTCTACATAAGATGGACATAGTAGAACGATTCGGTATTGAGTTTGTGACCTACCAGTTTCAGGGGATTGCCAAAATGTGGTGGTGGTCGTATGTTGAGTGTCAACCAGCACAGGCACCACCGATGACTTGGGCGTCATTCTCTAGTTTATTTATGGAGAAGTATATACCCTTGACTTTGAGGGACAAGAGGAGAGATGAGTTCCTGAGCCTAGAGCAAGGCAGGATGTCTGTTACTGCTTATGAGGCTAAATTTCGTGCATTATCCAGGTATGCCACCCAGCTTTGCTTCAGTCCAAAAGAGCGGATTCGCCATTTTGTGAAAGGATTGAGGTCAGATTTGAAGATCCCAGCCTTACAGGTAGCTGCTGCAGCAATTGCCTTTCAAGAAGTGGTTGATTTTATGATAGAGGTGGAGGGGGTGAATCCAGACGACTTTACCATGGCGTCGACATCTAAGAAGTTCCGTAAGGGAGGTGAGTTTAGTGGTTCTTACTCCAGAGGGCAGAGTTCAGGAGGTTACCCAACCCGTCCTATTCAGTCTTCAATACAGGCTGTAGCTGGGTTCCATAGAAGACCAGTCAGCATTTTTCTGAGTTTGAAGGTTATCCCCAGACTTCGTCATTCTCACAGAGACCTATGCTTGACTCAAGAAATTGTTATGGATTTGGAGAGACTGGACATATTAGGAAATATTTTCCAAAACAGAGTTACAGACCCCCAATAGCTAGAGGTAGAGGTGGACATGGTAGGGGGCGCAGTTCTGGGGGAGGTGGTGGCCAAGGTAATGGTGGTCATCAAATCAGTCGGGGTGGCGGGCAAGTTTGAACCACTGCAGCGCATCGTGGTAGAGGCAACATGCAGACAGGTGATAGGGCCCATTGTTATGCTTTCCCCGGGAGGTCTGAAGCAGAGACATCTGATGCTGTTATCACAGGTAATATTTTGGTCTGTGATTGCATGGCTTCTGTATTATTTGATCCTTGATCCACATTTTCATATGTATCTTCCTCATTTGAAACTGGTCTTGATTTACATTGTGATTTGCTCGACATGCCTATTCGTGTCTCTACTCCTGTGGGTGAGTCTGTTATAGTTGGTAAGGTGTATAGGTCTTGTCTTGTGACTTTTGTGGGGAGCAATACTCATGTAGATTTGATTATTCTAAAGATGGTTGATTTTGACGTAATTCTGGGTATGACTTGGCTTTCTCCAAATTTTGCAATCTTAGATTGTAATGCTAGGACAGCTAGGACTATGTCATCCCATACTTGTGTAATTTCTTCTACTGCTCTCCTCATTACCCTCGACGACAGCTAGGACGAACCGTCATAGGAACGACGGTCCGTTGAAGGTCTTCGTTCCAAAACACTTCAACTCTGAAATCTGGGTACTGGGATCGACTTTCTGAACTTCATGAGGAAACTGCAGCACGGACCATCGTAGAAACGACGGGCCGTCAAAGGCTGCATAACTCCTGCCTGGGTCGAATTTCCGCTAAAATTTAAATGGGTATTTTGGACTATTCATGATTATAATTATGTAATTAGGGGGGCAAGTCCAATAATTTATTTACTTGGGGGTTAAAAAAGATAATAGGGAAATAAATAGTGGGTTACATTTATCATAATGGATTATATGATAATTAGGGTAAAAGAAAAAGAATCTGAAGAAGAAAAATAAAAAGAACAGGAAAGGGAGAATGAGCGTGACAGAGAGAATGAAGAGGACAGCAAAGGCATTGGGAATGTAGCTTGCTTGATCACGATTCTTCGGTGGAGGTAGGTTATGGTTTTATTTCTATGTGATAGCTAAACTCTAAATAGCGATCAATATGTATTGGGTGGTATTGTAAAGTCTTCTATGTACTTGATTGTGTGATTGTATGTTTTGATTGTACAGTTGTGGTGGGTTAGATTGATGAGATTGTTGAACCTTCAATCTTAAATCCTCTCTATTAAGATGACCCCTTGGCATAGAGAAGACTTGATGAAATAAAATAATGAGATATATGGGATCGGAGTGTCACGTTCCGACACGATAATATTAGATCGGAGTGTCACGATCCCACACGTATTAGGGGATCAAAGGGTCACGTTCCGACACGGTATATGGGATCGGAGTGTCACGTTCTGACACGATAATATTAAAGAGAAGGAATCTTGAATTAGGTTAATATACTCTAATTTGAAGAACCTATTTCCCAAATGAGTATGGTGTGGAGGCTTGAGTCCTCATAGGGGTGCTTGGTGTTATTGTCAATGGTTCTTGTACTTGTTGCTTGTCACCTGTTAAGTATTGTGGTTGATTTTATATTATTATTCAGTATACATTGCTTTCTATTTTGAGTTGGCCGATGATACCTACTCAGTACGTGTTCCTTGTACTGACCCCTACTTGTAATTTTCTTCTTTTTTATTTGTGGAGTGCAGCAAGCGTGCCATCGACTTCGACTCATTCTCAGCTCTAGCAAGTCTTCAGTACATCAGAGTTCAGGGTGAGCTATTATTCCTAGCTCGTGCTCTATTATCTCCTTCACGTCGTGATGTCTTAAAGTTCGGACATGGACCATCTTTTTACTTATTTTAGCTTCTTAAATACTCTTAGATTTAAAAATTATAGGATAGATGTTCTTGATGTGATGACTTCCAGATTTTGGGATTAATAAATATTAAACTTTAGAAGTTTATTTAATTGATTACGTTAATAAGTTTTGGATCTTCCGCATTATTTTTTTTATTTATAATTGATTTACCAGTAAATGTTGGGGTTTAGATTTGTTGGTTCGCTCACCTAGGAGAATAAGTGTGGGTGCCACTCGCGGCTCGTTTTGGGTCTTGACACTCTCTTACTATAAGAGTGTAATAATAGTAAATAGTAAATTGAAATATAAAAATCAAAATATACTGTACTTTTCTTTACTAAGTATTTTCTCTAACAAACAATCATCACTATTAGGGTCCTGATTATACAACGTCTTATCCATTATTTCAAAGCCAAATTATCGCTTAATAGAGTGTAGAACACAATTGAACTAGTGGATCCACAAAAAAGCCTTTTTTAAGTAGGTGAGGAGTCGTCCGTCTATATGATTATCCTATCTATGTTGGTTAACTAGCTTATGGGGGTTGTCATTTATTTGAACTCTTCCGATATGGGTGCACAATACTCTATCTGTATGCTCATGTAAAATAATCTCTAGGTTGAGATAATTACTCAATAAGGCCCCTTTAAGAGGTGAATGAATTGTACTCAATATTTTCAAAACTTCTTTTTACTTTTAAGAAAATATTACTCTCTTTTCAGTGTGAAAACAAATGCTTGGTTTAAGGGGTAACTAAAGTTCTTATTATATGGATTAAATGTTTCTGAAAACTATATATGGTCCACTATTCCTTTTTCTACAAGTAGGGGTCAGTACAAAACACGAGTACTAAGTAGATATCATCGGCCAACTCAAAATAGAAAATAGTATATATCAGATAATATCATAAATTCAACTACAATACTCAACATGCGGCAATTTACATGTACCATAACCCTTGGTCATAACACCAAGCACATCAGTGAGGGCTCATGCCTCCCCGTCATACTCATTTGGGAATTAGGTTCGTTAAATTTAGTATATTAACATCTTTCAAGATTCGTTATATTTATTTCTCTCGTGTCGGTACATGACACTCCGCTCCATATACTATCTTGGTGCCGAAACGTGACATCTCTGATCCTCATATACTATCCTGGTACCGGAACGTGGCACCCGATCCATATACTATCCTGGTGTCGGAATGTGACACTCCGATCCTTATATACTATCCTGGTACCAGAACATGGCACCCGATCCATATTCTATCCTGGTCTCGGAACGTGACACTCTGATCCTCATATACTAACCTGGTACCGAAACGTGGCACCCGATCCATATTCTATCCTGGTGTCAGAACGTGACACTCCGATCCTCATATACTATCCTGGTACCGGAACGTGGCACCCGATCCCCTAATCTCGCTACTTTCGTTCATCAAGCATTCTTTTACACCAAGGCATCATCATTAACAAAGTAGATTAGGGTTTTTCAAGATTTAGAATTCAATAGCTTCATCATGCTTATTTTATCATAATTATATAATAACATTCATGCAAGCATACAATTAAGCATATAGAAGGGTTTACAACACTACCTAAGACATATCATTCGCTCTTAAGAGTTTACTACGAATAGCATAAACCATAACCTACCTCCACCGAAGAATTGTGATCAAGCAATCTACTTTCCCAAAGCTACGTTCTTCCTCTTTCTCAATCGATCGTTTCTCCCTCTCTCTCTATTCTTTTTCTTTTTCTAATTCAAACCCACTTTCTTTTACCCTAATTAGCATATAATTAAGTGTAAAAGATGAAAAAAGTAACCCACTAATTAATTCAAGGTTATCTCCTTTAACCCCCAAGTAATTAAATTATTAGTATACCCACTAACTTTATAATTATAAGCAGGAATAGTCCAAAACGCCCCTTAAAACATTTAACAGAATTCTGACCCAGTCAGGGTCACGTAGCCTGTGACGGGCCATCGTGCCTACGACGGTCCGTCCTGCTGAGTCGTCGCAGAGTTCAGAGACTGAAATTTACTGAAGGGCCTGTGATGGTCCGTCGTGCCCACGATGGTCCGTCCTGCCATGTCATCGTGAAGTTCAGAGAGTTGTTCTCAGTACCCAATTTTCAGAATTCTAAGTGTTTTGGAACGAGACCCCCTCGACGGTCCGTCGTGCCCATGACGGTCCGTCGTGGGATCTGTCGACTCAGACAGTTATTACCAGAAAATACTCTACTGCTCAAAACGACTAAACAGGTCGTTACAACCAATCATATGTGTCATATTCTCTAGACATTGTTTTAAGGTCTATCATAATATTTATAATTCATTTAGGAAGTATAGGAACCAAAACGTCCATGACGTCCAGAAACTAGTTCAAGGAGGTAATAGTGTGCCTTAGCCTATTTGACTAGATTTTATAAGTCGGAAATCCATGAAAATTGGTGGAAGTGTGTATAACATGTGTTTAAGTAGATTCATGATTGAAATGTTCAGGTAGGACCAACAAAGGTACCTTGAGGAGGACCCTTATAAGTGGAATCAAACACTGTCTCGGTAGTGTGCACCCACGAGAGGCAACCAATGATTTATGCATCGTTTCCAACCGTCAAGAAAAACTTAGTAAAATGGTTGGATACCTCTTCTGCACAAGTGTCATACAAAAACAAAGACTGTGTAGCACGGAGAAAGGGCCTTCCGTCGATTGAGCCACTAGGTGTCGATGGGGTTCTGCTTGTGAGTGGCCTATAATTCCTGCACGTTTTTAAGTTAGTCTTAACTAATTAATTAAGAGTTTTTGTGGTTAGTTTTATGTAACTTAATTAACCCCCCAAATATATTCCCCAATCCCATTAGTCTAATTACAACTCTTAAAATAAAATTCTCTTCCTTTCCTCTTTTTTTTTCTCTCTATTGGAAGAAACTATTGAAGACAAACTAGTGGAGGGATTTATGGGCTGTAAATGGAATATTTCACAATCAATATTCAAATATCTAGGTATGTGATCTAATTCTCCTTTGAGATTTCTTTTCTCAGAGGGATCCGTCAAAGTATTTTTAAAAGTTTAGTTTTCATGTGGGTCTTTCTCAATCTCGAAAATTATTACATGAATTGTATTTTTTATGATTTATTTATTATAGTGTAAGTATATTAACATCTATTGTATCTTAGTTATGATATATCTTGATTGATTGTGTAGTTTGTAGTAGATGACCCTTAACTTTTAACCCTAGTTTTGATCGATGTGAATTAGGTTGTTATTGGTCAAATTGACTTTGTTATTGATTTTGTTACATTAATCATGAACAAATTAGGTTAATTGTTAGTCTTTCATGCTATTTCTTGAGAATATGATCTGGGTTAAGAAGTCTATTGTGAATTGACCGAAGTATCTTGTCTTGAGCTAGGATCTAGTAATCAATTGTCATGTTGTGATTATTCTTGACTTAGTATCATGTTGATTATTGTATTATGATATTGTATACAAAAATTGGGTTGAATTTAGGGTTTACTGTATGTCCTTAATGGTGAACGATAAAGGAGACTTTGTATGTCTTATGATCTCTATCCTTTGCTTGAAGTTTTGGTTAATTGTTATTAGTTCATGATGTTGTATTGTAGTATGCCTTGTAATAGGATTTATAGGTTGTTATGACATTTAATTTAAATGTCATGATTATCATTGTGAGGTGTTGGATTAAAATATAAATGTTATAAAGAGGGTGAATGATTTACCAATGTGCATTATTATGATATGAAAATGCTGATGTGCTAACTTTACATATATGAAATTTAATGAGCTATTGATTATGATGAATATACAAGGGTTAGACCCTATGACCTAAACGAAGCTATAATTAATAATAAAATCTTAAAGTCATTTAAAAGAGGGTCTCTAGATTAGCACTAAGTGAACTAGAGTGAGGAATATCCCTTCTCACATAGGGAAGGTAGGATACCCTAAAGTACTCTTGAGATTGGAGTCTACAATGCATGTATCATAAAGAGGGTCCACACTTTATCTCATAGTTCTTGAACTATGTTGCCCCCATAGGAATACTAGCTAGTGGATCCACGTAGTTGCTATGTTTTATGTTTTGGTACTACCTTGGCAAGTAGTCCGCCTTCCTTAGATGTTGGGTTTTATGATACCGTATTCCACACAAGCTCATGTGGTCATTGTCTGTTAGGGCAACATGTTCCGAAAAGGTAAAATAAATTAAAAGATTGATCTGTACCTATGATAACCTAGGGGGTCTAGTTTAGTCTAGATAGGGGTATGAGAATCTAACTAACCATTGCACTAGTAAGCCTTGAAGGGAGTCTTGGGAGGATGTTCCTATGTATGATTATGCTTATGATTATATATGATATATATATGATGATCTTGAACATTGTTGATACTCCCAAGCCTTGAAGGGATTCTTGGGAGGATGTTCCTATGTTGGTTTATATTGTTAAGGTAATATGATATGTATACCAAAATGTCATGTTATGTGCAGTAGGAGGCTACCCATGATTCTTGTTGCGTTACTTGATTGAGTAAGGTTATGGGGGTTTTCGTGGGCATTAGACTTGTTGACTTCATCGGGGTTCATGGGTAATTGACTTGCTTTGTTTATAATAAAATGTACTCTTATTCATGCTTATTGTTGACATGACTTGATGATAGAGTGACTTGAGTATGTAATTAATGATATAGTATGTATGGTTTACTTGACTAGACTTGATGTTGTTGTTCTTTTGATGTACCTACCTATGACTTAAAAGAATATTCAATAATGGTTGGTGTGGTCTTGTTGAAGGTGCATAAACATTTTAATAGAATAGTGCATACTTTAAAATAAGTTGCTTTTTCTTATCATGTTTTCATGGTATATCTGCATATGGTATCATACTTACTACAAGTGTTGTACTTACCCCATTACTTCCTTTTGCAAAACATTTTAGGTCCCGGTCGTTGAATTATTTCAAAGACAGCTTGAAGAAGGCTTGGATCTCTTATTCGTCCAAGTAAGGTAGGTCGTCAATTTTCGAGGGCGATGCCACTTTCTAGCTTATGGAGTTTGATTATTAGTTAAAGACTTCTATGGTTATTTCTTTCCATTTAGTATGAAACATTGTATAGTCCATGTGAGCCATATTACTCTATGTATGGGTTACGCCCAAGTTCTTACAATCTTATTAGATGGTTATGAGATGAGATGACTATTGTGACTATTATGTCTATGTTATATACTTATGTGCATTTAAATGTAAACGATTAAGTTATCATCCTATATGAATGTAATTATGTAAACTAAGAGGCTAGTCTTAGTCCTTGAAGAGGACGACGACGTCGGTTACGTCTAATGGGTAAACTCGGATGTGACAAACTTGGTACCAGATCATGAGGTTAAATTATCGTACAGTGAATGTCTCTCTCAACCATGTCTATGTAAGTTGATATTTCTGATTGTGAAACGCTCTAAACTTATGGATAGGAACCTACATCATGAGTATAAAACTCTCACATTCTTGGAAATCCAATATCGTGCCATTTGAGTATACTTATGGTGTGATTTTGCATCTAATCCTATTTTTGTGAATATAGGAAATGAACACTCAAAAAAATGTGGCACGAAGGCGTGAAGAGGAGATCGCCATTGCTGGAGCTCCCCCCATGGCGATCAAGTTCCTCCTCTTGAAGAAGATACTAATGGCCAAAAAGCTCCGGTCAATCCTTCACCCTTTACTGATGGTGACATAAGGGCTGCCCTTATCCAATTGGACCAAGCCGTTTTAACAGAAGCCCAAGCTATGACAGCCCAAGCTTACTGGGAGGTTGTATGCCGTCCAAATCAACAAATTGCTACCATGGTCTCCCGTGTAAGGGACTTCACTAGGATGAACCCTCCTATTTTCTATAGGTCTAAGGTTAAAGAAGACCTCCAAGAGTTCGTATATAAATTCTTCAAGATACTATTGGATATTGCATTATACACTAGTGAGAAGGTCGAGTTAGCCACATATTAACTCAAGGATGCGGCTCAATCATAGTATGTCTAATGAAGGGATAATAGGCAATTAAAAGGTGGTCCGGTGACTTGGAAGACCTTCAAGAAGGTATTTCTTGATTGGGTGTTTTCTAAGGAGATTAGGGAAGCTAAAGTTATGGAGTTCATCCACCTTTGACAAGGAGGTACGAGTGTTCATGAATTCTCATTGGAATTCACTAAATTGTAAAAATATTATCCTTCTTTGGTTTTCGATGCTAGAGATGAAATGACCCACTTTGTGACGGGTGTGTCAGATGATTTGCAGTCGGACTGTCATACCGCTATTCTAGTTTACAACATGCACATTTCTCATCTTATGGTGAATGCCAAACATATTGAAGAGGCAAGGTCTAAGAGGAAGAGTAGAGAAGCTAAGAGGGCAAGATCTTTTGATGGAGGTTTTTTCAAAGAATAGGCTTCAAATATAATACAATCCTAGATAAGTGAAGCGAATTTCCAATAATGTTCCTTCCAAGATCCCTAAGTTTACTGGTGATAGGGTTTCTAACCCTAATCCTAAGAAGGGAATAGTTACTAGTACTCCAACCGAGAAAAAAACTTGTGGAGAGTGTGGAAAGAAACACTATGGTGATTGCCTTAAGGGGATGGACAATTGTTTTGGTTATGGTAAAAGTGGGCACAAGGTTAGCAATTGACCAAATGTGAGGGGTCAATATAGTGGTAATGGTCAAGCTCACGCAAGTTTTTCAAATAAGTCTCCAAAGAAGAACCACTTCTATGTTCTCCTCTCTAGGGGTGAGAAAGAATCTTCTCCCGATGTGGTGACCAATATGTTGAAAGTATTCTCTATTGATGTATATTCCTTACATGATCTCCATGCTAACTTTTAATTTGTTACCCCTCTAGTAGCCAAAAAGTTTGACATTTTTTCCTGCTATTTTGCATGAACCTTTTATGGTGTCTACTCCGGTCGGTGATTCGGTTTTTTCAAAAAGGTTGCATAGATATAATCCTATAATGTTGCCTATAGAGTTTCTTATGTTGAACTAGTAGAACATAATATGCTTGATTTTGACAATATATTAGGTATGGATTGGTCGCATTCTTTCTTTGCCTCTATTGATTGTAGGACAGGAGTGGTGAACTTTAACTTTCCAAATGAACTTGTGAATGAGTTGAAGGAGGGAAATTCTATTGCTACAGGTCATATTATCTAATTTCTAAATTCATGGAAAACGATATCTAAAGGTTGTCTTTACCATATTGTAAGAGTCCAAGATCTAGACACTGAAATTCCTCCCATTGAGTAGGTCAGCGTAGTGAGTGAGTTAGCGGATGTGTTTCCTAATGACCTTCCCGGTATTCCTCCCGAATTAGAAATTGATTTTTGTATTCACTTTTGATTTTCGTATTAACTTATTAATGGAAACAAATCCCATTTTAATCCCCCTTATTTGATGGATCTGACCGAATTGAAAGAGGTGAAGGCTCTACTCAAGGATTTACTAGATAAGGTTTTATTCAATTTAGTATTTGTCCATGGGGTGCAATGGTTTTGTTTTTGAACAAGTAGTATGGGTCCTTAAGAATGTTTATTGATTATCTCCAACTCCATAAATTTACAATAAAGAATAAGTATCCTCTCCCTCGAATTGGCGACTTTTTTTATCAACTTCATAGGGAAAGATAATTTTCTAAGATTGACTTGACATCTGGGTATCACCAACATAGGGTAACGGGTGAGTATATACAAATCACGACATTTCTTACTAGATATGGTAACTATGATTTCTTAGGAATGGCCTCTGGTCTCACAAATGCCCTAGCGGCGTTTATGGATCTAATGAATAGGGTGTTTCAAATTTACCTAGATTTTTTTTTCATTTTATATTCATTGAAAACATCTTTATATATTCGAAAAATGAGGGTGATCACATGAACCATTTGAGAGTAGTTTTGCAAATACTTAAAGAAAATCAATTGTTTACCAAGTATAGCAAATGTGAGTTTTTGTTGAGGTCGATGACATTTCTTGGTCATATGATTCTAGTGATCGAGTTAAGGTTAATCCAAGGAAAATGAAGGCGGTGAAAAATTGTTATACACCATTGAATCCAAACAACATTAGGAGTTTCTTAGTTTTAGCGTGTTATTATTGGAGGTTTGTGCATGGTTTTGTGTCCATTTCATATCCCTTGACTACATTGACCCCAAGTTGTAATAAATTTGATTGATTGGAGGCATGTGAGAGAAGTTTTCAAATGTTCGATTGTTGACTTTACCTGAGGGCACAAAGGGCTTTGTTGTGTATTGTGATGCATCACGAGTAGTTTTAGGGTGTGTGCGTATGCAAATAAAGAAGGTGATAGCCACACATGCATGAAGATTCTATCTGTTGGAGGTTCGAGAATCTATGAAAGCACATCTAAGGCTATTTTTCTAGGATACTCAAGGTTGATGAGAGAAACTATCCAACTCATGACCTTGAATTGACGGTCGTAGTATTTGCTTTGAAAAATGGAGGAATTAGTTGTATAGTGTCCATGGTTATGTATATACCAACCATAAGAGTCTCCAATGTGTGTTTACCCATGAGGAGTTAAATCTCCGGCAAAGAAGCTAGTTAGAATTGTTTATAGAATTTGACATGATAGTCCTCTATCACCCGGCAAGGCCAATATGGTTGCGGATGCTCTAACTCGTATGACTATGGGTAGTGTGTCTCATATAGACGAAACCAAAAAATACCTAATGAAGGATTTTAATAGGTTGGCTATGTTGGGTGTGAGCTTGGAAGATTCTCCGAGCGGTGGTTTCATCGTCCATCAGTGTTATCTTAGGGCTTGTTTAATTAATTTCAAGGAAGTTTGGTTATAATAATAGCTTTCATTCATCCATCATTATATCATAAGGAACCGGTGGGTGAGCCTTTGGTTCTTGGTTTCGATTTGATTTATAAGACTTGGGAGAAAGTCCATATTATAAGGAATCTGTTGCAGACGGCCTATATTCGGCGAAAGTCTTATGCCGATCATAGGAAAAAGGATTTGGAGTTTCAAGAAGGTGATAAAGTGTATTTGAAAATATCACCTGAGAAAGGGGTGGTTAGATTTGCAATTAAGGAAAGGTGAGCCGTTGTTTTGTGAGTCACTTTGACATGTTTGAAAGGGTTGGTAAGGTTGTCTATAAATTGAACTTCCTAGTGAATTGGCTTAAGTTCATCCAGTTTTCCATGTTTCCATACTTAAGAAGTGCATTGGCGATCTCGAGTCCATTCTTCCTATTGAGATGTTGGTGTGAAGAATACCTCTCTTATGATTATGTGCCGGTTAAAATTATTGATAGGCAAGTCAAGGAGTTAAGGAATAAAGAGCTGGATTCTGTAATGGAGATATGGAAGAATCACCTAGTTTAGGGTGCAACATGGGAGGCCGAGCTTGACATGAACCGTCCTTACGCTCATCTATTTCTTGACGAAGGTTAGTATTTCTATCTTATAATGAAAATAATGACAAAAAAAGAAGTTTATTTGATATTTAGTAAATTTTTTAAAATAGGCACTTTTTAATAGCTTTACAGTGACTTACAGTGCTGTTTGGCATTTGAACTTGAAATTTTTCTGTTTCTCTTGTTTTGAGTTATGTCGTGCGTTTTTATATGGTCAGTCTTTATGGAATAGTATATTGTATGTTGATAAGTTGAATTTATATATAATTGACTCATAAATAATATGTAGAGCTCTTATTGTTCTTAGAAGGATATTACTCATAATGTAATATTGAAACATATGTGTTGTAATTGAAGTTTTTAATTGCCGTATGTAAGAGATATGGTTGACGTTGTTATGTATTGTTGTTGGTTGGGCTGCTAGTCTTGAGTCTATTCGTTCCTTCTAAAGATTTTTATTGTTATTTAGGGACGAATGTTCCTAAGGGCGGGGGAAATGTAACACTTTGAAAATCCATGACGTGTTCTAAAGCCTAACACAAGTGTCATAAGGTCTAGACACTTTATTAAGGTCCATTATAATGTTTATAAGTGATTTAGGAAGTCTAGGAACCAAAACGTCCAAAACACCCTTGACGTTCGGAAACTATTTGAAGGAGGTTCTAGAGTGCCTTAGACAATTTGACTAGAGTTTAGGACTAAGAATTAAATAAAAATATGAGGAAGGGTGTCTAACAAGTGTTTGAGTAGATTCATGGTTGAAAGGTCTGTGTACGAATCCGTAAGGACAAACCCAGGGCCCTTGAGGAGGACCCTTGTAAGTGGAGTCAAACACTGCGTGTGTAGTATGCACCCAGAAGAGGAAATCCACGATTCGTGTGTGGATCGATGGGGCGTTCTTGACAACCGAGCGACCAACACTTTGAAAAATGGTTGGATCCCTCGCCTAAAAAACTGTCTGATCAAAACCATGAGGCTGTAGCACGAAGGGACGGTCTGTCGTCGATTGAGCCACGAGGCGTCGACATGTTTTCGTGTGTTAGTGGCCTGAAATTCCTGCACGTTTTAATGTCTCTCTTAACTAATTAATTAAGGGGTTTTGTGGTTACTTAGGTATTAACGAAAGTCTAATTAACTTAATTATCCCCCGTACAAAGACCCCAACCCCCTTAGTATAATTAAAACTCTCAAAATAAAACTCTCTTCCATCTCTCTTCTTTCTCTCTCTATTGGATGACAACACTGAAGACAAGCTAGGGGAAGGATTTAGAGTCTTAAAATATATAATTTAACCATAAATTCTTCATCAAACGTTTACGTATGGGATATAATTCACGTTTGAGAACTCTTTCCTCAAAGGGTTTTTTCAATGTATTTTCAAAAGTTGAGTTTTCATGTGGGTCTTTCCCAATCTCAAAAATTAGGTTATGACTTGGATTTTTTTATGATTTATTTAGGATATTATGAGTATATTAGCATTTTTTCTAAATTAATTATGATATATCTTTATGATTTGGTCTACTTTATAGAAGATGACCCTTAACCCTTAACCTTAGTTTTGATTTTTATATGAATTAGTTTCTAATTTGTTAAATTGACTTTGTTATTGGTTGAAATACTATTATATGAATTTTTTTTACATTAATATTTATCAAATTAGGTTAATTTTTAGTCTTTCAAGCTATTTCATGAGAAGATGATATAGGATAACAAGAATGTTGTGAATTGACCTAAGTATCTTGTCTTAAAGTATGATATAGTATAGAATTTTGATGTAGTAATTCTTCTAGCCTTATTATAATGTTGATTATTGTCTTATGACGTTGTACACCAATTTTTTTTTGAATTGAGGGCGTATGGTAAGACCTTAATGATGAACTATGAAGGAGACTTGGTAAGTCTTATGACCTCTATCCTTTGCTTCAAATTGTGGGTAATTGTAATTAATTCATGATATTGTATTCAAGTATGACTTTTATTAGGATTGATAGAATGGTATGATGTTGAATTTAAATGTCATGATTATGGTTATGAGATATTGGCTAAAGATGTTAATGTTATAAGGAGGGTGAATAATTTTACAATGTGCCTTATTATGATATGAAAATGTTGATGTGCCAACCTCACTTATATGAATTGTAATGAAAGAAGTATTCTCATACAATGCTTATTGAGATATGGATGATGACCTAAACTAAGATATGATTGATATAAAATCTTAAAGACATTTCAAAAATTAATTCTAGCTTAGCACCGACTGAACTAGAATGAGGAGTGTACCTTCCCACACAAGGAATGTAAGATCATTAAATTACTCTTTATATTGTAGGCTACAATGCATGTAGCATAAAAAGGGTCCCAACTACATTTCGTGGTTCTTCAACTATGTTGCCCCAATAGGAATACTTTTTAGTGGATCCACGTAGTTTCTATGATATATATTTTGGTACTACCTTCGCAAGTAGTTTGCCTTCATCCGATGTAGGGTTTTATGACATTGGATTCCACATTATCTCATGTGGTCTATGTCGGTTAGGGCAAGATGCTCCGAGTAGGTTAAACTAATTAAATGATTGAACTCTAACTATGATAACTTAAGGGGTCTACTTTAGTCTAGGAAACGTCCGGGAAAAAAACTCCCCAAGGACGAACCAAAGGGTCCTTAGGAGGACTCAACCTTGGTCCAACAAGCTGCCCACGGCAGCAGCATTTGTTCCTTGGTGAAATAGGTCCACGTCGCGGACTTGGTCCACGATAAGTAAGAAATTTGGTCCGCGTTACAGAAATAACTAATACTAAACTACCCTGGAATTTATTTTCAAAAATATCATGCGGGAACAAGTCCGCGACGATGAAGATTTTGTAAATAGAATTTGAGTTTTACAAGTCAAAAGTCCAAAATAAGTGTGTGGGCGTTTTGGAAATGTTGGGAGACGATTATGAACAGTTATTAAGACTTATTAAACCCCTTTCAAAAGTCATAACCCCAACACCCAATAAGAAAATAAAAATCCCAAAACTCTCTTCTTCTCTAAATTCTCTAAAACCTCCACTAGAGGGAAAACTCAAGTTCAAGCTAGGGGATGGGTTTTCATGGTTTAATCTCAAATTTCTTATGGGTCTTCAATATATATGTTATGGTGATCCTTCATACATAATTATCCTTTCATTTAAGGAGTCAATCAAGGATTTTCAAATGTGATTCAAATACAAAAATTCCCAATTTTCAATCTAGTCGTGGGTTCATTGTCCAATTTACCTCAAAAGAATTCTGATGATGAATTTATGATTAATCAATGATTTTAATATTAATTTAAATCCAATTCCATAAAGAACACATGATCTCCCTAATTTCTCAAATTGGCCTATAACGTGGGATTTGTGATGTTTACTCTTTGTTGATTGAATTATGTTTCAATTATGTTGAGATGCCTATTACTAATGTTATTCACATGAATTAAATATGAATATTTGATTATTGATTAATGATGATCAAGGTTTAGTGATTGTTTAATTGATCTATATTCCTCTACTTTCTATATTGTTGATTAAGTAGTGTACCTAACATGATCTTGAAATCGGATGTTTGAAGTACGATTTTGTTTATTTAATGGTATCTTTAGCTACTTTTTTATACATGTATTATGTAGAATAATGGCAATTTATTAATGATGATTAATGTTGGGACGAATTGTAAGTTGGGATATTCTCTCTTTAGCAGCTTCACTATGATGAAACCTAAGGACCGTCACAGGCTCGACGGACCGTCACAAGCTCTTTAAGTGGTAACATTTCTGCATTTCTTGTTCAAAAACATCAGCGTTCATCATTAGACAGATTTCCTGTAAATAATGCGAAACTCACATAAAAATCAATACAAAAAGGCTTTTGGACACACACTAAACATAAGGAAAAAGCATTAAAACTATCGTGAAACCATGGTATATCATCACCCTCAAGTTAAATTCGTTGTTTGTCCTCAAGCGACACACAATGACTCACTACAAAATGTTTGTACAATAGTATCCATGTTTTAGATTTGACAATCATTTGACTATCAATCACGATCAATCTCATCATGTTTATTAATGTTTTCACTATTAGGCTTGAATAATGTGGAATCAGACCATGACACAGCCTCACCACGCACTGACACCTATCCTCTTCAATTTCTCACCGAGTTGCGAATATTATCGATATTGTAACTAATGTCCTTACATGAAAACATCATCCTCATTTTTCACACATTGATTTCAGTTTGAGTATAAGGATTTCTTTTCAAAACTCACTCTCAGAACAAATTCACAGCTTACTTATGCATATTGCATAGGCTTGCCTTTATTTTCACTGCTTTAAGTTCGCCATACAACTGTTAGAATCACCATAAGACTTTCTTAGCTTGTAACATAGGATCAGGGTTAGGTAGGGTATATTTAGGTATACTTTAGTGACGTTTTGCCCTCCTTGACATATCGGCTAAATATACTACTTTTTATCATTTTACTTCACCCAATTTCTCATATTCTTTCACTTTGCTATTTTCCTTTCTTTCTTAATTTGTGTAAGTTACTCTCTTCTTTTCTTGCTTGTATTTTTTCTTTCAATTGTTTTTTTAAGTCACTTTACTTTTGTTCTTTCTCTCTCTTTATTCTTTCAACCCCACTTTCAAGAGCATTCCTCATAATAGTCACCCTCAACTCATGGCTTTGCCATGTGTCAAAGTACACAAAACCGAAAGTTTAGCCATTGCCATGAAAAGGTTGTCTACTTCATTAGCCACCCTCAACTTATACTTTTGGCATAAGTTTAGGTTCACATGTCAATTAAGGGACCAAGACCAACACATTATTTCCAGAAAAGATAAGTTGGAGTGAAAAAGAAAGGTCTAGTTTAAGCTCAAATCATTTGGATCAAAGTGGGATTAATTTTATTCGTTTCTTTATTTAGGCTAAAAATTGGCTATATTGAACAAGGGCCTATGATCCTTTCCTAATTGTCTATTATAACTTACTTTTAGCATTACTAACTAGGCAAGTTCTAGCTTAGTTCAAATAGTGGACTATTCAAATATTCCTCACGCTCACTCGACATCTCATTTGTTTACCAGATTATCAGACACCTAGTTCGAATTTTAAATTCACGGTCATGTAGTGGTGTATCTTTATGTCATGCTTAGAGCCACATATATATCAATTACTATGCCTAGTCATGCATCATTTTCATTACATCAAAATATCATTTTTGTTTTAGCCATGATGCTTCAGAGTTATACTATGTACACAAGATATAGACATGCGGGTTCAACAATAAAAATAATTAGTCTCTTGGGGAAAAAGAACACAGGCAACAAACCTTTAAAGAGGTTAGTGAATTGGGCTACTCACACTTCACCCTAGAACTCACTTTCCATTTACCCTACCCACAAAAAAAATATGCAATTCTCCTCAATGCGTAAAATAAACTAAGATACGAGAGTGGTAGGTGAAGAAAACCTTGGGTGCAAAGTGTCCTAATTATAAAAAGCACTATTAGTAGTGCCTCCCGCGGTCTCCACAACTCAGGAGTTAGATGCCCCAACAGCTGACTCTATAGCACTGATTCTACGCGAATCCTCATCAGCAAGTGAGGCTCTCCTCGCATTCTCCATCTCACGGTGCTCTTCTTTCGTGCTCTAGCCTCATCCTCCTCTCGACCCTTTAACATTTTGGCATGATCTCGAGTGGGAGGTGGTGGAATCTCAGAAGTGACGAATAAGGTCGCCATCACTATGTCCTCCACAGGCTCTGCCGAAGGGGCCTCATACATAGGCACCCTAGTCTCTAGGATCATATCAATGTCCGCTCGAAGACTCTCATCTGCAGCATGAATGATCAACACGTCCACCTGAGGGGCTAGCCGGTCTAGCACCCGCAACTCAAAAGAGTCCAAGCGCTAATAAACCTCAACGATCTTCCGCTCTGTGTGCTGGACCATTTTAAGCTCCAAGCGCTCTTCTGCCTTAGCAATAGACCTCTACATCCAAGTCTGGATGTGATGCATAAGTGTAGCCATCTGTGACTCTAGTTTTTGGATCCTAGCAAGCGGTACCTGAGTGGGAACAGGGGATGAGCGAGAGGAGCTAGAGGCAGTACTACTACCCAGGAAGACTCGACCAGGGTCGTTTCAGTGGTTTTGGAAGCACCCTGCATAGCCGTTCAAGCATGTGCTACCATATAGGACAGATTTTGACCAAGTGAGGCAACTCTTGATGGGGTCCTCTCCGTGGAGCCAATTTATTGGTTTCATGTCTGATAAGCGCAATATCAACATTTCCCAATGAAGTCTTGAGCTGATCAATGTTCTAGAGTGGAACACATGCAAACCTGCATAAAGAAAATATCATGCACGGAAATGGGTAAGTAGTTGTGACTTTGAAATCCCTCTCGTTCATGAACGCCTGTAGAAGCCAAGCGAAGTCCACCTCAAACGCGGCTATCATCGCCTCCATCAGAACTACATGATCTCATGTGACAATATTATCAGCAGCCGTGGGGGAAAGGAAGTGGGGGAAAATCAACCATAAGAACTTAGGCGAGAACTTCAAGTTAGACTTCTTGATGACTCCCTTCGGCTCCGTCACATAGTCGGCACCCTCTCCGTTAATAGAAAAGTGCAGGTCCATCCTCCTCTTTGTGGTCTCTCTAAGTGATGGCTCTTGCAAGAATTGGCCATTTTTTACAATTTTCCACCGGTAGTCGAACTCGGCGGTGAGAGGGGTCCTGTTGGCATAGAAATCCTCACCGTACAGATACTGGCAGATGGCTGGCAGTGAGATATAACCCTGTATGCCGCGTACTCGGACATGCTCAAGTGGGGCCTATCTGGCGGGGGCAGCCTGTATGTATCTATGATCCGAGACTAGCAACATAAGAGGCATAACACTCTTGGACCATCTCCTCACTTTAGAAGCAAAAAGCAGCAGCTGTCCACTCTAGCCGGTGTCTAGTGAAGAGATTGTGGATCTCTAGCATGGTGGGGAGACTACCGTAAGGATCCACCTCTCCTGTTTATGGGTTTGTGTCATGACACCTTTAACATTTAGAAACTTGGCTTCTGAATACACTGTATATTGCCCGTCGACACACCACCGGTTGGGATGGTCGGCAATCGGGGTGAGAGCACGAGTCGATGAGGCTTAAGTGGAATCAAAACTATCAGCCTTATCAGACGAGGTAGACTGTGCAATTTTTACAGGTGCAGGGACTTCTGCAGACCCACAGGCTTCCTCCAACCACGAAACTCATAAGGAACCAGACGGTCCTTCTTCATGTGTAGCTGACCCAGAAGGTGTGCCGGTCAGTGTGCACTCCTCGTTAGACTGGGAGGCAGTGACTGTGTCGGATGCCACCTTTTTGGGCGTAGATTTGGTTGACCGTGTAGCTCGTGATGGAGTGGCAGTGCTTGGGGGCACGTACTCGGGATCATGCTCATCATAAGAGCATGTTACCAGGCGGGCAGACGGGGCAACAGACATTGAACGCCCACATGCTTAAACTCGATCTTCTTTTGGTGCCATTAAAGATAGTACATGAGAACAAGATGTGCAATTTTTGAAAAATCTTTGATGAATCTCAGGTAAAAACCTGCATGCCCAAGAAAGCTTCTCACACCTTTTGCAGAGATAGGTGGGGGAAGTCTCTCTATTACCTCGACTTTAGCTCGATCAACAGCTATGCCTTTTTCTGAAATGCGATGACCCAAAACAATACCTTTTTTCACCATGAAGTGGCATTTTTCCCAATTTAGTACTAAATTTTAGTCTTCACATCTCTTAAGGACCTCAGGTAAATTTGTCAAACACTGCTCGAATGATTCACCAAGCACAAAAAAATCATCCATAAAAACATCTATAGTATCTTCCACCAAGTCGGAGAATATCGACATCATACATCTATAAAATGTGGCAGGGGCCTTGCACAACCCAAATGACATTCATTTGAACGCAAAGGTATCATATGGACAAGTAAAGGTGGTTTTCTCGTGATCTTCTGGTGCAATAGAAATTTTATTATACCCTGAATATCCATCAAGAAAATAGTACAACCCTTTTCCGGCAAGTCTATCCAACATCTGATCCATGAATAACATAAGGAAATGGTCTTTTTCAGTCCATGAATTTAATTTACGGTAATCCATACACACTGTCGATACAATAACCGGTGTCATTTGAACAAATGCATTTTTCTTATTGGGGACCATTGTCGTTACGTCTTTCTTAGGTACACACTGAACAGGGCATACCAAACTACTATCAGTGATCGGATAAATTACTCCAGCATCAAACCACTTAATGATTTCCTTCATCACGACCTCTTGAATATGTGGATTTAAGCGTCTATGGTGCTCAATACTTTTCATATGATCGGGCATGATTTGGATTTTATGAGAACAAATAACAGGGGGGATCCCAATAATGTCTCCAATAGTCCACCCAAAAGCACTTTTGAACCTTTTTAGCACTTTCACCAAACTCTCAACTTGTTGTTCATTAAGATTGTATGTAATGATTGCCGGCAAAGTATCTCCATTTCCTAAATATTCATACCTGAGATGTGGTGGGAGAGCTTTTAGTTCGAACTTTGGAGCCTCCTCTTTAGATGGTTTCAGGGATGGAGACTCAAGATTCTTCATGTCTAACTCATATCTCTTCGGTTTAAGCCAAACATCACCTCGAGCAAGATCAACGACTACTGACTTATATTCTTCAATGCAATAATTATCAAAACTCATTATCACTGCCGCTAATGCTTCTACACCTAGACATTCTTCTATTGGTGTCTCAGATGACTCACCAACTTTGTATGATATGGCAGATACCGATAGGACTTCAGCACTCTTCCTCATGAACCTACACATGTTGAAGGTCACTTCCTCATTGTTAAACCAAAATTTCATCTGCCCCTTTTCCATATCAAGTAAGGCTCTACCCATAGCAAGGAATGGCTTCCTAAGAATAATAGGCACCGATTTCACAATCAAGAATAACAAAATCTGTCAGAAATATGAACAAATCCACTTTTACTAGCACATCGTGGAGTATCCCTATAGGCTTTTTTATTGTTTAATGGGCCATCAGTAGCCGCATCGCAGTGGGCCTTGGATCACCCAAACCTAACATCTTGTAAATCTAGAGGGGCATGAGATTTATGCTTTCCCCCAGACCACATAATGCTTTCGCAAAATGTAATAACACGATTGTACAAGGAATAGTGAACGCACCCGGATCTTCTTTCTTTTGTACCACCGATCTTGTAGCAATAGCACTACATTGCTGCATTCTATCATCATCCTCAAAAGTGATTGATTTTTTCTCTGTAACAAGATCATTCATAAACTTGGCATAACCTGGCATTGTTCCTAAGCATCTACCAAAGGGACATTGATAGAAAGCTGCTTCAACATTGTTATGAAATGTTGATATATACCATCCTCGATCTATTTAACTAATCTTTGAAGAAAAGGGGATGGTGGTCTATGAATGGGAGTTACCTTTTTAGGCACTTCAACATCTTTTCCAGTGTTATCTTATACTTCACCACTAACATCTACAACTTAATCATTATCTTTTATCACCTTTTTCTCATTAGATGACATAGGTGGGTCAATGGTTTGCTTACCACCCCGAGTGGTGATTGCCATAAAATGTCCATCATTTTTCAGATTTTGGACAGTGTTGCTAGGAAGAGTGCCCAGTTACCGCGTGTTCACAGTTGCAGATAATCGGGTCAATTGTAACTCAAGCTTCATAATCGATATTGCATGTGCAACATATCCTCAACCCGCTCCATACTACCTCCACCATCCCTAGAAGTAACTTCATTATTTTGAGGAGGAACATAGGGATCATTCGTATAATTTCTATTACCATAGTTACCCCTATTGAAGTTATTGTCGCAGTTGTAATTTTTCATCTCGAACATAATGACCCTCACGGTTATAATTACCATATATTAGACCTTCATTTCCTTAACCTTGGCACCAATTCTCATGATTAGAGCCTTGGGCACTCGGTCAGAAACCCCCCATCTGCTTATTTACTATAGAGAAATCCTTCTCATAATAACATTTATCAATTGGTGGTTGTGGTTTAGACAAGTAGTTAACTTCATTTATCTTTTCTGCACCCCAGTGAAATCTTTTAATACCAACCCAAGCTCAGTTCTCATCTGAGACATCTCTTAGCGAATCTCATCTGTTGCTGGATTGTGCATGGATTGCACTGCGAAGGTATTTCTCCCAGTATCTGACTTCCTAGTACTCCACGTTTTATTATTCCGGGAGATTTTCTCTAACTTTTCGGTAATCTCTGCATAAGGACACTCACCATAAGAACCACCCACTATCGTATCTAATACACCTTTATTATTATCATCTTGTCCCCGATAGAAGTATTCCTTCAGTGACTCATCATCCATGCGGTGATTTGGGATGCTTCTCAAAAATGAGGTGAATCTATCCCAAGAAATACTAAATGACTCTCCTGGTACTGCAACAATGTTTTGCACTCTGTCTTTGTGGTTTAGTTTCTTTGAGACTAGGTAGTAACATGCTAATAAAATGTCTCTTAGTTGGTTCCAAGTCAAAATTGAGTTATAAGAGAGCTGAGTGAACCAAAAAAGAGCCTCTCCTGTCAGTGAGAGAGGAAAGAATCTTATCCCTATTACATCCAAATCCAAATAGGGCCTCCCTACACAGCTTTTACACACTGCTCTTACATTAGCTATATGGGTATGTGGATCCTCAGAAGGTAGCCCTCAAAACAAACCTCTGGCAATGAGTATTTGCATAAGAATACAAGTTACCACAAAGGTGTGGACTTGTGGTAGAGGGGGCAAGAAAAGTGGCTCATCAGAGTCTACTATATTATCATAGCCTCTGTAGTATTCTTGAGGACGTGGAGCGAGATTTGGTCCCCTATGTGTGTTTTCACCCGGATCATCGTGTAATAACTGACCATGAACATCAACAGGAGCTGGGATGTTCTAGTTAGATCATCATCGTTAATACCCAAGTTTTGATTCATGTTGCGTAGTGTACGCTCTAATTCATCATCGTAGGGAAACAAGGGTCCTCTACCTCTCCATGTATTTGGCGTACAAGGAAGATAGTTCTGCAAGAATCAAAAACAATAAATAAAATATAATTAAGAATATATCGACCAAACTATAGTAATAAGTTTAAGTTAATCTAAAACCTACTTTTCACGGCAACGGCACAAAAATTTGATACGCTCAAACATACTTCTCAAATAAGAAGTACAACGGTCGTATCAAGTAAAGAACCCAATTAATGAGGTTAGGATCGTTCCCACAAGGAAAATAGTTCAGACCTAACTTTAATCTATTATTTAGTCAATTAATTCCTTAGAAAATAAAAGACAATAAAAGAGGGGGGGTTATTTCTAAATAATGATAATAACTACCTAAATTAAACTAACAACTAACAGATTCAAATCGTGGAGTATAATCAATTAATAAAAGTAACTAGGGTTTAAGTTTTCCCCATAGGACCCCAACTTGATAATTCTAACTATATGAATTCTTTCCTAGTATCCTGCATGTAAAGTAATAAGTTATGTATTTCTAAATCCTTTGTCCGACATCTATAAAATTTCACTCCGCACATTGGTCTGGCTACGTGTGTTGCTATATTAACCCTTTTATTTACCACATATTAAGCATCGTATTCGATATTTGCCTAAGTTATTACCTCGTACCAATCAATACTAACCTATTAAATAGTATACACTATGTCTATGTTGATAATTATCATATATTATTTACCTCTTTGCCCCGACAAGTAGCATTAAGGAGAGTTCTAATGTTGGCCATCCGTTAAAAGGACTTCTACACAAAAGAAATATAAATACATGCAAGGCACTATTCTAGAGTTGTTATTTTAGTTTGGTTTTACCTCATTATTCGCCCATGGTTCCCACTACACTAGTTATGAAGTTTACTTACCCATAGTCATAATCACAATATTCATATATGTAGTATAAGAATTCATTCACATACTTTTATGAGAAAGATAAAATCCAGAAGTTAACTTGATTAATCAACAAACGCACTTACAATCAATTCTAGAAAAACTATATCAATTACTGAAATAATTGAGAAATAAAGATTATCCGAAAGTATAACAATCAAAAATCTCACATAAAAGAGTCTACTAACAAAGAGTCTAACCTAAAAACGAGGTTTTCCAAACTATTTATAAAAAACAAAAACCTAATAAAATAAGGACTCTAATTGCTAAGAAACTGTCAAAACGTGTCCGAGTCGACAGACCTCGTGACGGGCCTTCGTTGTCACGACGGGCCGTCATGGCCTCCGTCATCAAATACTTTACAAATCCTTCTACTTCTTTCTTTATTACCCTCGACGAACAGGTATGAAGGAACATTTCAAGCATGATGGTCCGTAGAGTGTCTTCGTTCCATAAAACTAAAACTTCTTAGAATTTAGATACTGGACTACTCTCTGATCATCACAACAAACCAGCAGGACGGACCATCGTGGCTATGATTGTCCGTCATGAACTTCGTAATCCCACACTTAGGTCAGACTTCCCCATCTTCCTTCAGCAGCTTCACTATGATGCCACCTATGAACCGTCACAGGCTTGACGGACCGTCACAAGCTCCGTAGGTGGTAACTTTTATGCATTTCTTGATCAAAAACTTCGGTCTTCATCTTTAGACATATTTGCTGCAAATAAAGAGAAACATACATAAAAATTAATTCAAAAAGGCTTTTGGACACACACTAAAATTAAGGAAAAAGCATTAAAAATTCCGTGAAACCATGGTATATCAGTACTGATGATGTTGTTCACCGAGTTCTACCATTACCGACTTCTTGAACCTGGTTGGAAGGACAATCCCCAACCTGTGAAACGATTGACCCCACCCAAAACATCCTTCCTTTCATGTGAAGCACTCGCATGGATGGTTCTAACCACACTTGGGATGAATGGGGTATGTCTTGGTCCTGAAACACTCCCCTTGGAATTAGATCCTGATTTCTTAACCTTCGAGTCATACCTATAGTTGGAGGATATAACACTAGCTGATGAAGGGGCTGGAGCTGAAAATTTTGCTGACATGGTGAGCAATTTCCAACACCCCATTTTTGCTGACAATTGTCATAGTTCCTAGTACTAGCCTTCTTATTCTCCTTGGCTTGTTCCCTAAGCTTATCGCCCTTAACCTTCTGGGCATAAGTCATAAGCCTAGAGATGTTTATATCTCCTAGTAACATAGTATTTCTATACTCAATTTTCACCAAATCTAAAATTCCATAAAAGAAAATTTTTTTAGTCACGACCCAATTTCTGGAGCCATTAAGGCACCTACTATAACCCACCAAAAGGTACGCCAAACCACAACCCAAAACAACATGTAATGGGTGTGAGGGTAGAAACTAAACAAGACTAAGAAAAATTACTATAACAACATAAGAAAATCAAAACATAAATACAATAAAGGATCCCTCGAAGAGCCTGGAAGTCACTAATACAGAGCTACCAACAAAACAAGTACAAGTCCCAACAGTGGACCACCGAAACTAGACTCTCACGAAAATTAAAAGACAAGTCTTTATATAAATAGATGGAGACAGAAATAGTACAAAACGTTGTGTGCTCACCCCTTTCTGCAAACCAGAAATGCTCAAAACTCGATCAACGCTGACTACTGGTGCTCGGACCTGCATCACGAAAATAGATGTAGAGTGTAGCATGAGTACCAAATAACAGGTACCCAGTAGGCATCATAGGCCGACTGAACTAGAAAAGTAAAGCACTATGAAAAGACGAAATCAAAAAACTAGAGGTCAAGAACAGAAGGCTAAGTAACACAATAATGCACACGAGTGTATAAAGATCTAACTAAATTAATATAAATAAGCTAACGACACCTAACTTGACACTCGTGCGCAAGCTTAAATAAAAACCCAAACGAACCCCCATAAGCCTGACGAGTACTCAAAATAACTATAACTTAAGGAGAATAGAACTCGAGGCCAAAGAACACTAAACAAAAAAGTAGAATCTGACGGTCCGGAGGTCGGGCCATAAACCGGACGCTCACCAGAATTACACAAGTAGCAAATTGCAAAATATAAGTAACTGAGGCCGGACCTCTAGCCGGATTCTCTACATACTTGAGATCGGGCCTCTAACTTGATTCTCTACATAATTATGTGGATGGTCGAGGCCGGACATTAAATCCGGATACCCAACAAAGATGTCGATATAGCTGCTGAAAGAGTCTTTATCTACCCATTATTATATATAGCCGTGGAACACCATGCAGACTTAGCTAATCAATAAAAGTTCTTAAAGCCGAATCGAAACTAAACTTTGAATCACAGAGTGGAATTAATTGTCACTGATGTAACTCGAGAAGATGTAACATCAATGAAATAAGAGTAACTATCGCTGGAGCGAGCTCATCGTCTAGATAAATACTAAACTATAAGACTCAAGTCTGCTACATCAGTATACAAGGATTTAAGCCGGCCGAGCGACATCGGGGCTACACTAAGTCCTACCGACTTTGAATCATGCATTTCTAAGGAAAACCCTCGTCAAACCTAAACTAAGGCCCAACATACTTCTGATAACCAGTATTCAAACATACAAGTAATCCATATAGCAAAGAAGGTCACTTAATAACAATAAACATGCTCATAATTACCCGATAACTCTTAGAAAAAGACCGAAAATATGATTTTTAACACCTATGCAAGATCCAATAACTACCCAACCCAAATCCTAACTAATCAACATGCATTCACATATTCGAGTTCAATCTAAGAAGAGAAACCGTAGCCTACCTGAACGCAAATCACGCGCGCTCCAACATTCACTTCCCCGGATCTTTTACTTTCTAAAAGTCCTTGAAACGTTGATAAACTTTCAGAAATTGGGTTACAACGTTATTACGGTCATTTAAGCACTAAGATCTCAAGAAATGGAGATGGGTCAATTTCGCGGTCAAAATGGAAAAAGTGGGATCCGCGTTAGGAAATCCAGAATTAACCCCAAATAAAAGTCCTGAATAACTCTCAGACTTTGTGTACCATAATGGAACACATTTCAGGACTCAAGACAGTCCCAACATGAACATGCAACAAAAAAACCCAAAATCTAAGGTAAAAATCAGAAACAATGGAAGCAGCTACTAACAAGATTTTACAAAAAATGAAGGTTCAACATCCAAAACCAATAACACCACGACGATCCTCACGAAATATCCGACAATATAGGCTCTTGAATCACTAGATTAAGACCTAAAATGGCCAAGAAATCACCTTCTAAAATTTCCCAAATGTTTAGCTCGAAAATGAGCTATGACAGCAGTTAAAACACAAAATTTAGCCTTTTGAATCGCCCAATTTGGAGTTGTATGGCTCAAAATATCGAAATTTCAAAGTAAGACACAAAGGCTGAAAATTGGGTTTTTATAAGGACAAAGCTGGTCTCTAATAAACCCAAAAATCTGGTCGTTAAAACCCCATTTTCTGGTCGTTAAAGGGCTGCACCAGATTTCAGCTTTGCCTGCTTTCTTTAAGGTCTCCGACGGGGTCTCCGAATCCGTTCGGAACCTCATAAAAAAAACGGATATGCTACCGTACCAAAGTAGATATTCCAGACTCAAAGGCGCGGTTGAATTTTTCATCAGAGGTCATCTCGATAAAATGTAGGTCCCACATCCATTGGCCATTTTAAGTCAAAAACCACAAAAGGGCTCAGAAAATATCAAAAACCTCAAAACCCGAAAGAAGGGTCAAACTAGACAAAACTCGACATTCCAGAGCTAACCGCGCTGACGGAATTCTCATGCTAGCGCGTTTACTCAAAATGTTGACTAAAGTCAAACTTAGCCTTTAAACATAAAGTTAAAACGCCTAATCACACCAACTAACACTGAAAATTTTAGGAGTCACGTCGACAATTTTACTAGACTAAAATGACCCTTCTGGAACTAATGGAATCATTAGAATTGGATTCTGTTGTTATCATCTTGAGCTTTTGATCAAAAATGATCATTCAAGGTTCATAAGCTCCAAAAATACTAAAGCTCACACAATAACCAAACGAATGACCAGGTGACCAATCGGTCATTCACAGCATGTCATAAATGACTTGGAATCGGTATAGGAACGCTCTAAACGATGCACAGAAGATAAAACACTAAAAATTACAAGAAGGGTCATTACAATATCCACTACTAAAAAGAACTTTCGTCTGCGAAAGTAAGGGTTAAGAAGTACCTGAAGGTTCAAACAAGCCAGGAAACTACTCTCGCATCTCCTGCTCGATCTCCCTGGTAGCCTCCTCGACTGAAGGATGGCCCTGGAGTAATCAACCATTCGAGGATTATACGTGGAGAGTTCATGAAACTTGAGCCCATACTCTTGGACCATTATATTTCTCTACCTTATGTTCATGAATTCTTGAGCCTTGACTTCTATGAACTCTATTGGGAAAAACCTTTCTAGAATGTCCTCACTAAAGCAATCCAAAGTAATAGGAGTTGCATGAGTACCCCTATTTTTCTTCTATTGAGTGTACCCGATATGAGCAACATCCTTCAACTGGTATGATGCAAACTCAACCCCATTATTTCCAGTGAGTTGCATTATCTAAAAGATCTTCTTGATCTCATTCAAGAAATTTTGAGGATTCTCGTTACTTTGTGATTCTAAGAACTCAGGCGGATTCATCCCAACAAAGTCACGGATCCTTGCTGCTGCTAATCAACCATTTGAATTCATAGGAGCATGAATCCCATTGTTCTGGTTTGTCATACTTTAAGCCAATATTTGAATGGCATTCCTGAACTTAGCATTGGAGACTTCCTGATCTGGGACAGGAGGATCTGCGTTTGCATTCCTACGATTCGTATTCCTAGCGTTAGCTCTATATGGAGGCATAATCTAAAACATAGAACGTTAAGTCAGAGTGGAATAACATCATACCTTATTCATGATAAGAGTAATAAGAAAGTGATGTTTTCCTCACTTTATATCCTCCCTCGCATAACATGTATGGTTACACATTGAAAAAGACTCTAGTTAGTGCGGATTTTTGGACATCGTAGGAGTCTTGAACCTAGCTCTCTGATACCATGTTTTGTCACGCCCCGAGCTACACCCGAGACGCGGATGTTGAACCTAGGACAACAAATGATCCTAAGATAACCCTGCTTGCATAATCATGAGCATACTTAAGACAATAAACTCAATGCGGAATTTAAATCATAATTTAAATTGAAATGATGGGGAATACTCATATTATATAACTGAGATAAAAGAATTACTGATGAGTTAAATACAATAAAACGATTAACTCAATACTAAGCAGAAAATAACTATGTTTGAAATATGCCTCTAACTAACTAAAAATGCTAAGACAAGCGCCAGCTAATTTTCGCAAAAACTAAAACCAAATGACTAAAAGACTTAAATGAACTCATGACTATTATCCTCGGAGAATGAGGACTCACAACTGAATCTACTGAACTGGAGATCAGAATCGATCTAAGCTTGATCTTGATGCTTATAACCTAAACCTACATCACGAGAAGATGTAGCGCATGTATATGTCATTACATGAAGGTACTGAGCATGTTGGATAGAGTAAACCTTAAACAAAACATAACTGAACAAGCACAAAAACAAGTATGATAGTCTGAACATGATATACTGATTTTTCAGCTAACTGATACGCTCAAACTTACTTCTCAAATGAGAAGTAAAGCGGTTGCGTCAAGTAAATAACCCAACTAGTGAGGTTGGGATCGTTCCCACGAGGAAAATAGTCTAGACTTAACTCCAACTTGTTATTACTATTGTTCGGTTGATGACTTCCTTAAAAAGTAAAAGCATAAAAGGGGGGTTTTGTACTTCCTAATAAAATAAAAATAACTAACGAACTTGACAGAGACACTTAACAGCTTTTAATGTTAAGTTTTAATCAAGTAATCAAAGTAACTAGGGTTTACGTGTTCCCCACAGGTTCATAAATTGATAATTCTAACTATAACAGTTCTTTCCTAGTATCTTGCATGTAAAGTGATAAGTTATGTATTTCTAAATCCTTGGTCCGGCATCTACAAAATCTCACTCCGGGCCTTGGTCCGGCTACGTGTGTTGCTTTCCTAACCCTTATCCTTACCTCATATTAAGCATCGTATTCGATATTTGACTAAGTTATTACCTCATACCAATCAATACTAGCCTATTAGATAGTATACACTAAATCTATGTTAATAATTCTTTTCCTATTATCTACCTCCTTGGTCCGGCAAGTAGCATTAAGGCGAGTTCTAACGTTGATCATCCGTTAAAAAGACTTCTAAGCGAAAGAATTATTAATACATGCAAGACACGATTCTAGAATTGTTATTTTAGCTAGGGTTTATCTCATTATTTGCCTATGGTTCCCACAACCCTAGTTATAGAGTTTAGTTCCTCATAGCCATAAACACATTAATCAAATATATTAAACAAGAATTCATGTACTTACTTTAATGACAAAGAATATAGTCTGAAAATTTGCTTGATTAATCAACAAGAGTTACTTGTAAGAATCTCCAACAATCAAACGCTCAAAAAAACAAAGTCTAATAATATGATGTTTAATCTCCAAGAGCCTAACCTCAAAAACGAGGTTTTTCGAACTATTTATAAAAAAAATAAAAACCTGATTAAACAAGGATTCTAATTACTGGAAATCTGCCAAAACGCGGCTGGGTCGACGGACCACGCGACGGAACGTCGTGGTCATGACGGACCGTCGTGGGCTCCGTCGCCCCATACTTGGTGCAACTCCTCTGCTGCTTTCTTCATTCCCCTCGACGGCAAGTGTGACAGACCGTCATAGGCACGACGGTCCGTCGAGGGTCTTCGTTACAAAATACTTCAACTCTTGGAATCTGGGTACTGGGATCACTTCTCTGATCTTCGCGATGAACCTGCAGGACGGACCGTCATATCCATGACGGACCGTCATATCCATGACGGACCGTCACAAGCTACGTAATCCCACACTTTGTCAGACTTCCCCATCTTCCTTCAGCAGCTTCTCTACGCTGCCACCTACGGACCGTCATAAGCTCCGTAGGTGGTCTCTTCTGCATTTTTTTGCTCAAAATCTCCGCATTCAGCTTTAGACAGATTTCCTGCAAAACAAAGAAAAACTTATATCAAAATTAGCACAAAAAGGCTTTCGGACACACTAAACTTAAGGAAAAAGTATTAATTATACCGTGAAACCACGGTATATCAACACCCTCAACTTAAATTCGTTGTTTGTCCTCAAGCGACGCACTATGACTCACTACACAATCTTTGTACAATAGTATTCATGTTTTATCCTTTGCAATCATTTGGCTATCAATCCCGACTAATCCCATCAAATCTATGCATGTTATCACTATTAGGCTTGACTTTTGTGGGATTCGAACAATGCATAGACTCTCCATGCACTAACATCTATCCTCTTCAGTTTCTCACCGAGGTGCTAACAATTCCGGTATTGTAACTAGTGTCCTCTCTTTAGAACAACATCCTCATTTTTCACACAATGATTTCAGTTTGAGTATAAGGATTACATTTCAACACTCGCTCTCAGAACAAAGTCACACTCATTCATACCTATTGCCATAAGCTTGCCCTTATTTTCACTGCCTTAAGTTCGCTATACAACCCTTAGGATCACGATAGGACTTTTTTAGCTTGTAACGTAGGCTCAGAGTCAGGTAGGGTATATTTAGGTATACTTTAGTGACTTTTTGCCCTCCTTGACATATCGGCTAAACCTTCCGCTCTATATCACTTTATTTCGCCCAGTTTCTCCTATTCTTTCACCTTACTGTTTCTCTTCTTTCTTCATTTGTGTAAGTGACTCTTTTCTTTTCTTGTTTGTAATTCTTGAATATTTCTTTCTTTGTTTTTTTTTTCAACGAGTTCTTGAGTCACTTTACTTTTGTTCTTTCTCTCTCTTTGTTATTTCAACCCCACTTTCCAAAGCATTCCTCAAAACAGCCACCCTAAACTCATGGCTTTGCCATGAGTCAAGGTACACAATACCCAAAATCGGGTCAGGGCCATAACGAAGGTTGTTTATACATTAGCCACCCTCAACTTATGCTTTTGGCATAAGCTGAGGTGCATATGTTCAAGGAGGGACCAGGGCCAACATATTGTTCCCAGAAAAGATCAGTTGGGGTGAAAAAGAAAGGTCTAATTTTAAGCTCAAATTATTTGGATCAACGAAGGATAACTTTCATCGGTTTCTTTTATTTAGGCTAGAAATGGTCTATATTGAATAAGGGCCTATGATCCTTTCCTAATTGTATGTTACAACTTACTTTTAGCAGGACTAACCAGGCAAGTTCTAGCTCAGTATCAGTAGTGGACTATTCAACTTTCCTCACACTCACTTGACATCTCATCACTATACCAGATTATCAGACACCTAGTTTGACTTGAAGATTTAGGGTAGTGCAATGGTGTAACTCTATTTCATGTTTTAAGCCATAGAATTATCAGTTACTACGCCTAGTCATGCAACATTTTCCAGTTTTATCGGGATATCATTTTAGCCATCATGCTTCAGAGTTAAACTATGTACAACAGATATAACGTGCCGGTTCAACAGAAAAAATAATCAGTCTTTTGGGGAAAAAGAACACAGGCAAGAAAACCCCAAAAGAGGATAGTGAGTTGGGCTACCCAGACTTCACCCTAACACTCACTTTCCATTTACCCCACCCCCCAACAAAAAAGCATGCAATTGTCCCCAATGCATAAAAAAAATCTAAAAATTAGAGGGGTAGGTGAAGCAAACCTGTGGCGCATAGCGCCGTCGATCAACAAGCTGGAGGGTCTGGTTTCCCAGAACCCACATCCTCTGCAACCTGGACACCCTCAGTGATGTCCTCAGCAACAACTGTACCCTCAGTAGTGCCTCTTACTGTCTCTACAGTGCGAGAGCTAGACGCCCCAGCCGCTATCTGCGATGCTCTGATCTGGTGTGCCTCCACCTCAGAAAGTGAGGCTCTCCTCGCGGCCTCCATCTCTCGGCGCTCCTTCTTTCTTGCTCGCGCCTTATCCTCTGATCGACCCCTCCGCCTCTTGGCACTCTCTCTCGGGAAGATGGGGGAATGTCTGGAGTAGGAAATAGAGCCGCCAATACAGTATCCTCAGCAGGCTCGGCAGACTCTGACACTCTTGCCGCTAGGATCGTGTCGATGTCTGCACGAAGACTGGAGACTGCAGCCTGAAGAGTCGACACATCTACCGGAGGGGCTGGTCGAGCTAATACTCTCAATTCAAAGGCATCGAGGCGCTGGTTAACCTCAGCAATCTTCCGCTGCATCTGCCTCTCCATACGCGCCTCAGACTCAGCAATAGACTTCTGAATCCACGGCTGGATATGATGTAGAAGAGTGGCCATTTGTGCCTCCAATTTTTGGACTCGGGCAAGCGGGGCCGGTGTCGGTAGAGGGGCGGTGCTGCTACCCGGGATAGACTCGACCGGGGTAGTGTCGTGGATGCCTGTTTAGCTGTGCGAGCCTGGGCCACCGTATCCGCAAGGTCATCATATAGTGGTGGCAGCTCTGGACAGGGCCCTCGACGTGGGGCCAACTCATTGGCCTCGTCTCTGATGAGGCCGACGTCAACGGTACCTGGCGAGGTCCTCAACTGATCTATGTGCCATATGGGCACACCTGCAGACCTGCAAAGGGAAAAGATCATCCACGGAAAGGGGTAGGTGGTGGTGACCTTGAATGCCCTCTCGTGCATGACTGCCTGGAGAAGCCATGCATAGTCCACCTCGAAGCCGGCTATCATCGCCGCCATCAGCACTGCTCGATCCCAGGTGACGATGTTATCAGCAGCTGTGGAGGAAAGGCAGTGACGCACGAGCAGCCACAAGAACTTGGCGACGAACGTGAGGTTGGCCTTCTTGATGGCCCCCTTCGGCTCGGTGACCCAATCGGCACCCTCTCCGTCGACTGATAAGTGTAGGGCCATCCACCGCTTGGTGGTCTCCCTCAGTGCTGGCTCTCGCAGGAAATGTCCATCCTTCACTACCTGCCAGCGGTAGTCAAACTCGGCAGTGGTGGGGGTCCGAGTAGCATCTGCACTCTCGCCGTATAGGAACCGGCGGATGGCGGGCAGGGAGATGTCAACCTGCACGCCCCGGACTAGAACCTGCTCCAATGGGGCCTATTTCGCGGGAGCAGCCCGCCTGTCGATCTGTGATCGGAGAGTCGCTACGTAGGACGCGCAGAACTCTCGGACCATCTCCTCACCGTATCGTCCCAACGGACGGGCTGTCCACTCTAGGCGATGCCTGGTGAATATGTTGTGGATCTCCGGCATCGAGGGGAGACTCCCTGTAAGTACCCGCCGCTCCAGGATGAGTGTCCGAGTCATTACTCCTTTATCGGTCAAGAACTTCGCGTCGGAGTAAACCTGAAACAGGCCTTCGACGCACCACCTGTTTGGCTGGTCAGAGGCTGGGGTGGGGACCGGGGCTGGTGCGCCGGATGTGGAGTCTGAACTGTCAGCCTCATCAGACGAGGCCGACGCTGCAGCAGTGGCGGGTGCGGGAACCTCAGCAGATCCTGAAGCTTCCTCGGACCAGGATACTCCCAAGGAGCCAGACGCTCCTTCCTCGTTTGTGGCCGACCCAGAGGGTGTGCCGGTCAGTGTGCACTCCTCATCAGACTGGGAGGCAGTGACTACGCCGGACGCCACCGTCTTGGGTGTGGCTCTGGGGGCACGTGTAGCACGGGAAGGGGCGGAGGTGCCTGGGGGCATGTATTCAAGGTCCCGCTCATCGTCAGAGCCGATGACCATGCGGGCAGACGGGGCGACAGACTTAGATCGCCTGCGTGCATAAGTGCGGTCTTGCTTGGGTGCCATAGTCGATAGTACCTGTAAAGGGGCAATATTAGTATGAGTAGTGGCAATCAAAACAGGCAAGATCATATGACATGAAACTTTGAAAAAAAAATGTGTTAGTAATATTGAAACTGTATCACACGACGGGACCTATGACGGCTCGTCGTGACTATGACGGACCGTCATGAGGTCCGTCGTGTTATACTTGGTATATGTATATATAAGGAACCCTGAAGGAGGGGTCGCTGACCATCATGACGGTCAAGCAGGACAGACCATCGTGGGTATGACGGTCCGTCGTAGGACACTTAGAAAATGATGGGAGACCCTCAAAAGAGGGTTCTCTGACTATCATGACGGTCGTGCAGGACGGACCGTCGTGGGTGTGACGGTCCGTCGTAAGTGTCTGTCGTTGGACACTTAGAAAATTTTTGGAGACCCTTATCATAGGGGTCTCTGACCATCATGACGGTCGTGCAGGACGGACCGTCGTGGGTGTGGCGGTGTGTCGTAAGTGTCCGTCGTTGGACACTTTGAAAATTTTTGGAGACCCTTTTTTGAGGGGTCTCTGACCATCATGACGATCATGCAGGACGGACCGTCGTGAAGACAACGGTCCGTCACAGGCGTCGTTGGGGAGGGTGCTAGGGCTTATGTGACGGACCCTACGATGGTTCGTCATGTATACGACGGACCGTCATCGGGGTCTCGTTCTGAATATCAGAGACAGAACTGTAGGTACCCTAAGCAACCCCAATGAACACACATGGTCTTGTAGTGTGGTGGACCTCTATGTGTCTATCCCAACTACCTAGGAAACTATTAATGTTAGATCACCTATGTCTAGGGTTATTAACATGGCAAATTCAAACATTTAGAGCCTAGGTCTAGACATAAACATATCAAGGGAACAAGATACGACTAGGAACGAATCTAAAACTAACTATTAAACAAAAATACAAGAGAAATGAGTATAAGTTTAGAGACACATACCTTGTAAATGGAGAAAACACAAGTGGGTAATTATTCAGGTGGCAAGGTAGATACCCAAAAGCAGCAGCACCAACAAGTAACTGATAGTAATAAGGTTTGGGGAGATTGTGGGAGTAATGATCAGTGGGGGAAGTGTGGAAGTGGAAAAGAGAGGGGAGATGAGAGGAAGTTGGAAGTAATGGGGTGGAATATGTAGGGGTGGGGAGTATAAACGGTCAAATTTTGAAAAGGGGTCCAGCCGGGTCGGGTCGGGTTAATTTCATTAATCGGACGACGGTCCGTCGCACATGCGACGCCCCATCGTTGTTTCCGTCGTGTGTGCCCTAATTTCAAAAAATGATAGAAATACGTACCTGGTGTGACGGTGCATACGACGGTCCGTTTCAGTCACGACGGTCTGTCGTTGTATCCGTCAGTGGCTACTGCAGAGTAGTTTTCTGCAGAATTTCCTGGTGATGTGCCTGCAAATTTAAAACCCATTTATAGAAAAATGCTACCATTATTAAAAAGACGATAAGTATTGGGTTGCCTCCCAACAAGCGCCAGATTTAACGTCGCGGCACGACTGGGGCCACTTGATTACTCCGACTTCATCAAGATGGTATGCCTCGATCACTTCATTCGCCGATTCAGCATGCCCTAGATAGATTATTATGCGCTGTCCATTCACCTTGAACCGCACACCCTCCTTAGTTTCAAACTCGAGTGCTCCATGAGGGAATAGTTGGGTAACCTTGTAAGGACCAGTCCATTTGGACTTGAGTTTGCCTGGAAACAAGCGCAATCTGGAATTGAATAGAAGCACTAAATCCCCGACCATAAACTCTCGTTTTTCAATTTTGTTGTCATGATACTTCTTCATCTTTTCTTTATATAGGGCTGAGCTTTCATAGACTTTCAAGCGAAATTCATCAAATTCATTCAACCCCTTTAACCGTTGCTCTGCAGCTTCGCTCCAATCCAATTTTAACTTCTTCATAGCCCACATGGCTTTATGCTTTAACTGAACCGGAAGATGACAAGCTTTCCCATATACAAGTTGGTATGGAGACATACCTATGGGAGTCTTATATGCTGTCCGGTAGGCCCAAAGAGCATCATCAAGCCTCCTTGACCAATCTGTTCTACTAGCATTCACTGTTTTGGACAATATCTGTTTGATCTCCCGATTTGATACCTCAACTTGACCACTAGTTTGAGGGTGGTAAGGCGTGGCCACATTATGGCGAACACCGTATTTCTCCAATAACCCCTTGAACAATCTGTTGCAGAAGTGGGAACCCCCATCACTAATAATGGCCCTTGGAGTGCCAAAACGGGAGAATATATTCTTTTTCAAGAATGCAGTGACACTCTTCCCTTCATTGTTTGCGAGAGCTATGGTTTCGACCCATTAAGATACATAATCAACTGCTACAAGAATGTACTTCATCCCATGAGAACTAACGAAAGGGCCCATAAAGTCAATACCCCACACATCAAATAACTCAATCACAAGAATGGGGTTTAGAGGGAGCTCTTGCTTTCTTGAAATACCACCATCTCGTTGACATTTGTCACATGATTTAGCAAACCCATGAGCATCTTGATGAAGAGTTGGCCAATAGTAACCACATTGCAATATCTTGTGAGCGGTTCAGATACCACTGTGATGTCCGCCAACAGGTGAAGAATGGCATGACTCCAATACACTCAACATTTCACATTCGGGCACACAACCCCGAATAAGCCCGTCGGCACAACTCCTATCCAAGTATGGTTCATCCCAAAAGAACTTCTTCACATCGTACATGAACTTTTTCCTTTGATGAAAGGACATGTCTGATGGAACAATATCACTAGCCAGATAGTTCGCAAAATCTGCGAACCATGGAATCAAGTTTTGTGAAGCAGCCAATACATGTTCATCGGGGAAAGTATCATCAATGTCAGTCTTATCCCCTAACTCTCTCATAGCTTCATCCTCTAGACGGGACAAATGATCAGCAACTTGATTTTCAGTCCCTTTTCTATCCAGCACTTCAAAGTCAGATTCTTGCAGCAGTAATACCCAACGAATCAGCCTTGGTTTCGCATCCTTTTTCTCCATCAAATATCTCAGTACTGAATGGTCAGTATGCACTATGACTCTAGTACCTAGCAAATAGGAGCGAAATTTCTCAAAAGCAAAGACTACTGCGAGGAGTTCTTGCTCAGTCACTGTGTAATTCTTCTGGGCTTCATTTAGGGCTTTACTAGCATAGTAAATTGGGTGAAGGATTTTGTTTCTTCTCTGTCCCAATACTACACCAAGAGCCACCCCACTAGCATCGCACATTACCTCAAATGGACTTTTCCAATCCGGAGAAATAATGATAGGTGCAGACACTAACTTCTCTTTTAGCTCACTGAATGCTTTAAGACATGACTCATCAAAACAAAATTTACATTCTTTCTCCAATAATTTGCACAATGGGTGTGCAATCTTTGAAAAGTCTTTGATGAATCTCCGATAAAAACCTGTATGCCCAAGAAAGCTTCTCACACCTTTCACAGACATCGGCGGGGGAAGTCTATCTATTACCTCAACTTTAGCTCGATCAACCTCTATACCCTTTTCTGAAATGCGATGATTCAACACAATACCCTCTTTCACCATGAAATGACACTTTTCCCAGTTTAGTACCAGATTGCAGTCTTCACATCTCTTAAGAACCTCAGATAAATTGTTCAAGCATCGCTCAAATGAATCACCAACCACAGAAAAATCATCCATAAAAACCTCTATAGTATCCTCCACCATGTCAGAAAATATTGACATCATACATCTCTGAAAGGTTGCGGGTGCATTGCACAACCCAAACGGCATTCTTCTGAATGCAAAAGTCCCATATGGACAAGTGAAAGTGGTTTTCTCTTGATCTTCTGGTGCGATAGAAATCTGATTATACCCCGAATACCCATCAAGAAAACAATACCACCCTTTTCCGGCAAGTCTATCCAACATCTGATCCATGAAGGGCATAGGAAAATGGTCTTTTTCAGTCCATGAGTTCAGTTTACGGTAATCCATGCACACCCTCCATCCAGTAACCGGTCTCATCGGAACAAGTTCATTCTTTTCGTTGGGGACCACAGTCATTCCCCCTTTCTTAGGTACACACTGAACCGGGCATACCCAACTACTATCGGCGATTGGATAGATTACTCCAGCATCTAACCACTTGAAAATTTCCTTCTTCACAACCTCTTGCATAGGAGGATTCAAGCGTCTCTGGTGCTCAATACTCGGCTTATGATCAGGCATGAGTTTGATTTTATGAGAGCAAATACCAGGAGGGATCCCAATAATGTCCGCAATGGTCCACCCAATAGCTCTTTTGAACCTTTTTAGTACCTTCACCAAACTCTGAACCTGTTGTTCATCTAGGTCTGATGCAATGATTACCGGCAAAGTGTCACCATTTCCTAAGAATTCATACCTAAGATGAGGTGGGAGAGCTTTTAATTCAACTTTTGGAGCTTCCTCTATAGATGGTTTAGCGGGTGGGGACTCGCGATTCTTCATATCAAGCTCAAATTTCTTCGGTTTAAACCGAACATCACCTCGGTCAAGAGCCGCTACTAATGACTCATACTCTTCAATGCAATCGCTATCAAAGTTTATTATCACTGCCGCTAATGCTTCGACTCCCAGACGTTCTTCTATTTGTGTCTCAAAGGTCTCACCCATGTTGTAGGATATAGCAGATGCCGATTGGAGCTCACCACTCTGCCTCATGGACCTACAAATATTAAAGGTCACTTCCTCACTGTTCAACCGAAATTTCGTCTGCCCCTTTTCCATGTCTACTAAGGCTCTTCTCGTAGCTAGGAATGGCCTCCCAAGGATAATAGGCACTTAAAAATCAACCTCACAATCAAGAATAACAAAATCGGCTGGAAAGATGAATGACTCCACTTTTACTAGCACATCGTGGAGTATTCCTATAGGTCGTTTTACTGTTCGATCAGCCATCAGTAGCCGCATCGCCGTGGGCTTTGGGTCACCCAAACCCAACTTCTTGTAAATCGAGAGGGGCATGAGATTTATGCTTGCCCCCAGATCACATAATGCTTTCGCAAAATGTAATAGCCCGATTGTACAAGGAATAGTAAATGCGCCCGGATCTTCTTTCTTTTGGACCAGAGATCTTGTAGCAATAGCACTACAATGCTGCATTCAATCATCATCCTCAAAAGTGACCGATCTTTTCTTAGTAACCAGATCTTTCATAAATTTGGCGTAACCGGGCATTTGTTCTAAAGCTTCTACCAAAGGGACATTGATAGAAAGTTGCTTCAACATTGTTATAAAACGCCGGTATTTACCATCCTCGGTCTTTTTCACTAATCTCTGAGGAAATGGGGGTGGTGGCCTAGGAATAGGAGTTACCTTTTTAGGCACTTCAGCATCTTTTGCAGTGTTATCCTCTAATTCAGCATCAACTTCTACCACTTTATCAGATTCTGTTGTCACCTTATTCTCATCAGATGGCATATGTGGATCAATGGTTTGCTTGCCACCGCGAGTAGTAATTGCCATACAATGTCCATCATTTTTCGGATTTTGGACAGTGTTGCTAGGAAGAGTGCCCGGTTGCCGTGTGTTCACAGTTGCAGATAATTGGGCCAATTGTAACTCAAGTTGCTTAATTGATATTGCATGGGTATCAACTTTTTGCCCAATACTCACTAGATCATTCCTCAACTCTTTATTTTGCTCATCACTAGAATCGAACCACCATCCCTAGGAGTAACTTCACGATTTTGAGGAGGAACATAAGGTCCATTTCTGTCGTTTCTGTTACCATAGCTACCCCTGTTGAAGTTGTTGTCGCGATTGTAGTTTCTATCTCGGACATAATGACCCTCACGATTATAGTTACCATAGTTCCGACCTTGGTTCCCTTGACCTTGGCGCAAATTTTCCTGATTAGAGCCTTGGGCACTTGGTCGGAAACCCCCCATCTGTTCATTTACTGCATAGGAATCCTCCTCATAATAACACTCATCAATTGGAGGTGGTGGTTTAGCCAAGTAGTTGACTGCATTAACCTTTTCTGCACCCCCAGTGACATGTTTTAGTACCAACCCAAGCTCAGTTCTCATCTGAGCCATTTCTTCCCGAATATCATCTGTGGCTGGGTTGTGAGTGGACTGCACTGCGAAGGTGTTTCTCCCTGTATCGGATTTCCTAGTACTCCAAGCTTTGTTGTTACGGGAGATTTTCTCTAATTTCTCAGCAATCTCAGCATAAGGGCATTCTCCATAAGATCCACCTACTATAGTGTCCAACACCGCTTTATTGTTATCATCCTGTCCCCTATAGAAGTATTCCTTTAGTGACTCATCATCAATACGGTGATTTGGGACACTTCTCAAGAATGAGGTGAATCTATCCCAAGAACTACTAACTGACTCTCCTAATAGTGCCACAAAGTTATTCACCCTGTCTTTGTGGTTTAATTTCTTGGAGACCGGATAGTAGCGTGCTAAGAAGACATCCCGTAGTTGGTTCCAAGTGAAAATAGAGTTGTATGGGAGCTCAGTAAACCACATAGCAGCCTCTCCCGTCAGTGAGAGAGGAAACACTCTGAGACCTATTACATCTAGATCCAAATCAGGCCTCCCCACACAACTTTTACACACTTCCCTTACCTTAGCTATATGGGCATGTGGATCCTCAGAAGGTAGCCCTGAAAACAAACCTCTGGCAGTGAGCATTTGCATCAGACTACTAGTTACCACAAAAGTGTGGCCTGTGGGTAGAGGAGGCAAAACCAGTGGCCCATCCGAATCTTCTATGTATCATAGCCTCTGTAGTATGCTTGGGGCCGTGGAGCGGGATTCTGTCCCCTCTGTTGATGTTCACCCGGAGCATCGGGTAACATCTGACCATGAACATCAGCCGGAGCTGGGATGTTCTGGTTTGGATCCTCATCATTGATTCCCAAGTTACGATTCATGTTTCGCAGAGTACGTTCTAGCTCGTGATCGTAGGGGAACAACGGTTCTCTTCCTCTCCGTGTATTTGGTATACAAGGAGGATAATTCTGAAAAGGAATCAAAAACAATAAAACAAAGTAAAATCAAGAAAATATCAACTAAACTATAGTAAGAAGTTCAAGTTAATCTAAAAGCTACTTTCCCCGGCAACGGCGCCAAAATTTGATACGCTCAAACTTACTTCTCAACTGAGAAGTAAAGCGGTCGCGTCAAGTAAATAACCCAACTAGTGAGGTTGGGATCGTTCCCACGAGGAAAATAGTCTAGACTTAACTCCAACTTGTTATTACTATTGTTCGGTTGATGACTTCCATAAAAAGTAAAAGCATAAAAGGGGGGTTTTGTACTTCCTAATAAAATAAAAATAACTAACGAACTTGACATAGACACTTAACAGCTTTTAATGTTGAGTTTTAATCAAGTAATCAAAGTAACTAGGGTTTATGTGTTCCCCACAAGTTCATAAATTGATAATTCTAACTATAACAATTTTTTCCTAGTATCTTGCATGTAAAGTGATAAGTTATGTATTTCTAAATCCTTGGTCCGGCATCTAGAAAATCTCACTCCGCGCCTTGGTTCGGCTACGCGTGTTGCTTTCCTAACCCTTATCCTTACCTCATATTAAGCATCGTATTCGATATTTGAGTAAGTTATTACCTCATACCAATCAATACTAGCCTATTAGATAGTATACACTAAATATATGTTAATAATTCTTTTCCTATTATCTACCTCCTAGGTCCGGCAAGTAGCATTAAGACGAGTTCTAACGTTGATCATCCGTTAAAAAGACTTCTAAGCGAAAGAATTATTAATACATGCAAGACACGATTCTAGAATTGTTATTTTAGCTAGGGTTTATCTCATTATTTGCCTATGGTTCCCACAACCCTAGTTATAGAGTTTAGTTCCTCATAGCCATAAACACATTAATCAAATATATTAAACAAGAATTCATGTACTTACTTTAATGAGAAAGAATAAAGTCTGAAAATTTGCTTGATTAATCAACAAGAGTTACTTGTAAGAATCTCCAACAATCAAACACTCAGAAAAACAAAGTCTAATTATATGATGTTTAATCTCCAAGAGCCTAACCTCAAAAACGATGTTTTTCGAACTATTTATAAAAAAAATAAAAACCTAATTAAACAAGGATTCTAATTAGTGGAAATCTGCCAAAACGCGGCTGGGTCAACGGACCACGCGACGGAACGTCGTGGTCATGACGGACCGTCGTAGGCTCCGTCGCCCCATACTTGGTGCAATTCTTCTGCTGCTTTCTTCATTCCCCTCGACGGAAAGTGTGACAGACCGTCATAGGAACGACGGTCCGTCGAGGGTCTTCGTTACAAAATACTTCAACTCTTGGAATCTGGGTACTGGGATCACTTCTCTGATCTTCGCGATGAACCTGCAGGACGGACCGTCATATCCATGACGGACCGTCACAAGCTACGTAATCCCACACTTGGTCAGACTTCCCCATCTTCCTTCAGCAGCTTCTCTACACTGCCACCTACGGACCGTCACAAGCACGACGGACCGTCATAAGCTCCGTAGGTGGTCTCTTCTGCATTTTTTTGCTCAAAATCTCCGCATTCAGCTTTAGACAGATTTCCTGCAAAACAAAGAAAAACTTATATAAAAATTAGAACAAAAAGGCTTCCGGACACACTAAACTTAAGGAAAAAGTATTAATTATACCGTGAAACCACGGTATATCACTAACTAGATGCAATGACCAAATTTGTAAAATGTTTGAACTTAATACTGAATATACCGATAAATGTTCAATATAATAGTGTCTAACTTTACTATGGGAGCTATTAATAACCGGTAATAGAACAACACAAGCTAAATGTGTAAAACATTGTATATGCTCCATCGATAGGACCCAATATATCCTGCGAGACACATAAAGGCATGCTGGCGTGATCACAAAAGTGATTGACCACAGAGGGGACCTACAACTTACTTGTCTTGTAGTTTTGGGACTACTTGAGTACGCTGAATCCTAATCAAACTCGATATTATGCCACTTACTATGAAATATGTATTTATATGAATGTGATTCTCTAAATACTATATATCTCAAACTGAACATGCAAAATGAGAAAGCAATGATTTATATACTAATTATGCATTTGTACCTGAGGCATGTACACCTACCGTAACTCAAATATCTTACCTAGAATGTGTAATTCAAGAACTAAAAAAATACATAGCTAGGATTCTTAAAATCATGCAATAATCTCAGTAATAACATAGAAATCTAATTTGGAACATATGTCCAATTAATTCATGAAGTTATGTTGGAGTTATAGAAATCCTAGGTCTAATCATCATATGGGAATCAAGAATCTGACAGAAAACTAGGGACCCAATGGGTGAAACGAACCCACTAATGAAATCCCACATACCTGGTGATGAAATCCCCGTAGAAATATTTAGATTTTAGGGTTGGACTGATGGAATCATGTTGCATTTTTTAGCTAGTGTTCTTGAACTTTTTCTACTTTCTTTCTTTTAATTTTCAAGGTTTTTGAATAATGATTTGACTTAGGTAAGTTTTAGTTATATTTATAGTATTAAACTAACTAAAATCTAATTATTTAGGGTCTAAACGTCGTATCTTAGGGTTAAAATGAAATAGGAAAAGACCAAAAGACCCTTGAATTAATTGATGTCAGATTAAACGACGACCTGGATGGACGAGTAGTAGTTCAATTGAAGCTTCGTCGTTTGGGTCCTTAGGTTAGGTCTGTTCGATATGCCTTTACTAAAAAACGCATAACTTTTCACTCAGATGTCAGATTTTAGCAAACCTAGTGGCTATGGAAACCTAATTCAACTATTTACCATTTCATAGGTCATGGGGTACCTAATTAATTTTTTTTTATGAGTTATGATCAATTGAAGTTTACCCAATTGCAATTTCCCCCTAGCAATTTGCTAATTTCTACCTATGGTCCGAATGTCCATCTACGGATCATGTTGGTCAATCGTGCTTCTTGTTAGTGAGTGGGTAAATGGGGTCTTGATCGATGAACACAAACTACAGACCGTAGTCTGACCTACTGGCCATAGGTACGTCCATAGTTCGACACTCATTCAAATTTTAAGGGATGCATTTTGGTAGAGTTTCACTCACAAACGACGGATGTTCACTGCTGGCCGTGGGTCAGGCTACAGTTTGTCTATTTAAACCATCGATTACACCTGAAAATTTTCTTAAAAGTTGATTTATGGTCTGTTCTAGATACATGGTGTTACAATTATTTGATCACATTGTTCAATGAACAAGCAACCACCTCATGAATGCTTACAAGTATTATAGATTCATGGTGTCTAATAAATGTATAATTCTCATATACACTAATGTCTAATATTATGCATGTATATTAAATGTCCATGAGGTATGAATGTATCTCTTAACTAGAATTAAATGATAGGTGTACTAGTATGGGTAAGGGTATGGGATCTTGCCTATGGATTGCACATGTTTACCTTGATAGGATAGTTCCTAGGTTGGTATTTTATGTACATGGATAGGAATGTATGAAAATGTTATTAATATCACCTATACACTATAATGGTAACTATATGATATGATGAATTACGAATGTGCATAGTGTATTGGTATGTTTATTTTAAAGGATTGTTCATAGTTATACCCATATAGTTATGCATTGATGTGTGAACGTGTATGGACTTAATGAGTTATGTGAAATGTTTTCTCACATATATTTATGGACACAAACATGAATAATTATTTATTTAATAGAGTTTCACTTGAAAGGTGTTCTTAAGAGTACCCTAGATGAGATGGTATGTGAATATGCTATGTCTATGTGAAAGTGTTTCTCACATGTTATAGTTTGTTTAACTCTCATCTATGACCTATGAGATAAGCATATGTGGATTCAATATCCTAAGTCCTATGTTTTATACATTAATGTAATAAGGGCTATTCAATAAAGGGATCGTAGCTTAGCATTGAGTGAACTTGTAGGTATGGGGTGGAGCCTTCCAAAGGAGTGAAGGAAGGGTTCACCAAGGTTCTCACAGGATGGATAGCCTAATAGTCCAAAAAGGTTGCAGAGTTATGTTTCCATGAAAGCCCCCAATTTCCATAAACTATGATTTTAACATATTTTAACAATCGTAAAATTGTTATACTTAGTGATACATAATGTGTAAAGAATGTCTATGATTAGATCAGGGTTCACAAGGATTGATGTGCAAAAAAAAGACTTTGTAACCCTTGATACATCAAAAACAACTAACTTGGGTAGTTAGTCGAGCAAGTAAAGGTTGGGTACAACCAGGTAGGGCGCTCGACTACAATAATTTACTTGAAGGAGTCTTTACCAGACTTAAAAACAGGAAATGCTAGGTTTGGAGGGTTTAGGGGTAAAATGGTCTTTTCCTGGCTAAGGGTACTTTAACAATTACCATGAATATATGATTAATAAATTAATTAATAAGGTTGAGGGGCAATTTTAGGAGAGAGAGCCGAAATTGAGCTCTTGAAGTCAGGTCTTGCTTCACCCGGGTTCGAACGTAGGTGGAAGCAATAGATAAATGTGATTTTTTTTAACTATTGAATTAATATAATTGATAAATAATTATTATTTATAATATTATATATGATAAAATGAAAATAAGATTTTTATTAAATGAATAAAAACCCTATTGACTAAGTCCTACAACTAGAATCCTAAACATCCTATAACTCCAACTCTCTCACACGTTTATCTCTCCATTCACACGCTCAATCTCTCTTCCTCTTCCACACAAAATACTCTACTAAAATACTATACAAAATCAGAAAAATAAACCAAAGTTCTTCATAATTTAAGAACTCACACGAAAAAAAGTAAGAAAAGTAAACTTTAATCAATCACGTAGGCAAAGAGATGGTTTTTCGTCAAGTGTGGTGTTGAACTTTTGGTGTTGGACGTGTACTTGGAGGAGTTCTTTGGGAAGTAAGTCGAGATTTGAACGTCAAAGATGTATGGTTTTTCTTCTCTCTTGGTCCCTTTCCCAAGAGACACGTTAAGGTTCATATTATTCGTCCAAAAAACTAGGATCGCTTCCTCTTTTGCATGCCCCTATCACAATCTCCGAATGAATCCTAGGTTGGGTACTGTTGCTGGTAGATATAGGTGTATATTATATTTTCATGATGAATATGATTATGCTTGTGTGCTTGATATCGTATGAAAGATAACCTATGTTTTTTTAATCTATGTGCATGTGTGTGCAAAAAAGTTGAAGTGACTATGTGTTCTCGGATCAAGGCTCCAAAATTTAAAATGTTTTGGTTGTTATTTTACGTGAATAAACCTTTGTAAATCGTGATGTTCATCAAAATGAATGTGTGGCTGACTAAAGTATCAATCTTTTGGCGAAACAAATCGCTAAACAATGCACCCAAAAAACATATTAAATGATCTACAAATTACCCTATGAATTCATGTGTAAATGTTGAAGGAAGTGAGCTGGAAAATGTGACAATATTTCCAGAAAATTATACGTTGTTTTCGGCTAATCACAGATGTATAAATCTGGAAGTTTTAGTGGGTATAAATTAGGTTAGGTCATTAGGAATTGAACTCGCGACATCACCCTTGAAAAGCACTAAAACTTAAAAAGGGAAATGGGGTCTAGTGGGTTCGATCTTCGATGTGCTGTCTGAAAAGAAAAGTACAAGAATTAATAAAGATAAAATGGGAGGCGTGGAAATCGCACCCACGACCTCCAGGCAGCGAGTTGAAGCAAAGGGAAAAAATAAAAGAAAAGGAATGTGAGGCGTGGGAATCGAACCCACAACCTCAAAGTTGTGAAAGAGAGTAAAGGAGAAAGGGAAAACAAAAAAAAAGAAAAGAAAGTTGAGGCGTGGGAATCGAACCCACGACCTCTAGGTAGGCTACAAAATAAAAGATAAATACACAGAGAATGTGGGGGTTTGATCCCACAATATCATATTCTATGCGGATTGGACAAGGTGAATTAATGAAAAAAAATAAACAGGTTGTGGGGGTTCGATTACACAACCCCTCGGCCAAGTAAGAGGATATTTCAAAAAGAAATATAAAGAGGGAATTATGATATTGGGGATCTATCTATGGTCCCAATGTTATGTGGACTAAAAATAAAATAAATGAAAAATATAAGTGTTGTCCAAGGGATTCGAACATTGGTTCCCTTGCACAAATTCTATATTTGTACATAGCTTATACGTGAATTAAATGTTCAAAAATGATTCCACCTATTTAGATCGAAGTTTAGATCTTAAAATAGATACACGATGCATGAGTCTTGTACTACATAATCTTAGGAAGACATGAATCACTTAAATGAAATATGAATGAAGCCTCATGGCTTGTATGTGTAGACCCATACGTCTAGCATACATTTAAAAATAAGTGAACCTAAGATGTATGCAATGAAATGATGAAACCCTAGAAGGGTTAAGTATGATTGAAAAGTGCATTGGCATATGATAAAATGAACAATGAAATGATGAAACCCAAGAAGGGTTAAGTAAGAGTGTGAAACACACCACACGGCCAAGTGCAGTGGCATATTATGAAATTAACAATGAAATGATGAACTAATTCCATACAATTATCTACTTTTAGGTGCAGGAACATGTGGACGTTAGATATTACAGTACTACACTACAACTATCCGGACGTGGATCTTTCATCCAGACATTGTAGGCCATCATGCTTTTGAGGCTGTCTACTGTTATTATCTATCTTAGATGTAGGCATAGCTAGTGGATCATGTTCCACTAGTATTTCATTTTCTATTTCATTCAAGACTTTATGTTGGTGACGTTTTGGCAAGTACACATTTAATGCATCTACGAAATATTTCTTTCATTTGATGATCTTAATGTTAGATGGTTGATGGTGACGAATTATACATGTAATAGAATGTTTAGTTAGCATGTTAGGAAACAAAAAATTTTAATTTTTCCGCTATAATTAATCTAGATGAAGTAAGAATGACATATGTAGGCTTGTCTTCAACTTCTAAGAGGCAACGATGCCGATCTCGTCTACGGTCTGAACACATGTCATAACAAAGTTTGTTTCAGAGTACAAGGTTAAATTACGAGGATATTAAGTTCACATCAACCACATTGAGCAGTTTTTAAGTTATGGTAGTGAAGTGCACCACTATCCTTGATGAAAGACTGCATGATGCGTAGTAAAATTTCTCTTCTTCTTATCGTATCGTTTCTTTGCTAATGTTTGAATTTCCAGATCTTATGAGCGTGTCTAACATCAATCTCTATTTTTTATTGAGAATGAACACTAGGAGAACTATTGGGCAGAGGACAGGAGTAGCAGCTACTGGGACAATCAAGTTCCACCCCATGCTCCAGCTGAAGAGGTTGCCATGCCAGCTAACCCTGTTGGGTTGACTGATGTTGAGGTGAGGGAACATCTTGCCCAGATGTCATAGGACATCAACATATAATCTCAGCCATGACTGAATAGTTTAATCGGCAAAATGTCCTGAAAGAGAATCCGTCATTTCGCAGTATGGTTGGTAGATTGAGGGATTTCACGAGGATGAATCCTCATATTTTCCCAGGGCCTAAGACTTCAGAATATCCCCACGAGTTTGTGGATGAGGTGCATAAGATATTGGTGGATATGTGGGCCACATATACTGAAAGAAGAGTTGGCTTTTTATCATTTCAAGGATGTTGCACAGACTTTGGGCAAGATTTGGCAGGATAGCCGAGCTTTGGGTGGAGTCCCTGTCACTTTAAAGTTGAATAAGACAACCTTCATAGAGAGATTTTTCCCTAGGGAGATGAGGTATTCAAAGGTTGATGAGTTTATCAAGCTTAAACAAGGATCAATGACAGTCAGGGAGTATTCCCTGAAGTTTGTGAAATTATCAAGGTATGCCACTTCTCTTGTGTCTAACAACAGAGACGAGATGAGTAAATTCTTGATAGGAATTGCTGAAGATCTTGAGTAGGAGTGTGGGGTAGCTATGCTACATGACAACATGGACCTTTCTAGGCCTATGGTCCATGTCCAACAAGTCGACGAAATAAGAAAGAGGAAACACACTAGGGAAGGGAACATGTCAAGTCAAGGTGAGGAGAATTTTTCAAGGAAGAGTAGTACTGAAATCAGGGATAAGCCCATGATTAATAAGGGATTGTTCCAACAAGGGAATTCAAGTTCATCAAAGGGTCGCCATGATAGGAATTCTCAGTCCATAGTTAAGAGAAACAATAAAGTAGATACACCTCAGGAGAGACCACCTTGTAGGAAGTGTGGCAAACTACATGGAGGACAGTGTATGATGGGCACTAATACTTGTTATAGTTGTGGCAAACCAGGTCTCATGGTGAAAGATTGTCCTATAAGAAGAAGTAGAGAACAAGAGAAGGAGAGAGTTCAGTCTAATGGTCCAAGTGAAGAGGTTCGAAGGAGGCAACGATTCTTAGCACTCAAGTCTAGGGGTGCAGGGGAAGGCACTTCTGGTGAAGTCCCACGTGAGTAACCTTAAATGGTCCTTGATGTATTTGTTTGTGTATGGTGTTTATGCACTAGTATGAGGTTGATATGTTTCTGTCATAATATTGGTTTCTTATTTGTATGACTTATATTATTATTTATATTGTATATTTTGATGAGACTAGTTTTGGAAGGAGTTCCTTAGTCTATTAATGTGAAGCTACTAGTAGGTTTCAAGGATGTGCTCCATTATGTTAATATGTGAACAAGATATTCACTAATGTGGAGTATTGAATTGCCTATGTATGCATACATCCTATACATAACTTACTTATTGTTAGTAAAGAGTAGTGTTATTCGGGGACGAATGTTCCTAAGGGGATAATGTAAAAACACAAAAAATTGATATACTAAGTGATACTTAATGTGTAAAGATTGCCTATGATTAAAACAGGGTTCACACAGATTGATGCACATAGAACCAGACTTCGGAACCCTTGCTACATCCAATCCAATTAACTTTGGAGTTATTTGAGTTAGCAAAGGTTGGGTACAACCATATAGGGATCTCGAATAGTCGAAGGAGTCTTTACCAAACATAAAAATAGGAAATCTTAGGTTTTGAAGATCTAGGGGTAAAACATTCTTTTTCCAGGCTAAGGGTAATATAGTAATTACCCTAAATATATAATTAATTATTTAATTAAAAGGTTTAGGGGCAATTTTGGAAGAGAGAGCAAAAATTAAGCTCTTGAAGTGTGGTCTTGCTTTACTCGGGTTCGAACCTAGGTGGAAACAATGTATTAATGTGATTTTTATTTAAGCTATGGAAATACTATAATTTATTAATAATTACTATTTATTATCTGATTTAAAATAAAATAAAATTTAGATTTTTATTAAATAAATAAACACTCTATTGACCAAGTCCTAAAACAAGACTCCTAAACCTTCTATTACTCCAACTCTCTCTCAAGTTCATCTCTCCATTCACACGCTCAATATATCTTTCTATTTCATATGAAATTCTCATCCAAAATAAGATACAAAAGCAGAAAAATAAACCTAAGTTCTTCACAGTTTAAGAAGTCACACGGAAAAAGAATAAGAAAAACAAATGTTAATCAAGCACGTAGGAAGAAAGAAGGTTTACCGCCGAGTTAGGTGTTGAACTTTTGGTGTTGGACGTGTGTTTGGAGGAGTTATTTGGGCAGAAAGTCAAGGATTGAAATTCAAAAAGATATGGATTTTCTTCTCTCTTGGTCCCTTTCCCACGAGACCCCTTAAGGTTCATATCAGTAGTCCGAAAAACTAGGATTGTTACCCCTTATGCGTGCCCTTGTTACTTGCTCCCAAGGAATTGTAGGTTGGGTATGATTGCTGGTAGATTTAGGGGTATATTATGTTATCATGATGAATATGGTTATGTTTGTGCACTTGAAATCGTATGAAAGATAACATATGTGTTCCGAAACTATGTGCATGTGTGTGCAAAAATGTTGTAGTGACTATGTGTTCTCGAATTAAGGTTCTATAATTGATAATGTTTTCGTTGTTATTATACATGCATAAACCTTTGTAAATCGTGATGTTCATTAAAATAAAAACGTGGCTGATTTAAGTATCACTCTTTTGGCGAGACGAATCGATGAATAATGCACCCCAAAACGTACCAAATGATCTACAAATTACCCTATGTATTCAAGTGTAAATGTTATAGGAAGTGAGCTGGAAAATGTGAAAAAAATTCCAGCAAATTATAAGTTGCTTTCGGCTAAAGACAGATGTATATATCTGGAAATTTAAATGAGTATAAATTGAGTGAGGTCATTAAGAATGGAACTAGAGACCTAACCCTTGAAAATCACTAACACTTGAAAAGGGAAATGGGGTCAAGGGGGATTGATCTTGGGTGTTCTTTCTGAAAAATAAAATACAAAAATTAATAAAAAAATAAAATAGGAGGCGTGGGAATCCAACCCCCGACCTCCAGGCATCGAGTGGAATCAAAGGAAAAAAATAAAAGAAAAGGAATGTGAGGCATGGGAATCGAACCCACAACCTCAAATCTATAAAGGATAGTAATGGAGATAGGGAAAATAAAAAAGAAAAAGAAAAGAAGGGTGAGGCGTGGGAATCAAACCCACAACCCTTGGAAGGCTGCAAAATAAAATAAAAATAAATAGAGGTTGTGGGAGTTTGATCCCACAACTTCATGGTCTATGCGGATTGGACAAGGAGAATTTAATGAAAAAAATAAAAGGGGTTGTGGGGGTTGAAGTCCACAACCCCTCGGCAAAGTAAAAGGAGATTTCAAGGAGAAAAATAAAGAGGGAATGTTGATGTTAAGGCTCGATCTAGGGTCCCAATGTTATGTGGACTAAAAATAAAATCAATGAAAACTGTAAGTGTTATCCAAGGGATTCGAACTTGGGTTCCCTTGCCCAAATTCCGTATTGATACCTATGTCATACGTGAATTAAATGATCAAAACTAGTGACACCTACGTAGATCAAAATTGAGATCTTGGCATACACACAAGATGCATAAGTCTTGTACGACGTAATCTTAGGAATACATGAATAACTTAAACAAACAATGAATAAAGCCTCATGGCTTGTATGTGTAGACCCTTAACTCTAGCATACGTTTAAAAATAAGTGAACCTAAGATGTTGCAATGAAATAATGAAACCCTAGAAAGGTTAAGTACGAGTGTAAACTACACTGAATGGCCAAGTGCATTGGCATATGATGAAATGAACAATGGAATGATGAAACCCAAGAAGGGTTAAGTAAGAGTGTGAAACACACGAAATGGCCAAGTGCATTGGCATATGATGAAACGAAAAATTTAATGATCAAATCAACAGTGAAATGATGAAACCCTAGAAGGGGTTAAGTAAGAGTGTGAAACATACTAAATGGCCAAGCTCATTAGCATATGATGAAATGAACTTTCACATAAAAAAGGGTGAGTAACTATGATGAGTAAATGTGCTAATGTTAATGAATGTGGTGATAACATGATATAAGGCTAATGTAAAAGATGAGAGCAATCTCAAATGAGCTTAAGTAAATGTTACTAAAACGTACTCACCAATGAGAGTGTAAAGTTAACGAAGAGACCAGTCTCTATGAACACTCTAATGAAAGTATTGAGGTTAACACAATTAATACTTATGATGAGATGAGAAATCATCTATTGAGATATGTTGTCCTCATACTATAAGACAACTTCCATTAAGTATGAGTTGAATATAATGGAAATTTATAGTGAGCATCGATAGAATAAATAGTGATGCCTTCTTTAGGGAAGGGTGAAGCTTCACGTAACTCTCATGAGATGAGATTGTCCGGCATGTCGGGTATGTTTTCCTTATATATCCTAGCCTTGGAACCTATACTACCAATATAGGGATCTGGCGGGGTTCAGTTCGCATGTACACTTTCATGTTTTGAGTCACTTTTGCCGGTGATTCTACCACTTTTTGTTGTGGGGTTTCATAACACTGGATTTCATGATGCTCAAATGATCTATGTCAGTTAAAGTTAAATTTCCCAATGAATGAATGAGGCCAGCCTCAAGTGATGCACATAATGAAACGAATGATACCAATGATTTTGGGATAGGATAATCAAGATGTTAGTTAGATTAAAGTTATGACATTAGGTCATTCTTGGTCATTGCACAACAAACCCGATGAAAGTGTTTAACCACATCGTAGGTATAACCGGTGTTTACACTATCCCATGAATGAAATTAAATGAAGTACGTATGAATGAATTAAGCAGACTCGGTGTTTGCTAAATAAGACTTCCTAGTTGAGGAACCATATGTTGAGCCCTCATTTTCTGGAAGTCTTAATGTGAAGTCCATGATTTCATGGTCTCATGGCATATGAATGAATCATATGAACAACGTTATGTGTTATATGAATTATGATATATGCTATTTGTAAGCTGTTATGTGTTGTGTGCAAAATGTTAAGTATGATGATGCATTTTAATCTCATGGCATAACTTTCCTAATCCGAATTTGGAAAGTTCATAATCTTTCATAATCCAAACTTGGAAAGTTCACCCACTTTCCTAATCTCAATTTCGCAAGTCCACTTACTTGACCTGCTATAATCATGTTAGTAGGAAAGAGCTATTGTTACTCATGCATGTCCTTGGTGTGTTCTTGAATATTTCCATACTTAGTAAAAGTGTGTACTAATTTCATACAATTATCTACTTTTAGGTATTTGCACAGTGGATGTTAGGTCTTATAGTACGACGCTGGAGTAATCCGAACGTGGACCTTTCATCCGAATGTGGACCCTTTTCGAGGCTGTCTACTTTTATTATCTAGCTTAGATTTAGGCTTAGCTAGTGGATCATGTTCCACTAGTGTTTCATTTCCCATTTCATTTATGACTTTGTATTGGTGCTGATTTGGAAGGTTCACATTTGACGAAGCTACGATCTATTTCTTTCATTTGATGATCTTAAAGTAAGATAGTTGATGGTGAACAGTCATACATACAATATAATATTTAGTAAGCATGTTTGGAAAAAAAAATTACAAATTTCCTCCTAAAATTAATCTAAATGAAGTAAGAATTATGTATGTAGTCTTGTCTTCGACGTGTGAGAGGTCAACGACGTCGGTCTCGCCTGGGTTTGAACTCTGGTCCTTACACATAAGATCTAGCAAGTAAAATCACTTAGTATGCTATCATATGTTAATGTTATACTTTGGCTAAGTACAGCACGATCCTTTGGTGTAAGAATCTACAATACCAAATTACATTTTTACCACCCATGATCTTAGTGTCGGTTAAGGCTAAGTTTCCCTAAAGTAAAATGGACTATGAAAATCCTAAATAGGATTACCTAACGGTAATTTCTTAGTTTAGGTGGGGGTATGAGACTTCATCTATGCATTGCACAAGTGGTTGTTGAGGGAATTCCTAGGAAGGTGTTCTAATTCATGTGACTATGTTTATGTTCCTTATGTATGACCATGTAGTATTTGTCTACATATTATAAAATGTGCATGTTATGAGTCCTAATTGATCTATATGATGTAATATCTTCTTATATGCTTTATGTAGGTCTTATTGATTATGTGATGAAGGTCTTTCCTAGTTTTGATGAAGTTGTCTTCAGTTCCTATGTTGATGTATGAATTGGATGTTAAGGCTTTTGGCCACATGATAGGTTTACTAAGTATGTGTTAGGTTATGGGGCTTCACATGTACATTGAACTAGTAAACTTATTTTGATATTGTGAGAAAGTTCTCATAAGGTTCTATGCGTTGTGACATTAGTATATGCGCAAAGTGAATAGAGTTCATCGTAATGTCCTTAAGATCTTGACTAGAATGTGACTTGTAGTGTGTTGTACTTTTATGATGGCATGTGTTGGCTTGTGTAGAATATATATATGATTTCCTTGTGGACTTAAGGTGATGCATTGAACCAAGCATCACATAAGGGTTACTTAGAAGGTTAAGGAATTAAGACGAAAAGAGTTCACTATAAAGAGGAAAAAGCTTACTGTAAAGAAGGAATATGCTCTAAATAGACATAAATGCATTGTATGATTTTATTATATTTTTGACAATGAAATATGCCTATATGAAGCATATAAATTATATATATATATATCATATTGTATGAAGGGTTTATGAAGATTTTCTCAAAAATAAATGAGGTATGGTTTCAAGAAAAATGTCCCTTTTAAATGCATGTTTTTGCATGGTTGCCATATTAGTACATTCTAGTAGTAACACCATTTTGTTTTACCTTTCTGCACAAACTGTAGGTTATGGATGCAAAAAGGATGTATCTAAGGTGAAGGGATTGATATGTGTTTCTCATTCTCAAGGAAAGGGGTCCTTAAGTTCAACGATTTCCTAAGTTATGTTTTATTCAATGTTATGGAACAGCTTAGTTAATTTTATGTTGTAAGGGTCGTGTACTAATGTATTCTAATTACGTTGAGTCCAAGATGGCAAAGACACTTAGAGTCTAAATATGTATTATGAAATATTTATATATATATATATATATACATATATGTGTATATATATATATACATATATGTGTATATATATATATACACATATGTGTATATATATATATATATATATATATATATATATATTAAGTGATGTTTCTATTATATGATGAGCTATGAAAATTTTTAAACTTCGCTGTAAATTTACTATGACAATGCAATGAATAATAATTATGGTCTTTTATAAGACCTCTGATAGGTCAAGTACGCCATCCTACTTGTAGGGGGTTCTCCCCGGTAGTGACAGAGCAAGACATTCTGAAACTAGCCTTGTGTGTGCTAGTGTTTCCTTGTTTGTTATGCATTTTTTGGTGTTGTTTGGATTCTATAATCAGTTGGGACGATTGTAGAACATATAGGGACATACCAAGGGTTAAAACGTATGAGTACGACTTTCTTAGGACCACCCAATGGGACCCCAAGGAGGACCCATACATTGGACAAGGAAACTGCCAAATGCAGCCTGCAACACCAAGAAGTGGAGGTCAGCAAGCATCGTGCGCCTGTGTGTCGCATGAAAGTAATGAGGATCAGTGCCTAAATAATATTTAGAGTAAAAATAAGGAGTTTCCTCCGTGACACGTAACTACATCGAAGATTTGGTCGCACCGTTTTCAAGTCAAATAAGCCATTGGAAAACTTTCCTATTAGTGTAGTGGTGTTTTGTGAAATTTGGGGATTATTTGAGGTCCGTTTTTAGGTTACTTTAAACCCCAATTCCCCCATCAAATTAAACCCTACAACTTCAAAACAAAAACACTCCAAAACTCTTTCCCCAAAATCCGCCATTAAAAAAGCTTCAAAATCCAAGGAAGAAGAACGAATTCTTCATGTTTCCAACCCTAATTTCGTGGGCTTTCTTTATCTAAGGCATGGTAATTCGTCCATGAATCCTCTTTCATTCAAGAAAGCGTTACAAAGACTTCTAAAAAAAGTTTTAAAATTCCCACTTCTTCCATTTTTGATTCTAAGCACGAGTCTTTGAAAAAAAAAATTGTTTTAATGAATGAAATATATTATTTTCAATGTTAGTTCATGATTTTAAGGTCAAAAACCCAATGAACCCACACTCATTCTTATTCACAACTTCTGACTTATGAAGTGGGTTTAAGGTATATGATTAAATAATGGTAGAGTTGTGTTTCCTTATGTTGTAATGTGGATATTTACTGCCTTTTATGCTTTATTATGGTGATTTATTAGAAATATTTAGAAAAAGTAGCAAAGGCTTTGATGAAGGGTAAGTTGGTTTATATTGTTTAGTTATTGTTGAATCGATCTTGAGTGGTATGGTCCAACTTTTGTGGCGATGTTTACTTGAAGTATATGAATATATATGTAAAAATATGTGTATTGTGATTATAGTCTTGAAGGCATAGTATGTGAAGTGAAGTATTGATTTTGATTAATCTGCATGTGGTTTTTTATGAAGTTTTTAATGTGTGTCTTAAAAATATCACATATAAATGAAGTACATGTATATGTGAAGCATGATAGCGTGCGAAGAATCATAGTTTGTAAATTATGATAAATGTAGTATAAATATGTTTAGAAGTAAATGTTATGAATATCCTGATTATGTGAAGGAGTGTTATCACATGTACTCACACACACATGATGAATGAATGAAGTTATGAATGAAAATGGGGTAATGTAGGGTAGGCACTAATCGTAGTAAGGATGAAGTGTATAGACCATTCCCTACTAATCCTAAAGAACTCTAGTAATGAAAAGGGTGTTTTGGGGTGGACACTCTTTTTTAATTGATGTGAACTGTTTAGTAGAAACCTTAATATTACCATGACCTTTCCAAGATAGGTTTGAGGTTTGTGTTGTTCAAAAGTAACTTCTAGGGATAATAATAATCGTATGTTGAGATGTGGTGCTAAATAGTTATCCCTTAACCTTTAGTAAATGAATGTTTAAGACTCTATGGGGATGTTATGCTTAGCATTGAGAGGATTTGAAGAACGGGCGGGTACACTTTGTGATTGAGACGATATATCCAATGTATCTTTTGAGATAAATTGTCCTCGTTAGAAGAAATGATTTACTTAGAAGAATCTCCTTAGCCCTTAACTATGCTCCCACATAGGTGTTTCTATTGGAGAATCCAATTAAAGGCTAAATAGTATAACCCTACCTTAGGAATGAGGGGATCCCTCATCCGGTAGGGGTTAATACTCCGATTCCATTTCAAGCTCACGTGGTCTTTTTAGGTTAGAACTTGTCCCCACTCAAATGAATGATATGAACTATGTCTTCCTAAGTGTATACAACTTAGTGTATGTGGTGGGGTAGGAGGCTATCTATCCATTGCACAAGTAGACATTTGGATGGAGTCTTGTTGTGTCTTTATATGAAAATGAATGAATGGATCACTCTATGATGTTAATAAAGTAAGTTCACTTTATGTATAATGTTAAAGAAACATGTTGATATTATCTCATATATGATGAAAGATATGTATATGATGAATGTGATGTGCCTAGTCTAAGGGAATTCTCAAAGAGAACTAACGTGGAAGTAGTAGTATGAGATGCTACATTCACATTGCACTAAGTGTAACTTGGGGGTTATCTTCGAGGATTATCCTTTATGTGAAGTCCATAAATGCATATACGTTTCTCAAAGTATCCTTAGCAATGAGTGTTGACTTGTTAAATAAAATGAAGCATACTTATCTTTTGTAGTCCTAAGGATCACATAGGTGTGTATCGAAGAGGTTTTATGGGTGATCTCTTCATGTCTTACCTAGGTAAGTCTTATGATAACTTTGGATAGGGAAAGTGTATATGATAAATGGGCTTACTCTTAAATATGACTATATGTTGAGAAGTACGGAAGTTTTACCTTATATTCTAAGTGATGATTTATATGATATTTTGTTACTTGATTCATTAAGGTTTTGCTAAAATAGCATGAAAAGTTCAATTAGCGTAAAATATCCTTTTTTTCATGTTTTTGCATAATGTTATACTTAGTACAATGTATATACTAACCCCATACTCTTCCAAGGCAAGTTCTAACCTTCCAAGAAACATTCCTCGTTGGTCCTCCTCCACCATATAACCATATAAAGTAGGGGCATTTATCATTGTGTAATCCCTTATCCTTGAAGTGGTATAATTAGAATTGGGGTTCACTTGCACCCTTTTACCCCTAGCAACATGAGAAGCCAACACATGAGTCAAGTTATGAGTGGCCGATCTTATATCAACGTTTGACATAGCCCCTTCTTCAATAGGAACTTGAGGATTATGTTATCTCAACTTCCCTAGCTTTTCCTTCCAAGGCAAGTGAATGTTTCTTTGAAGGCAAAGCTCGGGAAAAAAAAAGTCATATATATATATTAAGTGATGTTTCTATTATATGATGTGCTATAAAAAGTTTTAAATTTTCCTCTAATTTAACTATGACAATGCAATGAATAATAATTATGGGCTTTTATAAGACCTCCGATAGGTCAAGTACGCCATGCTACTTGTAGGGGGTTCTCCACGTTTGTGACAGAGCAACAATTTCTGAAACTAGCCTTGTGTGTGCTAGTGTTTCCTTTTTTGTTATGCATTTTTTTAGGTGTTGTTTGGATTCTATTATCAGTGAGGATGATCCTAGAACCTAGAGGGACATACCAAGGTTTAAATTACACAAGGATAAATGCCCCTACTTTCTATGGTTATATGATGGAGAAGGACCAACAAGGATTCATTGATGAAGTATTCAGATTTCTTGATGCTATGGGGGTTTCTTCTCAAGAAAAGACGGAACTAGTCGGCTATAAACTCAAAGACGTAGCTCAAGTTTTGTATGAGCAATGGAAGGATGGGAGGCCGGTTATAAAAGGCTAGATTACTAGGGGATCATACAAAATGTCCTTCCTTGATAGGTTCTTTCCCTTGAAAATAAGGGAGAGAAAAATGCAATAGTTCATCAACCTTCGTCATAGGGAAATGAGTGTGAAGGAGTAGCCTCAAGTTACTCAACTATCTAAGTATGCTCCGACTGTGGTTGCTGATTCTAGGTCAAAGATGAACAAATTTATCATGGGGATATCCGATCTTGTGTTAAATGAATGTAGGTTTTCAATGCTTATTCTTAGCATGGACATCTCTCGTCTTATAGTTCATGCCAAACAAATTGAGGAGCAAAATCTTAAGCAATTCTAAGACTAGATTTGAGGTTCAAGACAAGACAAGGTTAATGAAAAGGCTTTCCAATCAAGGCTCATATAATTCTCCAAGGTTAAACAAGAGTATGGTGTCGACTCCCAAGTCCCAAGAGGGGGAAACTGGAAAGTCTTATGTTGAAAATCTTCTCTGTTCAAATGTGATAAGAGACATTATGTTAAGTGCCTAGTTGTCATGGGTATGGTTATGGTTTTGTCATGAGTTGTCATATGAAGAGAGATTGCCCTATGATGAAGTCTCAAGGAATGGAAAATTCTCAATCTCAATCATGTTCCCCGAATCTGGATGCTCCTAAGAAGAATCAAATTTATGCTCTCCAATCCCGAAGTGATCAAGAGAGCTTGCCGGACGTGGTAACGAGTATGTTAAAATTATATTCCTTTGATGTATATGTTTTGTTGGATCTAGGAGCTACATTGTCATTTCAAACCCGTCTTGTAGACATTAAATTTGAAATACTACCAGGCATATTAGACGAAACTTTTTTGATTTCTACACATATGGGTGATTTCGTGGTGGTTAATAGAGTCTATAGAGGTTGTCAAATTTCATTGCCCAATAGAGTTTGATTAGTTGACTTGATAGAACTGGATATGCTAGATTTTAATGTTATATTATCTATGGATTGGTTGAATGCTTTCTTTGCCTCTATTGATTGTAGAACAAAGAGAGTGAAATTTCAATTCCCAAATGAATCCATTTTTGTGTGGAGCGGAGGAAACTCCAATTCTAAGGATAAGATCACCTCATGACGAAATGTTTCCAAATTGATTTCAAAGGGTTGTTTATACCACATAGTAAGAGTTAGCGATCTTAAATCCGAAGTCCCTCCCGTAGAGTTCGTACCCATAGTTAGTGAATTTCCGAAGGTCTTTCCCCATGACCTTCTCAGAATTCCTCCTGAATGAGAGATTGCCTTTGGCATATAATTGTTGCCAAATACACAACCTATTACAATAACTCCTTATCCAATGTCCCCAACAGAGTTGAAGGAGCTAAAGGCTCATCTCAAATATTTTTTAGATAAGGGCTTTGTTCAACATAGCATATCTTGTGGGGTACTCCAATATTGTTTGCAAAGAATAAAGATAGTTCGTTGAGAATATTCTTTAACTATCGTCAATTAAACAAAGTCACTAGAAAGAAGAAGTACCTGCTCTCTAGGATTGATGACTTGTTCGATCAACTCCAAGGAGCGAGCTATTTCTGAAAGATTGACTTCAGGTCGGGTTATCGTAAACATAGAGTGATGGATGTTTATATTCCAAAAACGGCATTCCAAACATAATATGGTGACATTAAATTCCTTGTTATGTCTTTTCGTCTAAAAAATGCCCTGGCGACATTCATAGACCTTATGAATGGAATTTTTAGAAAGTATTTTGATTTGTTTGTGATTGTCTTTATTGATGATATTTTCATATAGTCTAGGATTAATAATGATATATGAGACACTTGAGGATAGTTTTCCAAGTTGTCAAGGTTGAACATGTTTTATCTAAGTTTAAAATGTGTGGGTTTTGTTAGAGATTGGTTGGCTTTCTTGGTTACAATGTGTCTAGTGAAGGGGTAGGTTGATCCAAGGAAGATGGAAGAGGTAAAAAGTTGTCCTAGATCGTTGAGTCCTACCGACATCCAAAGTTATCTATGGTTGGCCGGTTATAATAGGATATTTGTTGAGGGATTCTCATTTATAACATTCCCATTAACGGCCTTAACCCAAAAAAATTCCAAATTTGAACGGTGGGAATCATGTGAAAAGAGTTTCAAATTATAAAAACATAGACCCACATCCGCTTCGGTAATGACTTTACCGGATGGTACCAAAGTATTTGTGGTTCATTGTAATGCCTTTAGAGTGGGTCTAGGATGTGTTCTCATAAAACATTGGAATGTCATAGTGTATGCCTCTAGACAACTCAAGATACATGAGAAGAATTACTCAACTCATAGCCTTGAGCTTGCTTCCGTGGTATTTGCATTGAAAATTTGGAGACATTATCTCGATAGCTTACATGTTGATGTATTCACAGATCACTAGAGTTTACAATATGTGTTTACCAATCAATTTTTGAACCAACGTCAAAAAAGATTGTTAAAAGTTGTAAAGGACTATGACATGAGTTTCCTTTACCATCCTATAAAATCTAATCTTGTAGAAGATGCCTTCAGTAGAGTGTCCATGGGTTGTGCGAGTCCTATTCTTGATGATAAGAAGAATGTAGTAAAAGAGGTTCATAGGTTAACTCGTTTGGGTATCGGACTAGAAGACTCTACAAAGAGTTGTATCATTGTTTGCCACAACTCAAATTCATGTTTAGGGGTTTGGGTGAAATCAAAGAAACACCTTGATCCTCTATTAATGGAGTTGACAGAAACTGTCCTTAGTAAGTCTAATGAGTAATTTTCTCAAGGAGAAGATTGGGTGCTTAGGCACCAAGGAAGGTTGTGTTTACTTGATGTGTATGGTTTGAGGCAATGTATCGTGGAAGAGGCTCATGGATCCCAATATTCTATTTACCTGGGTGATAAAATATATATCGCTACTTACGAGAAACATATTCATGGAATGGTAGGAAAAGGGACATAATGGACTTTGTTGCTAAGTGTCTAAATTTCCAACAAGTAAAAGTGGAGCATCAAAAATTAGGGGTTGACTCAAAATATAGATATTCTTACATGGAAACGGTAGGATATTAACATGGACTTTGTAGTAGGGTGGCCTCGTACTAGAAGACAACAAGAATCAATATAGGTCATATGGATAGGCTAACAAAGTCTTCACATTTTCTTACCATCAAAGTCACACATTCGGTGGAAAAATATTCCAAATTATACATCAAAGATATAGTGATATTACATGGATCCCATTGGTCCATCGTTTCAGATAGTGGTACTCTATTTACATTCAAGGTTAGTACCGCTTTTCATCCTAAGACAGATGGTCAAGCAGAACTCACTTTTCAAACTCTTTAGGATATGTTGAGGGTATATTTCATAGACTTCAAGGGTAATTGGGATGACCACCTAACCTTGAAAGAGTTCTCCTTCAAAAAACATCTATCGTTCGACTACCTCTATGGAACCCTCTGAGTCACTTTATGGGACTAGGTGTATATCCCCAGTTTTATGGTATTAGGTATGTGAGTTTTCTCCACATGGTCCCGATTTGGTTTACGAAGCTCTCAAGAATGTTTAGGTTATAAGATATAGTCTAAAAGATTCTCAAAGTTGACAAAAATATTATACCGAAAATAGGAAAAGGGACCTTGAATTCGAAGCAGGACACTGGGTCTATTTGAAAATTTCACCCATGAATGGGGTTATGAGATTTGGAAAGAATTGGAATATTAGTCCTCGTTATGTAGGCCCGTATGAAATTTTGAAATGAGTTGGGAGTGTTGCCTATGATTCATCCCGTATTCCACATTTCTATGTTCAAGGAATGTATAGGGAACTCGATTTCCATTATTACTCTAAAACGTTTAGCGATAAAGGGGGAGATTTCTTATGAAGATTTCCCGATTGAGATTTTGGATCGACAAGTTACGAAATAGAGTAATAAGGAGGTCACCTCCGTAAAAGTTTTATGGATGAACCATCTTGTTTAGGGTGCAACATTGGAGGCCAAGGTCAACATGAAGTCCCACTATGCTAATTTATTTCCTCTTACTCCTACACAAGATTGAGGTAAGTAGTTCCATATATGCTTTTTATGATTTTTTAGTGATCTTATCATGTTTTCTAAAAATATATGCATATTATCGTAGAAATTCATGCCTAAGTTTCCATGAAATATGTTTATTATGTTGGATTTCACTTAAGTGTTCTGTGCTATAAGTACTCATAGAATATTATTATTAGAATATTTGATATTTTTATGATAAGAAATCAACATTTCAACTTTTGATGTTCATATTTAGGCTCATATTGAAATGGAGAAGGTAGTTCGTCCTTATATGATATGAAAAAATTGAGTTTATGTATATGGCATGTGTGAATTAAGTTCCTATTTTGTTGTTGCTATTTTCTGTGTGGAATGGAGTTGAGATTTCCTCCTATTAGTTGTGACTCATTATGATATTGTTGGTTGGCTTCTAGTATTGTGTCTTATCTTACTATAAAAAGTTTTAGGGAGTCATTCGGGGACGAATGTTCCTAAATGGGGGAGTATTGACACACCCAGAAAATCTATGACTTCTAATTAAGTCATATATGTTAAGTAATGATTGTTTTAATCATAAATAAGTATCAATAACATGATTGAGAAGCATTGGAGCCATATTATTAATGAATAGCCTTAACGTCTGCAAACTAGCAAAATTTAACTAGTGACGCCCCTAGGTTTGGCGAAGGTTTTGAAGGATCATATGAAGTCCAAAACATTTAAAATGACTTTAAATAGGTAAAACGAAGTATATAAGGTAAAAACATTCAGCTTCAACCCCCTAAGGATCAACCGAGAGGTCCACCAAAGGACCCCACATTGGACCATGGAAGCTGCACATGGCAGTAGGGTTTTGTGCATGGAGGAAGCACTGGTGCGTCGCTCCCAGATGGTGTACTCCACTTCCATAAATTATCTTCCAAAAATATTGCGGGAACAGCTCCGTGATGCAGGCTTGTTCCCCAACAAAAAATCTGAAAATAGAGTTCGAGTTTTACATCATTAAAAGGTCCAATTAAGTGAGGAGTCTTTTGGGTATTTCATGGAGGGAAAATATATTGATTTTCCATCTGTTTTTACTCACATTTACTCACTCAAATCGAAACCCCAAATCAAAACCCTATTGCCCTCACTTCTCTCTATTTTCTCTCTCGATTCATCCCCATTCAAAAAGCTTTGAAGCTTGAAGAAAAAGGCCAAAACCCTCAAGTTTCTTCTCAATGTGGTGATTCATCTTTCATGTATGATTTGTTTCACTCTTGGGATTCTTTTCCCCCAGAGGTCCTTCAAAAGTTATTTCTAGATCCCCCAAAACTAGAGTTTTCCTCATCACATGGGTCTTCTTTCTTAAATGAAACTGTGAGTTATTTGTGATGAATTATGATGAATTAATTTTGTTCAAATATGAATTGATTGTCAATTTGTGAATTCCTATGAGTCTTTCCTTGACCCATGTAATTCGCCTAAATCCCTAATTTCTTGCATTGATTAAGGTGAATTGTAGAGGGTGATAAACATGTCCCTTGTTTACTTTGATTCTAGTTATGTAAATACTTCTTGTATTTTTCTATTTCATATGTTGGTTGTAAATTATTTGGTATTGAAGTATTAAGTGACATGAAAGGCAATGCTATAAGATCTTGATTATCCTTTGATCTCAATGATGCAAGGTGAAATCTACTTATATGATAATGATTGTGTTGTTGTGATGTTTGTGACAAGGATCCCTAATCCTTAACCATAGATGTATGAATTTGCTATGAAGTATGAAATTATGTTATGATGTGATCATTATAATGTTCTGTCTAAAGTTAAAGGATAGATCTCATTTGTGATCACCTATGAGCTATTATGATAAGATGTTTACTTGAATGTCTAAAAGAGACTAATGTGAACTTGTATGATGTTATATGATGATTACTAAACGGAATAATTGCTTGGCATCGAAAGTTCATCTATATGAGATGGAGGTCTCAAGTTAGTAATTCTGATTGTGTTTTTCACGTTAGTATGTCCGGATTCCCTAATTATGTGTTGTATACTGAGATGGAAACCTCCATGTTTGTAAGTCAAGGTTTGTAGCAACAATCTCATTTAACTTTAACTACGTTCCCACATAGGAATCTAGCTTAGTAGATCCACCTAGTTAGCTACGTACGAATGGTAAACCTTAGGCAAGTGTTAACCCTCTCTTTTCAGTGTGTGAGTAGAACACTAGATTTCATGTAGCTCACATGGACTCATGTAGGTTGTTGCACTTATTTCCCTAATGTAAAAGTAAATTAAAAATTAAAGTATGTGAACTATTATTGGGTTGTCTTGAAAGACACTACATGGGGTGAGGGAGGGTATGAGACTTCTCTCACTCATTGCACATGTGGGATTGTAAGGGATGGTTCTAGTAGTGTTGTTTTTATTATTACGACTACAATTATAAATATGTTGTTAAGCTATGACAAGTATTCATGCATTTATCATGTTATGATGAACTATGAGAATATGTTGTAAGTATAAATTGGGTTTCTTAATGTGATATTTAGCCTTGGATAGGACTATGGGGTTTTCGCTTTGGCATTGCACAAGTATCGATTGGGTAATCTATCTGTTGGGTTACTAATATGTTAGATTGACTTATTATGCTTTTTATATATACATGTCGAGTTAAATTGATAAAAAAAACATGATTTTTGACTCAATTGTCCTTTTCTCATACTTTGATGATTTTTGTGCATAGGAGCCATAGTTAGTATATGTGGTTTGTACTAACTCATATTTTCTCCTTTTTTCCCAAACATTGTACATTAGGTTGATTGCGGAGATTCTGGTCATTGAAGAAGAAGACTTGGTGCTTTCATAAGTCAATTTGTGAGTTATTAGGTGTTCCGAGGATAAAGCGACTCGTGATGCCTTTTTAGTTTTGTCTATGTTTTGAGAAAATTATACCATTCAAAATTTTCATTGTAGCATATATGGCATATTGTAATCGACTACGGGCTATGCATAAACTATTGTGATTCATTTTATAGATGGTTTAATGTGAGACAAATTATTACACTAAATTCCTATATATTGTATATTTATGCGAGAAGCCTATGTATTGTTCCTATGTAGAGGTATGTGTAAACCTCCTTGCTATATAAGCAAAAGTTTTAAATTTTTCCGTGTTTTTAACATATGATATGTTATGACGAATAGTAAGAGGCTTGTCTTAGTCCTCTTCAAGGACGACGATGCTGGTTACGCCTAAGAGGCACTTTGGGTCGTAACATATTGGCTCCCACCCTCGTGGCTAGGACCATTTGTAAATTAAAAAGAATATTTGTGAGTCATCATAGTATTCGAGGTCTTTACCATTATGTACTTTAAGTTTTTCTTTATGTTTTTAGAATTTGTTAATGTTTGTATCCCAATGATTGTATTCAAGAGTTATAGATGGTTTAAGACATGGTGCTGTAGACTCTCACTTTGTTTTTATAAGAGACTTCCATTGTAAAAAAAGTTGTAAATTTGATCATTTCCACTATGTCCTTATGCCATGATATGTGACTAGACTTGAATGAGGATTTTAAGAGTCTTGTACATTCTGTAAAATCTGCAGGGTTTCCCTGGACCGTGACAATCACTGTATTAGAGCATAGGATTCTTGGATAGTTGTTAGAATGTGTCATACTAGGTCTAGTAGAGTCTTGTGCATAAATGTAAAATGTTCAAAATTTATCAATAAAAGGCTATTAGATGTAAGGAATACATCAAAAAAATTCATTCACTAAGTCATGCCCGAGAGTTTAAGTTTATTATGTGTTTCTCGTAATGTGTGTCGTATGACTGTCACGAAATTACTACTTCAAAGGACTATCTTGAAAGGAAAATGAGGAACAAAATAATGAGCAAGAGGTTCTTCACTAAGCTCCTTATGAAGATCCTAATGTTTCTGTTTACTAAATGTCTAATAAGAATATTAGGTAATTTTTCAAATTGTTGACTCAAGTAAGGATAAAAGTTACGAAATTCTATGGGTCTATGGTTGAGAAAGACCCTTAAGAGTTCATTGATGAGATCTCTCTGGTGCCAAATTTTGTGGGGTTGACTCTAGTAGAAAAGGCAGATTTGATCAATTATTAAATGAAGAATTTACTTAATTCTAGTTTAGTTGATTGAAAGAAACGAGGTCGATAGAAATGTGCACCATGAAATGTGTTCCTTGATATGTTTTGTCCTTTTGAGATGAGGGAGGCTAAGTTAGTTGAGTTTATTAACCTTTTCTATTGTATGATGCGTGTTCAAGAGTATGCTCTGTTTTTCACTAGGTTGTAAATATATGCTCCATCCTTAGGGTCGTACCCTAGGATGGTGATGAGTATGTTTGTTTTGGGTGTATCCAACTTGATAAGAAAAAGAATATAGAATGGATTTGATTAAGAATGATCTGAGTATTGATCTTCTTGTGAATCATGATCAACGGTTTGAAAGGGAGAAGCTTGAAGAATGGTCTAGATTAATAAAGAGGTATATATTTGATAATTTTAACCCATCAAAAGAAGTATATTATGATAAATAATCATCAAAGATTTCCCCAAAGTTTAACAAAAATAGGGTGTCTAACACTAAATCTTACAGAGTGAGTGGTAGTGGATCTTATGTGATTAGTCCTACTTGTTTTAGGTGTTTTAAAAGGCATGATGATAAGTGTTTATCCGGCATGAAGGGTTGCTATGATTTTGGTTAAAGTGACCATAATGTGAGATATTGCCTGGTACTTACTTATAGGAAAGAGAGATAAAGAAATTTATTCTATCTTCATGCTAAAGAGGAATATGACTGTCCTCTAAATGTTTCTCTCAATACATATTTCATTCTTAGTTCTAATCCTGTACTAATTGTTTGTTCTGACTTCCTAAATGTGACATGATAAGATTTTATGTCATACATTGGTTTAATTATTGTTATTTGTGTTTTTTTGTATGACCCAACTTAGCCATACTATGTTTTATAATGTGTTGGAAGATTTTATGAATAGTGGTGTTTATGTGATGCCTAGATATGTTGACTAAGTAGGTTCCTTCAAAAGAGGATAACATTGTAATTCTCCACTGTTTAGAATCACATTATTTGATGAAGGTGAAAATTTTGGGTGATGATGAAGCGACTCTCATAATGAACTAGGTTAGACTAGAGCTTCGCAAGTGTTTCATGAGTTAACACTATGTTAGTATAATTAATTTCAATGTTTGAAGTCAGTTTTGTAATTTTTGAAGTCAAACTTTAAGGGACGACCAAGACACTCGACAACTAGATTTTTTATGTGCTTGCATGCGTTTTTGTGTTCCTTTGTTTGTTTAGGGAGTTGTTTGGAGTTCAAATTGATACAAGAGGGCCCTAAAAACCTTTTTACCATGTTTAGGGTTTTCACTTTCTGTTACGACTCCTCCTAGTACCCACAAGGGGCCATAAAGAAGGACTCAAGAATTGAGAACAAAACAGCCAGGCACTTCTAAAACGACACCCTTTTTTGACGAGTAGTAGGTTGGACGACACACCGTCATTTAGGGCCATAGACCCACATTTAGTGTTGTGAGATTATAACCAATGAAACATGTATCTGATCCAAACGACGGCCTAGCAGGATGGGCCATCGATCAAATGACGCCCCTTCGCTTGGGTCCTCCATTTTGCACCTTCAAAATTTATTATGATGTGGCATCACTTGGGGTGTTTTGGTAAATTCACCCCATGTCATGGAAGTTTTTTTAAGGTTATTTAGGTATTATTATTTGGTTTCTAGCCCTAGAACCTAGGCTAGTCTTCATTTTAAAAATCAAAACCCATCCCTCAAGAAAGACTCTCTCAATCTCCATAGAAGCTAGAACTCAATGAAAGGCTAAAGCTTTGGTTTTGTAAGGTTTATTCACCATAATTTTGTGGTTTTCTTCATATTAAGGTAGGGTAGTTCATCCTTGAACCTTATTTCATTCAAGGATCCATTGCAATGACTATTCAAAAATTGCTTCACACTCCAACTTTTTTTTATTTTTTACTCTAAGCAGGGTACTTTGCATGAAAATGTTTAAATGATTGAAATATGTCGTTTTTAGTGTTATTTGATTATTTTAATGTAAAAACCCCAATAAGTCAATGCTAATTCACATTATCAACTTTTCTCTTATGATGTGAGTTTGTTGCATTTGTATAGATACTGTTAGAGTTGTATTCTTTCATGTTGTATTGTGAATAGATATTGTCTTGTTGTATATTATTATGAGGATTTTTTGAAAAAATTGAGAAAAATTGTGTCTATGTCTTAGATGAAGGGTAGGTTGATTAATTTCGTTTAGTTCTTATTAAAGAAATCTTGAGTGGTATGATCCACCTTTTTGTGGTAGTTTTTATTTGAAGTATATGAATATATATGTGTATTGCAAGTATGGCCTTGAAGGCATAGGCTATATGTTAAAGAGAAGTTATAAGGTTTATGCATTATATTTCTTAGGAAGTTTAAATGAATATCTTGATGATGTTATGTCTAAATGACGTATAATTTTATGTGAATCATGCTAGTGTGTGAAAAAAGATGAATGTATATAAGGACATGTTTAGAAGTCAATTTATGAATATGGTAATTATGTGAACGGTGTTCTCACATGTACTCACACACACACTTTGAAAGTATGATTGAAGTTTATCAATGAAAATGTGGAATTGTTGAGTATAAATTGTTTCTATGTAGAGATGAAGTGTCCAGACAATTCCCTCCTATTACTAATCTCTAGTAAAGAGAAGGGGGATTTTGGGATGAACACTCTTTTTGAGTTAAGATTGTAACACTCTGAAAGTCAAAAACCTAACCTAGACCTCACATGAGTATATAAGGTTTGTAACATTGTTTTAAGGTAATAATTAATGTATATGAGTAATTTTGGAAGTTTTAGAGCCAAGGTATAGAGAAAAGTCCATGAAGTCCGTAGACTAGTGAAAAGGGAACTCCTATGCCTTAACCTATATCACGAGGTTTTAAAAGTCGTAAAATGATGAAAGATTGTTGAATGGTGTTAAACTATTATTGGAACATGTTTAAGGTCGAAATTTCTTTGTACGACTTCCCAAGGATGACCAGTCTAAAGGTCTTCGTAAAAGACCCTTTCGCTTTACCCAAACCAGCCAAATGAGGCAATGTAAACGATGTCTACTAACTAGTTGTAGGCGACGGGGAATCAATTTCTTTTGTTGATCAAAACATACCCATTTACAAAAATGGCCAATATTCAACTCTATGATTTATCGATGGACCTGCAGGACGGTTGGGGGAAGTTGGCGTAGGTTGACTTACGAACTGTTGATTGTGTCTCGTATGTCTCGCCTAAGGTTTTCTATTATGTTTTAGGTGAGTTCATTTAATTATTTGGTATGTTATTTTTCACATCCTGAAACCACACCCTAGAATATAGGGAAATCTCAAATTGCAACGGCCTACTTGACCTCTCGGTGGTCTTGTACAAGACCTCACATATCATTCATCTATAAAACATAGTGAAAAGTAGTGTGGAGTTAAAACTTGTCACAAACATACTTCATAATTTTGAAAAACTCTTTGATATAAAGAAATAGGAAATACTAAGTCTCAATATCATCATCCTAATACACAAGAATACTTGGGACACGACCTATACAAAAATACGGATATAGAAATACTTAGTCTATTACAATACTTTTAATAGAAAACATAAAAGACATCAATGCCTTCGAGTCTAATGATGACATACTTTAACTTCTTTTGAATGATGCTACGGTCCAAGTCTTCACTTCTCAAAGCTCCTTACTTAACAAGAACTATAAAGATAGATAAAAACATGGATTAGTACAACCACATGTACTATATAAGGCATAATGCATAAAAATCATGAAAACGAACTTTATTTTAAATATGCATATTTTCATTTAAAAATCATATTGTAATCATTAGAACCCCAGTTAGAAACTTAGAAACACATAATAAAACATTTAAACAAAATTATTGTAATTTTAGAGTCACTTTACACTGAAATCATTTCACAGTACAGTGAAGTGCTTCCCTTTCCATTTAACCGCTTCCTAGCTTTTTGTCATGTTACTAAAGGACTTCCTAAGAATCACTTAAGAAACACTAAGAGATACCACCCATAAAATATCCCTCAGCACACCAAAATGACCCTTGAGGACACTCATAGCAAGACATCATAAACATCCATATAAGATTCTTCTACCAAAGGGGACTCTAAGTCACACTTGAGTGAGCTGTGAAGCAACCGCCCATACAATCCCTTACGCACAGACATAAGAGAACCTATTGACTACATGTAATAGAATCATGCTCACTTAATATAACAATATATAAGGTATACCATTCTCTTACCAAAGGATTTTGAAAAACTTACTTAAGTACATCAAGAAGACAACGTCCATAATTGACCTCTTTAAGAATACCTATATAATCCTTATGACTACCTAATGCTTATATAATGTCCACATAATTTACTATTTCCTTAACTAGAGGCATTCTTAAGACTCATCTAGGTAAGATACAAAGTGATCATTCCTATGCCCCCTTCATACCTTAACTAGACAACCCGTAACTACTCTAGATAAGTACTTATTCATTTAAATACATTCCTAACATATGTCATTAAATTCAATAGTACATTTAAGAAACATTCAACACATAAAGGACATTCAAGTAATGGTCTTGGACAAGACTTAGGGACTATAACTAACACCTTAAAATTATATTGTGCAATGTCTAAATAGCGTCCCATACCACCAGCTAAACATCATAGAACTTCTCTAATGATATTAAGTATCCAACATGACGAGAATATGGTATAACCTACATATACCATTATAGCATGATGCCAATGGTAGAACTTAGACACCTCCCATGTAGGCAGATGGTTTAGGTATAGGAAGGGCATGCTTTGTAATCTAGTATGACTCTTCAACTAGAACTACTTCCCTTACCATACTTACTCTTTGCTATCCTTCTTTCTCATAGAGTAATTCACACATAAGGTTCACATAAAAGGGCCCTCTAACAGGTTCATAACCCAATGATATTTACCCTACCAAACGAAGGTCAATTAGGGCTACCTCACAATGGCGAGAAGAAGCTCATCATGAATTTCCTAATGATTATATGATGTCGTTCAAGACAACTAACCTTAAGTCTATCATTCCTTTACTTTGAAGGATATCATTGTGGATTACTACTTCAACATTCTTAACCTTACACTAAGTCAAGGTTTTCACATAAAAGACTCTCTTAACAATATTTAAGGTATCATTTCATTCATAAATTCAAGAATAAAAGAATTTAACATACTAATTCAATACATCACATATTCATATTCTTACACATATAAAGCAAGGACCACAAGTCAACCAAGACTAGACACCATATCCTTCACTTTTAGCATATAATGCATGTCAATCTAGAAGCACATAGAAACAAACCTAACATATTCAAGTCGTCCTATATACTATCATAGCATCATCAATGTGACCAATATAGACTCATATAGTCAAGTAGGACTAACTAAGACTCAACCCTAAGACTATATACATATGGTCAAAGTCATACTCTAACATGTAAGATGGCATGAATAGAAGAACGCATAATATGACTTCACATGTACATAAATATTGTCATAATTCACATAATCAAACTATAAAAATATCTAAATTAATTCAATTAGTTTTCGACAAGGCATGATCATGATAATACATAAAGTAACGCCGACAAGACCAGATCAAATGCAAGGCACACAACACTACCACCAAAAGTGGACCATACCAATAACAATATAATTGAAGTATAAAGAAAATCAAAATAAATTAAATAGGGCATCATACCCCCCACTCCACCATCAACACCTTAATCCAATGCTAAACCATCCAATTCAATAGCATAAGACCCTTACCAATGGCCATGAACATCAATTCAACATAAAAACTACAATAATCAATAAACTAGGTAAATTAAATGTAAATTTAATAATCTAATACAACCTAGATATCAATTTACTAAAATTATTACATCAATAAATAGTCCACATAAAACTACATAAGAATTCATCAACCTTAGATCAATATCAAGTAACCCACAACGTAGTAATAAACTAGGGTTCATCCAAATTCATGGGTTCTTAGATAATTTAGGTTAAAATCAGTAATATAATATCAATTTAATCCATAATAAACATTAAAAAATAATTGATGCAAGAACAGAAGGTAGAATCATGAAATAGGACAATTCAATTTTGATAACATAGAAAACTTCTTGAAAATTGGGTCTCCTTGATAAAGTTGTTTCAAGTATAAAAATACATACCTTGATGAATCTAATTCTTCACTTTGATGAATAATCTCCACTCAATTCGTCACAACAAGCTCTTCAATGACTTTGGACTTAAATAGATTCTTGGGGAATTTCTAAGGGATTTTTGGGTTTTGATTTGGAAGCATGAAATGTTCTAAGTGTTAATCACTTATATAGATTTTTAAAATACCCATAATACCCTTTAAGAACTGCCAAACATGTATTTGTAAGTGCGGTGAAATTACAAGTTCACCCCTAACATGCTAGTGAACTGCACGCAGGACAACGACTCACCAACGGTTGGCAGTGGACGAACCATTTGTCCACAAAAGGACAGTCTTGTCCTTCCGTTATTTGGATCAGAGACTCGACAAAGGTCTCATATAACCAAATATAACTACCAATCAACGAAACAATACCAACGATGCGTCAATTATCCAATGGGCGTCGACTGTCTCCGTGGTTTGGGTTGTCTTGGGCAGTCTTGGCACCAAGTTTGGGTCCTTCATTACGGACCCTTTGTTGGTCCTTGGTGATATTTTTCCGGCCGTTTCTAACAAAAACATGACCTTGTAATAGATTTAGTAACATCACACATTTGATAGGAGATACTATAGGAGATTTATGAATGGTTTTGCATACATTGCTTCTCCTTTGACTACTTTGATCCAAAAGAGTATTAAATAGGAGTGGTCGGAGGCATGTGAAGGAAGCTTCAATATTTTGAAAGATAGGTTTACTTTTATTCCTTTGTTGACCTTACAGGAGTGTACCAAGGGCTCTGTTGTATATTGTGATGCAACCCGAGTGGGCTTAGGGTGTTTCCTTATGCAAGATGGGTATTTAGTAGTCTATGCCTCTAGACAACTTAAGGTGCATAAGAATAATTATCAAATTCATGATCTTGATTCAACATGGGTGGTATTTTTCTTCATAATATGGAGGCATCACTTCGTTAGTGTCCATGTTGATGTGTATGCCGACCCTAAGATTCATAGAAGATTGATTGAATTATTGAAAGATTATTACATGAGTGTTCTCTACCACCTCGAAAAAGCTAATGGTTGCAGATTCACTAAGTCGTATGAAGATAGGTAGTTTGTATAATGTAGAAAAATCCAAGAAAGACCAAGTGAAGGATGTTCATAGGTTGTCTCGTGTAGGTGTTTTATTAGAACATTCTCCAAATGGACGTTTTATGGCGCATCAAAACTTTGAATTGCCTTTGGTGGTTTATGTTATGTCTAAGTAACACCTCGATCAATCATTCATGGAGTTGAAGGAGTTAGTTCTTTGTAAGCATAATGAGTCATTCTCGTTGAGGATGATTGTGATTTAAGGTATCACGAAAAGTTTTGTGTGCCCAATATAGATGACTTGAGAAACCTAATCCTAAAGGAAGCTTGATATACCGTGGTTTCACGGTATAATTAATGCTTTTTCCTTAAGTTTAGTTTGTCCAAAAGCCTTTTTGTGCTAATCTTGATATAAGTTTCTCTTTGTTTTGCAGGAAATATGTCCAAAGCTGAATGCGGAGATTTTGAGCAGAAAATTGCAGAAGAGACCACCTACGGGGCTTATGACGGTCAGTCGTGCTTGTGACGGTCCGTAGGTGGTAGCGTAGAGGAGCTGCTGAAGGAAGATGGGGAATTCTGACCAAGTGTGGGATCACGAAGTTTGTGACGGTCCGTCATGGCCATGACGGTCCGTCCTGCAGGTCCATTGTGAAGATCAGAGAAGTGATCCCAGTACCCAGGTTTCAAGAGTTGAAGTATTTTGAAACGAAGACCCTCGACGGACCGTCGTGCCTATGACGGTCCGTCACACTTGCCGTCGAGGGGAATGAAGAAAGCAGCAGAAGAAATTTGACAAGTATGGGACGACGGATCCCACGACGGTCCATCATGCTTACGACGGTCCGTCGAGTAGTCCGTCGACCCAGCCGCGTTTTGGCAGATTTCCAGAAATTAGAATCCTTGTTTAATTAGGTTTTTTTTATTTTATTTTGTATAAATAGTTCGAAAAACCTCGTTTTTGAGGGTTAGACTCTTTGATTATCAAATTCCATATAGTTAGACTTTGTGATTATTAGACTTGGTGTTTTTGAGTGTTTGATTATTGGAGATTGATACAAGTGATTTTTGGTGATTAATCAAGCATATTTTCGGACTTTATTCTTTCTCATTGAAGTAAGTACATGAATTCTAATTTAACATCTTTGAATATTGTGTTTATGACTATGAGTAACTAAATTCCATAACTAGGGTTGTGGGAACCATAGGCAAGTATTGAGATAAACCCTAACTAAAATAACAATTCTAGAATAGTGTCTTGCATGTATTAATAATTCTTTCGCTTAGAAGTCTTTTTAACGGATGATCAACGTTAGAACTCGCCTTAATGCTACTTGCCGGACCAAGGAGGTAGCTAATAGGAAAAGAATTATTAACATAGATTTAGTGTATACTATCTAATAGGCTAGTATTGATTGGTACAAGGTGATAACTTAGTCAAATATCGAATACGATGCTTAATATGAAGTAAAGATAAGGGTTAAGAAAGCAACACACGTAGCCGGACCAAGGTGCGGAGTGAGATTTTCTAGATGCCGGACCAAGGATTTAGAAATACATAACTTATCACTTTGCATGCAAGATACTAGGAAAGAATTGTTATAGTTAGAATTATCAAGTTACGAACCTGTGGGGAACACGTAAACCCTAGTTGTTTTAACTCATCGATTAAAACCCACTATTAAAAGCTGTCAACTGTCTCTTTCAACTACATTAGTTATTTTTACTTATTAGGTAATACAAACCCCCCTTTTTATATTTTTTTTTTACTTTCCAAGAAAGTTATTGACCAAACGAGAGTAATACTAGGTTAAAGTTAAGTCTAGACTATTTTCCTCGTGGGAACGATCCCAACCTCCCCTACGATCTCGAGCTAGAACGTACACTGCGAAACATCAATCGTAACTTGGGAATCAATGATGAAGATCCAAACCAGAACATCCCAGCTCCGGCTGATGTTCATGGTCAGATGTTACCCGATGCTCCGGGTGAACATCAACATAGGGGACAGAATCCCGCTCCACGGCCCCAAGCATACTACAGAGGCTATGATAACATAGCAGATTCGGATGGGCCACTGGTTTTACCTCCTCTACCCACAGGCCACACTTTTGTGGTAACTAGTAGTCTGATGCAAATGCTCACTGCCAGAGGTTTGCTTTCAGGGCTACCTTCTGAGGATCCACATGCCCATATAGCTAAGGTAAGGGTAGTGTGTAAGAGTTGCGTGGGGAGGCCTGATTTGGATCTAGATGTAATAGGTCTCAGAGTGTTTCCTCTCTCACTGACGGGAGAGGCTGCTATGTGGTTTACTGAGCTCCCATAAAACTCTATCTTCACTTGGAACCAACTACGGGATGTCTTCTTAGCACGCTACTATCCGGTTTCCAAGAAATTAAACCACAAAGACAGGGTGAATAACTTTGTGGCACTACCAGGAGAGTCGGTTAGTAGTTCTTGGGATAGATTCACCTCATTCTTGAGAAGTGTCCCAAATCACCGTATTGATGATGAGTCACTGAAGGAATACTTCTATAGGGGACAGGATGATAACAATAAAGCGGTGCTGGACACTATAGCAGGCGGATCTTATGGAGAATGTCCTTACGCTGAGATTGCTGAGAAGTTAGAGAAAATCTCCCGTAACAACAAAGCTTGGAGTACTAGGAAGTCCGATACAGGGAGAAATACCTTCGCAGTGCAGTCCACTCACAACCCAGCCACAGATGATATCCGTGAAGAAATGGCTCAGATGAGAACTGAGCTTGGGTTGGTACTAAAACATGTCGTAGGGGGTACAGAAAAGATTAATGCAGTCAACTACTTGGCTAAACCACCACCTCCAAACGATGAGTGTTATTATGAGGAGGATTCCTATGCAGTGAATGAACAGATGGGGGGTTTCCGACCAAGTGCCCAAGGCTCTAATCAGGAAAATTGGCGCCAAGGTCAAGGGAACCAAGGTCGGAACTATGGTAACTACAATCGTGAGGGTCATTATGTCCGAGATGGAAACTACAATCGCGACAACAACTTCAACAGGGGTAGCTATGGTAACAGAAATGATAGGAATGGACCCTATGTTCCTCCTCAAAATCGTGAAGTTACTCCCAGGGATGGTGGAGGTAGTATGTCGCGAGTTGAGGATATGTTGCATAAGATGATGAGGAGGTTCGATGCTAGTGATGAGCAAAATAAAGATTTGTGGAATGATCTAGCGGGTATTGGGCAAAAAGTTGATACCCATGCAATATCAATTAAGCAACTTGAGTTACAATTGGCCCAACTATCTGCAACTGTGAACACACGGCAACCGGGCACTCTTCCTAGCAACACTGTCCAAAATCCGAAAAATGATGGACATTGTATGGCAATTACTACTCGCGGTGGCAAGCAAACCATTGATCCACCTATGCCATCTGATGAGAATAAGGTGACAACAAAATCTGATAAAGTGGTAGAAGTTGATGCTGAATTAGATGATAACACTGCAAAAGATGCTGAAGTGTCTAAAAAGGTGACTCCTATGCCTAGGCCACCACCCCCATTTCCTCAGAGATTAGTGAAAAAAACCGAGGATGGTAAATACCGGCGTTTTATAACAATGTTGAAGCAACTTTCTATCAATGTCCCTTTGGTAGAAGCTTTAGAACAAATGCCCGGTTACGCCAAGTTTATGAAAGATCTGGTCACAAAGAAAAGATCGGTCACTTTTGAGGATGATGATAGAATGCAGCATTGTAGTGCTATTGCTACAAGATCTCTGGTCCAAAAGAAAGAAGATCCGGGTGCGTTCACCATTCCTTGTACAATCGGGCTATTACATTTTGCGAAAGCATTATGTGATCTGGGGGCAAGCATAAATCTCATGCCCCTCTCAATTTACAAGAAGTTGGGTTTGGGTGATCCAAAACCCACTGCGATGCGGCTACTGATGGCCGATCGAACAGTAAAACGGCCTATAGGGATACTCCACGATGTGTTAGTAAAAGTGGAGTCATTCATATTTCCAGCAGATTTTGTTATTCTTGATTGCGAAGTCGATTTTGAAGTGCCCATTATTCTTGGGAGACCATTCCTTGCTACGGGAAGAGCCTTAGTAGACATGGAAAAGGGGCAGATGAAATTTCGGTTGAACAATGAGGAGGTAACCTTTAACATTTGTAGGTCCATGAAGTAGAGTGGTGAGCTCCAATCGGCATCTGCGATATCCTACAACATGGGTGAGACATTTGAGACACAAATTGAAGAACGTCTAGGTGTCGAAGCATTAGCGGCAGTGATAATGAACTTCGATAGCGATTGCATTGAAGAGTATGAGTCATTAGTCGCTGCTCTTGACCGAGGTGATGTTCGGTTTAAACCAAAGAAATTTGAGCTTGATATGAAGAATCGCGAGTCCCCACCCGCGAAACCATCTATAGAGGAAGCTCCAAAATTAGAACTAAAAGCTCTCCCACCTCATCTCAGGTATGAATTCTTAGGAAAAGGTGACACTTTGCCGGTAATCATTGTGTCAGACTTGGATGCACAACAGGTTCAGAGTTTGGTGACGATACTAAAAAGGTTCAAAAGAGCTATTGGGTGGACTATTGCGGACATTATTGGGATTCCCCCCGGTATTTGCTCTCATAAAATCCAACTAATGCCTGATCATAAGCCGAGTGTTGAGCATCAGAGACGCTTGAACCCTCCTATGCAAGAGGTTGTGAAGAAGGAAATCATCAAGTGGTTGGATGCCGGAGTCATATATCCAATCGCTGATAGTAGTTGGGTATGCCCAGTTCAGTGTGTACCTAAGAAAGGGGGAATGACTGTGGTCCCCAACGAAAAGAATGAACTTGTCCCAATGAGACCGGTTACTGGATGGAGGGTGTGTATGGATTACCGTAAACTGAACTCATGGACTGAAAAAGACCATTTCCCTATGCCCTTCATGGATCAGATGTTGGATAGACTTGCCGTAAAAGGGTGGTATTGTTTTCTTGATGGGTATTCGGGGTATAATCAGATTTCTATTGCACCAGAAGATCAAGAGAAAACCACTTTCACTTGTCCATATGGGACCTTTGCGTTCAGAAGAATGCCGTTTGGGTTGTGCAATGCACCCGCAACCTTTCAGAGATGTATGATGTCAATATTTTCTGACATGGTGGAGGATACTATAGAAGTTTTTATGGATGATTTTTCTGTGGTTGGTGATTCATTCGAGCGATGTTTGTCCAATTTATCTGAGGTCCTTAAGAGATGTGAAGACTGCAATTTAGTACTAAACTGGGAAAAGTGTCATTTCATGGTGAAAGAGGGTATTGTGTTGGGTCATCGCATTTTAGAAAAGGGCATAGAGGTTGATCGAGCTAAAGTTGAGGTAATAGAGAGACTTCCCCCGCCGATCTCTGTGAAAGGTGTGAGAAGCTTTCTTGGGCATGCAGGTTTTTATCGGAGATTCATCAAAGACTTTTCAAAGATTGCACACCCATTGTGCAAATTACTGGAGAAAGAATGTAAATTTTGTTTTGATGAGTCTTGTCTTAAAGCATTCGGTGAGCTAAAAGAGAAGTTAGTGTCTGCACCTATTATTATTTCTCCGGATTGGAACACTCCATTTGAGGTAATGTGCGATGCTAGTGGGGTGGCTCTTGGTGTAGTATTGGGACAGAGAAGAAACAAAATCCTTCACCCAATTTACTATGCTAGTAAATCCCTAAATGAAGCCCAGAAGAACTACACAGTGACTGAGCAAGAACTCCTCGCAGTAGTCTTAGCTTTTGAGAAATTTCGCTCCTATTTGCTAGGTACTAGAGTCATAGTGCATACTGACCATTCAGCACTGAGATATTTGATGGCGAAAAAGGATGCGAAACCAAGGCTGATTCGTTGGGTGTTACTGCTGCAAGAATTTGACTTTGAAGTGCTGGATAGAAAAGGGACTGAAAATCAAGTTGCTGATCATTTGTCCCGTCTAGAGGATGAAGCTATGAGAGAGTTAGGGGATAAGACTGACATTGATGATACTTTCCCCGATGAACATGTATTGGCTGCTTCACAAGACTTGATTCCATGGTTCGCAGATTTTGCGAACTATCTGGCTAGTGATATTGTTCCATCAGACTTGTCCTTTCATCAAAGGAAAAAGTTCATGTACGATGTGAAGAAGTTCTTTTGGGATGAACCATACTTGTATAGGAGTTGTGCCGACGGGCTTATTCGGCGTTGTGTGCCAGAATGTGAAATGTTGAGTGTATTGGAGGCATGCCATTCTTCACCTGTTGGCGGACATCACAGTGGTATCCGAACCGCTCAAAAGATATTGCAATGTGGGTACTATTGGCCAACTCTTCATCAAGATGCTCATGGGTTTGCTAAATCATGTGACAAATGTCAACGAGAGGGTGGTATTTCAAGAAAGCAAGAGCTCCCTCTAAACCCCATTCTTGTGATTGAGTTATTTGATGTGTGGGGTATTGACTTTATGGGCCCTTTTGTGAGTTCTCATGGGATGAAGTACATTCTTGTAGCAGTTGATTATGTATCTAAATGGGTCGAAGCCATAGCTCTCGCAAACAATGAAGGGAAGAGTGTCACTGCATTCTTGAAAAAGAATATATTCTCCCGTTTTGGCACTCCAAGGGCCATTATTAGTGATGGGGGTTCCCACTTCTGTAACAGATTGTTCAAGGGGTTATTGGAGAAATACGGTGTTCGCCATAATGTGGCCACGCCTTACCACCCTCAAACTAGTGGGCAAGTTGAGGTATCGAATCGGGAGATCAAATAGATATTGTCCAAAACAGTGAATGCTAGTCGAACAGATTGGTCAAGGAGGCTTGATGATGCTCTGTGGGCCTACCGGACAGCTTATAAGACTCCCATAGGTATGTCTCCATACCAACTTGTATATGGGAAAGCTTGTCATCTTCCGATTGAGTTAGAGCATAAAGCCATGTGGGCTATGAAGAAGTTAAAAATGGATTGGAGCGAAACTGCAGAGCAACGGTTAAATGGGTTGAATGAACTTGATGAATTTCGCTTGAAAGCCTATGAAAGCTCAGCCCTATATAAAGAAAAGATGAAGAAGTATCATGACAACAAAATTGAAAAACGAGAGTTTATGGTCGGGGATTTAGTGCTTCTATTCAATTCCAGATTACGCTTGTTTCCAGGCAAACTCAACTCCAAATGGACTGGTCCTTACACGGTTACCCAACTATTCTCTCATGGAGCAGTTGAATTGGAAACTAAGGAGGGTGTGCGGTTCAAGGTGAATGGACAGCGCAAAAAAATCTATCTCGGGCATGCTGAATCGGCAAATATAGTGATCGAGGCATACCATCTTGATGAAGTCTGAGTAATCAAGTGGTCCCAGTCGTGCCGCGACATTAAATCAGGCGCTTGTTGGGAGGCAACCCAATACTTTTCGTCTTTTTAATAGTAGCATTTTTCTATTAATGGGTTTTAAATTTGCACGCACATCACCAGGAAATTCTGCAGAAAACTACTCTGCAGCAGCCACTGACGGATACATCGACGGACCGTCGCACACGTGACGGACCGTCGTATTCATTCGTCATACCAGGTACGTTTTTATCAGTTTGAAATTAGGGCACACACGACGAAACCCACGACGGGTCGTCACACATGCGACGGACCGTCGTCGAGGAACCGTCGTGTGTTTAATAAAATTAACCCGACGACCCGGACGATCCTTTTCAAAACCTGACCGTTATACTCCCGCCCCTCCATATTTCCCACATTACTTCCTCATCCCTCTCATCCCCCCTCTCTTTTCAACTTCCCCCCCACTGATCATTGCCTCCACATTCTCCCCAAACTTTGTCACTATCAGTTACTTGTCGGTGCTGCTGTTTTTGGTATCTACCTTGCTACCTGAATCATTCCCCACTTGTGTTTTCTCCATTTCCAAGGTATGTGTCTCTAAATTTGTACTCATTTCTCTTGTATTTTTTATTTATTTGTTAGTATTAGATTTGTTCTTAGTCGTATCTTGTTCCCTTGATATGCTTATATCTAGACCTAGACTCTACATGTTTGAATTTGCCATGTTCATAACCCTAGACATAGGTGATTTCACATTAATAGTTTCCTAGGTAGTTGGGATAGCCACATATAGGTCCACAACACTACAAGACCACGTGGGTTCATGGGGGTTGCTTAGGGTAATTACAGTTCTGTCTCTGATAGTCAGAACGAGACCCCGATGACGGTCCTGCTCCGAGGAAGCTTCAGGATCTGCTGAGGTTCCCGCACCCGCCACTGCTGCAGCGTCGGCCTCGTCTGATGAGGCTGACAGTTCAGACTCCACATCCGGCGCACCAGCCCCGGCCCCCACTCCAGCCTCTGACCAGCCAAACCGGTGGTGCGTTGAAGGCCAGTTTCAGATTTACTCCGACGCAAAGTTCTTGACCGATAAAGGAGTAATGTCTAGAACACTCACCCTGGAGCGGCGGGTACTTACAGGGAGTCTCCCCTCGATGCCCGAGATCCACAACATCTTCACCAGACATCGCCTAGAGTGGACAGCCCGCCCGTTGGGACGATACAGTGAGGAGATGGTCCGAGAGTTCTACGCGTCCTACGTAGCAACTCTCCGATCACAGATCGACAGGCGGGCTGCTCCCGCGAAACAGGCCCCATTGGAGCAGGTTCTAGTCCGAGGCGTGCAGGTCGACATTTCCCTGCCCGCCATCCGCCGGTTCCTATACGGCGAGAGTGCTGAGGCTACGCGGACCCCCACTACTGCCGAGTTTGACTATCGCTGGCAGATAGTCAAGGATGGACACTTCATGTGCGAGCGGACACTGAGAGAGACCACCAAGAGGTGGATGGCCCTGCACCTATCAGTCGACGGCGAGGGTGCCGACTGGGTCACTGAGCCGAAGGGGGCCATCAAGAAGGCCAACCTCACGTTCGTCGCCAAGTTCTTGTGGCTGCTCGTGCGTCACTGCCTTTCCCCCACAGCTGCTGATAACATAGTCACCTGGGATCGAGCAGTGCTGATGGCGGCGATGATAGCCGGCTTTGAGGTGGACTATGCATGGCTTCTCCAGGCTGTCATGCACGAGAGGGCATTCAAGGTCACCACCACCTACCCCTTTCCGTGCATGATCTTTGCCCTTTGCAGGTCTGCAGGTGTGCCCGTGTGGCACATAGATCAGTTGAAGACCCCGCCGGGCACCGTTGATGTCGGCCTCATCAGAGACGAGGCCAATGAGTTGGCACCACACAGAGGGCCACGACCAGAGCTGCCACCTCTTGCTGATGATCTTGTGGATACGGTTGCCCAGGCCCGGCCGTCTACCCAGGCATCTACTGACACTACCCCGGTCGAGTCTATCCCGGGTAGTAGCACAGCCCCGAGTTCCTCTCACACAGCCCCTCTACCGTTACTGGCCCCGCTTGCTAGGGTCCAAAAACTGGAGGCGCAAATGGCCACTCTTCTGCACCATATTCAGCCGTGGATGCAGAAGTCTATTACTGAGTCGGAAGAACGTACAGAGAGGATGATGCAGCGGAAGATTGCTGAGGTTAACCAGCGCATAGACGCCTTCGAGTTGCGAGTGTTAGCTTGACTAGCCCCTCCGGTAGATGTGTCGACTCTTCAGACTGCAGTCGACAGTCTTCGTGCCGACATCGCCACGATACTAGCGTCGAGGGTGCCGGATTCTGAGGCCCCTTCTGCCGAGCCTGCTGAGGACACAGTGTTGGCAGCACTGTTCACTACTTCTGAAATTCCACCATCCCCCCATCCAGAGAGTGCCAAGAGGCGTAGGGATCGAGGAGAGGATGAGGCGCGAGCGAAGAAGAAGGAGCGCCGCGAGATGGAGGCCGCGAGGAGAGCCTCAATTGCTGAGGCGGAGGCACACCGGATCCGAGCATCACAGATAGCGGCTGGGGCCTCTAGCTCCCATACTGTAGAGACCGCCGGAGGCACTGAGGGTGCGGTTGTTGCTGAGGACACCACTGAGGGCGTCCAGATTACTGAGGACACCACTGATGGTGTCCATATTGCAGAGGCTGTGGGTTTCGGGAAATTGGACCCACCAGCTTGCTGATCGACGGCGCTATGCGCCACAGGTTTGCTTCACCTACCCCTCTATTCTTTAGATTTTTTTTATGCATTGGGGACAATTGCATGCTTTTTGTTGGGGGTGGGGTAAATGGAAAGTGAGTGTTAGGGTGAAGTCTGAGTAGCCCAACTCACTATCCTCTTTTGGGGTTTTCTTGCCTGTGTTCTTTTTCCCCAAAAGACTGATTATTTTTCTGTTGAACCGGCACGTTATATCTTTTGTACATAAGTTTAACTCTGAAGCATGATGGCTAAAATGATATCCCGATAAAACTGGAAAATGTCGCATGACTAGGCGTAGTAACTGATAATTGTGCGGCTCTAAAAATGAAATAGAGTCACACCATTGCATTACCCTAAATCTTCAAGTCAAACTAGGTGTCTGATAATCTGGTATAGTGATGAGATGTCAAGTGAGTGTGAGGAAAGTTGAATAGTCCACTATTGGTACTGAGCTGGAACTTGCCTGGTTAGTCCTGCTAAAAGTAAGCTGTAACAAACAATTAGGAAATGACCATAGGCCCTTATTCAATATAGCCCATTTCTAGCCTAAATAAAGAAACCAAATGAAAGTTATCCTTCTTTGATCCAAATAATTTGAGCTTAAAATTAGACCTTTCTTTTTCACCCCAACTGACCTTTTCTGGGAACAATATGTTGGCCCTGGTCCCTCCTTGGACATGTGCACCTCAGCTTATGCCAAAAGCATAAGTTGAGGGTGGCTAATGTATAAACAACCTTCGTTACGGCCCTGACCCGATTTTGGGTATTGTGTACCTTGACTCATGGCAAAGCCATGAGTTGAGGGTGGCTGTTTTGAGGAATGCCCTGGAAAGTGGGGTTGAAAGAACAAAATGAGAGAAAGAACAAAAGGAAAGTGACTCAAGAACTCGTTGAAAAAAAAAAGAAAAAAAAAGAAATATTCAAGAATTACAAACAAGAAAAGAAAAGAGTCACTTACGCAAATGAAGAAAGAAGGGAAACAGCAAGGTGAAAGAATAGGAGAAACTGGGCGAAATAAAGTGATATAGAGCGGAAGGTTTAGCCGATGTGTCAAGGAGGGCAAAAAGTCACTAAAGTATACCTAAATATACCCTACCTGACTCTGAGCCTACGTTACAAGCTAAAAAAGTCCTATCGTGATCCTAAGGGTTGTATAGCGAACTTAAGGCAGTGAAAATAAGGGCAAGCTTATGGCAATAGGTATGAATGAGTGTGACTTTGTTCTGAGAGCGAGTGTTGAAATGTAATCCTTATACTCAAACTGAAATCATTGTGTGAAAAATGAGGATTTTGTTCTAAAGTAAGGACACTAGTTGCAATACCGGAATTGTTAGCACCTCAGTGAGAAATTGAAGATGATAGGTGTTGGTGCATGGTGAGTCTGTGTCATGTTCGAATCCCACAAAATTCAAGCCTAATAGTGATAGCATGCATAGATTTGATGGGATTAATCGGGATTGATAGCCAAATGATTGCAAAGGATAAAACATGAATACTATTGTACAAAGATTGTGTAGTGAGTCATAGTGTGTCGCTTGAGGACAAACAACGAATTTAAGTTGAGGGTGCTGATATACCGTGGTTTCACGGTATAATTAATGCTTTTTCCTTAAGTTTAGTATGTCCAAAAGCCTTTTTGTGCTAATCTTGATATAAGTTTCTCTTTGTTTTGCAGGAAATCTGTCCAAAGCTGAATGCGGAGATTTTGAGCAGAAAATTGCAGAAGAGACCACCTACGGGGCTTATGACGGTCCGTCATGCTTGTGACGGTCCGTAGGTGGTAGCGTAGAGGAGCTGCTGAAGGAAGATGGGGAATTCTGACCAAGTGTGGGATCACGAAGTTTGTGACGGTCCGTCATGGCCATGACGGTCCGTCCTGCAGGTCCATTGTGAAGATCAGAGAAGTGATCCCAGTACCCAGATTTCAAGAGTTGAAGTATTTTTAAACGAAGACCCTCGACGGACCGTCGTGCCTATGACGGTCCGTCACACTTGCCGTCGAGGGGAATGAAGAAAGCAGCAGAAGAAATTGGACAAGTATGGGACGACGGATCCCACGACGGTCCGTCATGCTTACGACGGTCCGTCGAGTAGTCCGTCGACCCAGCCGCGTTTTGGCAGATTTCCAGAAATTAGAATCCTTGTTTAATTAGGTTTTTTTTATTTTATTTTGTATAAATAGTTCGAAAAACCTCGTTTTTGAGGGTTAGACTCTTTGATTATCAAATTCCATATAGTTAGACTTTGTGATTATTAGACTTGGTGTTTTTGAGTGTTTGATTATTGGAGATTGATACAAGTGATTTTTGGTGATTAATCAAGAATATTTTCGGACTTTATTCTTTCTCATTGAAGTAAGTACATGAATTCTAATTTAACATCTTTGAATATTGTGTTTATGACTATGAGTAACTAAATTCCATAACTAGGGTTGTGGGAACCATAGGCAAGTATTGAGATAAACCCTAACTAAAATAACAATTCTAGAATAGTGTCTTGCATGTATTAATAATTCTTTCGCTTAGAAGTATTTTTAACGGATGATCAACGTTAGAACTCGCCTTAATGCTACTTGCCGGACCAAGGAGGTAGCTAATAGGAAAAGAATTATTAACATAGATTTAGTGTATACTATCTAATACGCTAGTATTGATTGGTACAAGGTGATAACTTAGTCAAATATCGAATACGATGCTTAATATGAAGTAAAGATAAGGGTTAAGAAAGCAACACACGTAGCCGGACCAAGGTGCAGAGTGAGATTTTCTAGATGCCGGACCAAGGATTTAGAAATACATAACTTATCACTTTGCATGCAAGATACTAGGAAAGAATTGTTATAGTTAGAATTATCAAGTTACGAACCTGTGGGGAACACGTAAACCCTAGTTGTTTTAACTCATCGATTAAAACCCACTATTAAAAGCTGTCAACTGTCTCTTTCAACTACATTAGTTATTTTTACTTATTAGGTAATACAAACCCCCCTTTTTATATTTTTTTTTACTTTCAAAGAAAGTTATTGACCAAACGATAGTAATACTAGGTTAAAGTTAAGTCTAGACTATTTTCCTCGTGGGAACGATCCCAACCTCACTAGTTGGGTTATTTACTTGACACGACCGCTTTACTTCTCATTTGAGAAGTAAGTTTGAGCGTATCAAAGCTCACGTTTCCATTATTCGATTAATCTAGGTTAAACAAACATGTATTATGACCTTAGAGAAGTATTTTGGGGGGATGTCTTGAAAGGGGACATAGCGGAATTTGTTGCAAAATGTCCAAATTTCCAACTAGTGAAAGTTGAGCACCAAAAGCTGAGTGTCTTAGTTCAAGAAATACAACTTCCCACTTGGAAGTGGGAAGATATTAATATGGACATCAGGGTAGGTTTTGCTTAGACATGAAGGCAAACAAACTCTGTATGGGTAGTGATGAATAGATTGACGATGTTAGCTCATTTCTTAACGTCAAGTCCACTCTCTCGGCATAGGATTATGCAAAGATCCTCATTATTGAGATTTACGTATTCATGATATTCCGTTATCCATCATATAGTAAAGGGGTGCACAATTCACTTCTAGGTGTGTAGATCATTCCTTAAAAGGTTGAGTACTCAAGTGAAGTTAAGCACCACTTTTAATCCAAAAACGGATGGTCAAAGGGAGTGTACTATTAAAACCCCTGAGTATATGATTATAGCTTGTGTAATTAATTTCAAGGAAAGTTGGTAGGAATACTTTACTATGGTTGAGTTCTCTTATAACAATAGTTACCTTTCGACTATATCCATGGCTCTTTTAAAGGCCTTGTATTGTAGGAGATGTAAATATCCAATTGGATGGTTTGAAGAGGGATAGTATTCACTTTTTGGTCTCGAATTGATCTTTAAGACTTTGGAAAAATTTCATATCATAAGGAACTAATTGAAAACATCCTATAGCCGGCAAAAGTCTTATTCCGACAATAAAACAAGGGACTCAAAATTTGAAGATGGTGATAAGGTCTATTTGAAAATCTCACCTATAAAAGGAATGATGATATTTGGTAAGAGAGGGAAGTTAAGTCCTTGTAATGTGGGTACCTATGGATTTTTTCAAAGGGTTGGAATAGTTGCATACGAGTTGAGAATACCTAGTGAACTTATTTAGGTTCATCCTGTGTTCCATTTTCTCCATGGTTAAAAACTGCATCGGTGATCCCGTGTCCATTCTTCCTATTTAGGGTCTAGGTGTGAATGAGAATCTCTTATATGAAGAAGTTTTTGTGGAAATCCTTGATCGTCTAGTGAAGAAATGGAGGAACAAAGAGGTGGCCTCCGTGTAAGTCATATGGAGAAACCATCTAGAGGGAGCAACATGAGAAGCCGAGGCCAACATGCAATCCCGTTACCCTCATCTCTTTGATAATTATTAAATAAAAGAAAAATAAATTGAATTGGACTTGTCTTGAAAAGATGTGCATATTCATAATAAAGGTATTTTGATAAATTAAATTTCATATAAAAATGTTCTTTTTCGCTTGGTTTGCACATAATTTTTTGTTTGGTATGTTGTTGCCTATATGAAATGATATTGAGAATGATAATATGTTTTGAAAAATGTTTTGGGTATAAGTCTCTCTTTATGTGTTGTTAATATTATGTTGTTGTTTAGAAGAAAACTTCTCATGTGGTAATGTTTAGCTCTTATATATGTGGTAATTGAAGTTTTGAGTTGCTATGTGTAAACGCCAGGATTATGTGTTGAATGGAGTTTCTAAGCACTCTTTTGTTGTCTAACTCATGTTCATCTTCTATGTTGTTTTGATGGACCTCTAGTATTGAGTCTATGCTTTCCTTTCCAATGATTTCAATGTCATTTGGGGAGGAATGTTCCTATTTGGGGATAATGTAACACCGCAAATGTCCAGAAGCTTATATAGATCCTCAAATGAGAGTCTAAGGTTTTTAAAACTTTTTTAAGGTAAAAAATAATGTATTTGATTTATTTTGAAAGTTTTAGAATCAAGACGTCAAGAAACGTCCATAACATATGGAGACTAGTGAAAGGGGTTCTAGTGAGGCTTAGCCTATTTTATAAGGTTTTAGAAGTCAGAAATTGATGAAAGTTGGTTGAAAAGTGTTTAACTAGTATTATAAAATTTTAGGGTCTGAATTTTTGGGTACGACTCGGCAAGGACCACCGTAGGGGTCTTTATAGAGGACCCTTGCATTTGAACCCAACCTGCCAAATGAGGCAGTGTAGACAGTGTTTACCTACGAGTTGCAGGCGATGAGGCGTAAATTTCCTCCGTCGACCAATGCTTACCCATCTTCCAAAAATGTCCAAAATTCAACTCTTTGAACTTAACGATGGACATGCAAGACCTTTGGGGGAAGGGGGCATAGGTTGACCTACGGAGTGTCCATCGTGGTCTCGTAAGTCCTGCCTGAGTTTTCCTATTAAGTTTTTTGTGAGTTCGTTTAATTAGTAAGTAGGTTAGTTGATTAATTAAGGGTTAAGGGAGGTCTAATTAACTTAATTAAGAACATATATAAAGACCTACGCCAAATTAAACTAACCCAACACCTCACAATTTCCAAACCCAAATTGCTCTTCTTCTCTCTACTTACTCTCTCCAAAGGAAACTCCATAGAAGACTAAGGTCTAAGATTTATAAGGAATCCATAAGGTAAATTTTCACCATATGTTTTCAAATATTAACAAGGTATGTGAACTCTTCACCTTAGGGATTCGTCTCCCCAAAGGGTTCTTCAAAAATTTGTTTTCAAAAAGATGATTTCATATGGGTATCTTTCTAATCCGAATTTGATCTTCTAAATTGTATTGTTTATGGTTTACTTTGATGATTATGAGTATATTATTATTTATTATTGTTCAATTATTGTAGTTCTTGATTATTTAATGTAGTATGTGGAATAGATTATAAATTGACCCAAATTCCCTAACCCTAGATGATGAACTAGTATAGAATTGAATCATATTGGTGCAATTGACCTAGTTAATGTGTTCATTACTATTGTATAAGGTTACTAAACCTATTATTTGATTAAATTGGTTGGTTTATGTTGAGACATGGATGATGGATTTTTAATGAGATCGGGTAAGTCTTTGTCATCCTAAACATTTACTTTAATTGTGATGGCTTGTACTTTGTGATGAAGTCCAATTGAAGTATATCTTATAAATTTATTAAGTAGGTGTTAGTATGATGTTGCAATTAAAATTTCTTGATTATGTGGATTATGAGATTATGACTAAGATGTAATTATATAAGGTTGGTTATGAAATACCTATGTGCCTAACTATGATATAATAATGTTAATGTGCTATTCTCACATGTGAGGGTTGTATTGAAAGGATGTTCTCATGCAATTCCTTTTGAGATAATTACTATGACTATATAAAGATTTATTCTCCTATGACGTAGACTAAGTTATTATTGCAAATGAAAGACAATTCAAAAGGTCCTTTATATTAGCACTGAGTGAACTAGTAGTGAGTAGTGTCCCTTACCATGTAGGGAATGTAGGTTCAATATTGTACTCACGATATTGGATACTATATTATGATGTGCATAAAGAGGGTACCAAGTATATCTCCTAGTTCTTCACTATGTTGGCCCTGTAGGAATACTAGCTAGTGCATCCGCCTACAATGCAATGTTCCTGTTTTGGTACTACTATACGCTTAAATTACACTTCTCTGAAGATGTATAACCGATCGTATCAAGTAAAGAACCCAACTTGTATGTTGAGGTTAATCCCATGAGGAAAATGGTTTAGACTTAACTTCAATGTACAAATACTTTTATTAAGTCATTGTATTTTCGAAAACAAGTAGTTCAAGAGGGGATTTTTGTGAAACATTCACAAATTAAATCAAGTAAGAAGAGTAAAGATTAGCTTTTTATCAAGTTGCGAGATAAACTAGGGTATATATTTTTCCATAGGTTCATAACGTCGTATTCCTAGCTATAACAATTCTTCCCTAGTGTTTTGCATGCAAAGTCATACGCTAGGTATCTCTAAATCCTTTTTCCAGCATTTACATAGTTTCACCCCATACCTTGTTCCGGATACGTGTGTATAAGGTACTAACCCTACCATTACTTCATATTAAGCATCATATTTGATGTATGTCTTAGTTATAACTGCGCACAACTCGAGACTAGTATATTATATAATATCCTAGTAAATCTATGTTGATAATTCTTTTCTTATTAATTACCTCCTCAGTTCAAAAAATAGAAAAAAGGTGAGTTCTAACGCGTGCACTCGTTTAAAAGACTTCTAAGCGAAGAATTATCAATACATGTGATAACCCATTTGAGAATTGTTATTAAGCTAGGTTTACTTTATTAATAAGCCATGATCCCCACAATTCTAGTTGTGGATTTAGTTACGCATGCGTGTAAGAGAAAATTCATATTTGTTAAGCAATAAAATATGAACTTACTTAGACAATTAGAAGAAAATTCAGAAAACCCACTTGAAATAACAAGATAGCACTTGAAAACCAAATCCGGAAATTGAATTATTGCTAAAGTTGAATAACCCAATCTCCAATCACAAACTAAGAACAATAACAATAATGTCTAACACCAAAAACGTGGTTTTAAATCTTATTTATAGACAATATCGTCCTAACTTAAAAGGAATTAAAATAAAGAAAGTTTTCCAAGAACGAGGTTGTAATCTATGACCCCACAAAATGACTGTTGATGATTCAACGAACCGTCGACTGTCTCCATCTGTCGAGACATAGAATTAGGTTTTCTCCTTTATATTTCATCCTCTCTGAATCAATTGATGAACAAACAGCGCGGTCTATCTGTGAGTCTACGGTTCGTCGATGCCTTCAATTGGTCTATTATTAAAATTTTCCAACTTTGGGTACTGGGACTATCTGTGATCTCATCGACGGTTGAACAGGATGGTTCGTAGATCCTCTCTTTAGACTCACACTTAGTCAGATTTCCTCTAATTTCTTGAACTAAAGTCCACGGTCACAATCTGCGGGCCGTCGATGGAACGACAGACCATCAATGGCCTTTGTGAGTGGCTTATACACTTTATTTCAGCTGACGTTTGCATTTTATTTCTGAACATCTTTCATGCAAAACAATAATAAAAACATGCTAAACTACTACTAGAAAAGGCTCTCAACACACACAAATCTTAAGGAAATAGCAATGAAAACACCGTGAAACCACGGTACATCAAGTACCTTGGCAAGTAGCCCACCTTCTTTTTGTGTAAGGTTACATGACATCGGATTAAACATTTAGCTTTGTGGTCTAAGATTTTTGAGTAAAGTTTTCCTGAAAGGAAAATGAAATAATAAAGTGAAGTCTAACTGGGATGACTTAAGGTTTTTGACTAGTCTAGGTAGGGGTATTGGATTATACCTATACATTGCACTAGTTGGCCTTGAGATAAGTCTTAGGAGCATGTTCTTACGTTCTTATTCTTTTATAAGTAAATGATATGCATATGTTGGATTTATAGGTTGATGATACTTTATGATGTAGGTTTCACTTATGAACATGTTATTGGTCTAGATTGCTAAATATGATGACAACTAATCTTTATTCTATGTTATGTGATGTAAGGCATTGCTTATGATCCTTTGTTTGTTTTACTTAGTTTAGTAAGGTTATGGGCTTTACTCGTTCATTGCATTTGTATACTTGATGGTGGGTCATGATAAATGGTGTTGTATATGTTGTAAAGTTATGAACTCTTATACATGCTTTTTGTTATGACATGATGTTGGAGTTCTTTTTACTATAGTTCTAATAATCTATACACATGATTGCTTGTCTATACTTGATGATGTTGGTCTTGTGTTGAATTTGCTATTTTCTTAAGGAGTAAATGACTATTCTCTTATATGTTTTGTTTATTGTGCATAATGCCCTTCAAAGTAACTTGGCATGATTTTGAACAAATGTCCCTTTTGGCATGATTTCTAATTTATGTGTGCATATGTTTTCATACATAGTACATGTGATGTACTAACCCCTGTTTTCTCCCTTTTTCCCAAACATTTTAGGTTCGTGTCTTTGAAGAGTTCGTGACAAATTTTCAATGAAGGCTTGGATAATTTCTCCAAATGTGGGTATATCCTTAAGATGCGAGGATGATGCCTTTTTCACATTCTACCTACGTGGATTGCTATAGTCTAATGACATTTGTTTAACTCTTATTGTTCAAGATGATGTTGCAAACACTAAGCGGCAATTACAAAAAATTTTGTAAGGGATATGCTCGAATAGTTCTTTTCTAGCATAGATAGTTTTATATAAGATATCTTTATTAGAAAATACCTTGTATATTGTATATGTGACATAAAAGTATTTACCTCATGTGATAAATGTTGATTTATTTGATGTATTCTGACATGATTCATGAAGGTTTTTACTAAAATAGAATGAAAGGTTTATCTTAGCTAGAATATGATTTGTTTGCGTACGGCCATACATCATACAATATTTGTACTAACCCCATACTCTTTTGTATTCCAAAAAATAGGTGAACGCAGGTTCTTAGAAGGAATGTCTTGGGAAGTGAATCTCTCATGATTGGTATGTCCTCATATATTCGAGGATATAGTCTATGTTTCTTTAGTTTCTCCTTTAAGACTTGTATAATACTTCATATGTATTTCTTTCAATGTAAAGTGTCGAGACCCTATGATATTCAAGATGTGTCTTTAATTTTGATTGTGACGATGAGACTTATTCCTTAGCTTTTATAAAAGAAGTTTCTTATTATTATTGTGGTTAAAATTTTAATTCCGCACTACTTCTCATACTTATGTAATAAATGATAGGTACGAGTCTTGTAAAAGACCTCCGTGAGGTCATGTACATCATTTGATGATTAAAGACTGTCCCTTTCTTAAAGAGTGCTCGTAATCATGTGGTTTCCAAGATAACTTATGAGTTGGACCTCAACCTAATTTAAGTACTCCCGCTTCATTATCTGGGATTTCATGAGGATGAATCCTCCTACTATCCATGGTACTAAATTTGATGACGATTAAGAAGGTTTCGTAGATGTGGTATTTAAGGTGCTGGATGCTATGGGTGTGACTTTTAAGGAGAAAGCAAAACTAGTTTCTTATTAATTAAATGATGTTGATAAACTATTGTTTGAGAAAGGGAGGAGTAAGAGGCCTATATGGGAAGGTCAAGTAGAGAAGGATGTTTTAAGGACGACATTTATTTATAGATTTTCCCCCATAGAATTGAGGGAGAGAAAGCTGGTAAAATTATTGAACCTTTGACAAGGGGAATGAGTCTGAAAGAGTATTTTCTAAAGTTCACCCAACTCTCTAAGTGTGCCCAAGCCATAGTAGCCCACCCTAGGGCTAGAATGAATATTTTCGTGATAGGAGTGTCTAGATCAGTTGAAGAAGCGTGTCGTACGACAATGCTCCATAATGATGTAGATATCTCTAGGCTCATGGTGTATGCTCAGCAAATTAATGAGTCTAAGCTTTTAAATATGAATAGGGATGGAAAGAGGCCTAGGTCAGATCAACCAAGTAACCCATGTCTAAGAAAATGTTTTGACTCTTCCATGGGGTATAAGGATAGGGTTTCAAACCAAAATACCCAAGGAGGTGGGCATGCGTTAGAGAGGCCTTAATATGCTACTTGTTAGAAGCAACACTTTTGAAAGTGTATTGTCGGGACAAATTTTTTTTTGGATTTGGTAATAGGGGTCATAGGATGAGAGATTACCCAAACCTCAGGGCAAAAGTGAAAGAAGTCAACAAAGATCCTTATCGTGGTATGGATCCTAATGCTCCAAAGAAAACTCGTTTCTATGTACTTTGAGCTAAAGAACGAACTAAGCAAAAATGAAGACCCCAAAGGTTATAATTCATTATGGTTACTTTATTTATTTTAGATGGGTTTACCCTACGTGGGGAAGAATTATTTGTGTAGAAAGGAGTTAGGTACCTTTTTCTTCTCATTCTATGCCAGCTCAAGCTTAAGACCAAACTCCGTAGTAATTTGTCTATGCTTTAGGAGTCTTGCATTTTAGTATGAGTTGCATGTCTCCTTATGCTATGAGTTACATTGATATTATGATGTGTTGCATGCTCTTGATATTAACGTAGTTTCATTAGTAGATTTGTATTTAGTCTATATTTCTGATGTCAAGTGTAGCTAATGGTCCTAATTGCTTCAAAAATTGTTATGTTTATGTGTCAATGTGTGATTCGAAGTTTATTGCTTGTTGAGCTTTGATGTTGTATGATGAGAATTTCTAATGTTTGATTAGGTATTTCCTCCATAAATGAAATGAAAATGAAGAAGTGAGTGTATGCTTTGAAATGCAGAGATTGTTCCAATTTACCGATTAAGCTAAAAATGCTTAATAATGTGTAGTTGGTGTTCCTTGTAAGTTTGGTTCATTGAATATGAATTTTATGTCCATGATTTTTATGTGTTACATGCTGCTTCTTTAGTCCTTGATGTCCTTGAAATTGTTAAATGTCATTCGAGGAAGGATGTTTTTCTAAGTGGGGCAGAATATGATGACCCTCAAAATTATCTTGGTTAGACTAGATCTTCTCAAGTGTTTCATGAGTTAATAATGTATTAAAATAATGATTTTTATTTTTTTAGTCAGTTTTGTAATTTTGAAAGTCAAACGTTATGGGACGACCAAGACGCTCGATGACTAAAGGTCTATGTTTTTGCATGTGTTTTAGTGTGCCTTTGTATGTTTACGGAGTTGTTTGGGGTTCAAATTCATATTGGAGGGACCTAAAACCTAGATGAGCATTTTAAGGGTATAACGTCTGGGTATGACTCCACCTAACACCCACGCGGGTCCCTAGAGAAGGACCCAAGGTGTGGCCACAAAACTACCAAGCAGTTCCCAAACGACGCCCCTTGTTGACGAGAAGTAGGTTGGACGACACCCCGTCATTTGGAGGCATAAACCCAATAATAATTGAGGAATCTAAGCCCCCATGAAACTCATCTCTGATAAAAACAAAGCCCCAACTGGACGGGCCATCGATCAAACGACGCCCCTTATCTAGGGTTCGTCATTTTGGCACGTGGAAAAGTTATTGTCATGCAGCCTCACATGGGGTGTTTTTGTTAATTCACCCCAAGTCTTTAATGGATCACGGACGTTTGTTTAAGGGTATTTACAATATTTTATTATTTTTTATAGTCCTTGAACAAGTGTTAGTCTTCATTTTCAAAAATTAAAACCCCTACCTCAAGAAAGACTCTATCAAAGTCTATAGAAGCTAGAACTCAAGGAAAAGCTAGAAGTGAAGGTTTTCGACGTTTTCTTCACAAAAAATTCGTTGGTTTTTTCATAGTGAGGTATGGTAGTTCATCCTTTAATCTTATTTCATTGAAGGAGCCATTCTAATGACTTCTGAAAAATGGTTTCAGACTCCAACTTCTTCTATCTTTGACTCTAAGCATGGGTCTTTGCATGAAAATGTTTTAATGATTGAAATATGTTATTTTCAGTGTTTGTTGATGATTATAATGTTAAAACCACATAGAACCTGTCATGAATCGCAAGTAACCCCTTGTAGATAAGGAGAACCCTTGGATCGTCAGGAGATGTACTTGACCCTTTGCGGTCTCGTACTATTCCTTTAACTATCATTCATTGCATAAGACTTGAAAAGTAGTGCAGAATTGAAATCTTTTCACGAACATTAATATAAAAAGGAATTATTTCATAAATACTAAAAAAAATCTCATCGTCATAAGCAAAACTTAAAATGGACATGACTTTTTACATTTGAAGGAAAATACATTATAAGTCTTCAATACCAAAACTAAGAAATAAAACTATGCCTTGAATATATGAGGCAATACTTAGTATTGCGAATGACTTTCCCAATCTTTTCTTTTAACATCAACCTTGCTTCCAAACCTATACTCATAGAAAAGTATGGGGGTTAGTACAAATAATGTACTAAGTATGACATATGCAAAAAAGGAACATTTTGGTATAAATATAGTTTCATGCCAATTCAGTAAAACATTTATGGATATAGAAGTAAAACGACATAAAAATCATCATTTAACTGTTAGACAAGTATTTCCATAATTTTAGCAAAACATACCATTTTACCTTACACTACCAAAATGTTACAGTGAACCCTTATCATAAGAGTGAATTCATTTAACACACAAGAGAGTGAACTCAAAAAGTTAAGCCAAGAGGAAGTGAACTCATTTCCATAGGAGTTTCCATGGCTAAGGTTATCCGAAGACTCACCAAGGTAAGACATGAAGGAAACGCCCATAAACCTCTTTCAATACATACCTAGGTAATCCCCAAGACTACCCCTTCTAGTATTACTCGCTTTGGGAGGGAAAGTCCTCAGTCAATGAGAAGACATTAGATGAACACTCAAACAACACATCCAGATTTCCCTTTCGGAATGCTTACTTAGTGCAATAAGTAGATGCTGTCTCATCCCACCACCTACCCTAAGTAGTACACTCTTTTAGAAGTCTTAGCTTATTCAATTCATATAAGACACAAAAAGAATCCCCATTAAGAAGGACTACTTAGTGCAATGGATATATAGCGTCTGATACCACCACCAACCTTAATTAGTACGTTCTATTAGGAGACTTAGTTCATACACATCATATAAAACACACCAAGACTTCCCTTTCAAAAGGTCTAATTAGTAAAATGGATAGATGGTGTTCATTCCACCACCTACCCTAAGTAGTAAGTTCTTTTAGGAGACTTAGTTCACTCATTCTTTTTTGAGGGTTATCTTAACTGACATAGACCACGAGAGCTATACATGGAATCTCGATACTACCTTTATCGGATGAGGGATCCCCTCTTGCCTAGGCTAGGGTCATTTTTTTAGATTTTCCATGGCTTTCCCAATAGCTACACCTATGTGGGTGCATAGTTAAGGGATAAGGAGATTTCCACTGAGTTACTCATTCTCTACTAACGAGGAGTACTCATCTCAAGAGGTACATTGGAATACAACATCTCGACTGATGAGGTGTAACAACCCCTTCTTCATATCCTCTTGGTGGTAGGAGTAACTCCCAATGGATTCTGAACATTAAAAACTCCGGGTTGAGGATAGTGGACACAATATCTCAACTTACAAAGGGTATCCATCCTCCTACCTATGCTAGAAACCTCTTGGAATATAATGAGGTTTCTACTAAACACTTCATCTCAACTCACGAAGAGTGTTCACCCCAAAATGCCCTTTTCTTCATATTCTTTAATCTCATTGATTCATTGGTTCATTCAAAGTGTGTGTATGGGTGTGTACATATGAATACCCCTTGCACAAAACCATCATTTCATTTACATTGAATTATATACATGCTTAGACCTTCATTCGTCACATTACACACTATAACATGTTTCACTTAGTCATATAAGTAATCTAGTCATAATCTCTAGAATACTTCCCATAATAATCTTCATTAGTCACATTAACAATAATAACATCATAATAATCTTACTTCACATAATATGTCTTCATGGCCTCTTTCACAAATACACAAGTAACATTACATTTATACAATTCAAGCTTCATAATACACATTGCAAGAAACATCTTCATTATAACTTCATTCCACACATTATACCTTCAAGGCCACAGTTACAATACATATCAAGTATATCAAAATTCATCAAGTAAACATCGCCACCAGGAAGGTGGACCATACAAATCAAGAGTATTTCATAATAAACCTAAACAACATAACAAACTTACCCGTTGTCCAAGATTGCATCACCTATAACATTTTAATCAACATTTCGTCATAATAAATCCCTTAGGGCAGTATCTGAACAACTATATCAACCCAAGGAAACCAAAGCTCAAAGACTACAAAATCATGCTCATCTAACCCATTCCTTAAGTCAAAATTTGATAAAACGCTTTAACATGTTTTCGTTGAAGTCTTAGAATTAAAATCACCAACTAATATTTGAAACATCATACTTGAATAATTTAAAACGTTTTCATGCAAGACCCATATTTAGAGTTAAAGAAAGAATAAGTAAGAGTTTGAAAACCCTTTTTGATATCTTGTAGAAAGGACTCCCTGAACAGAAGAGAGTTCAAGGATGACTATCTTTCCTCAAACAGAATAAAGATCACACATATTCGATGATGAAACGTCCACCGACAGCCCTCATAACTCTTTCATTACTTCTAGCTTCTATGGAGTGTTTGAGAGAGTTTTCTTGAGGGAAGGATTTTGGGTTTTAGGAAATGAAGTCGACAATTAGGTCTTAGGGTTTAAAACATCCTAATATACCTAAAATACCATAAAAATATCTTCTAAGGCTCCTAAAAGACATGGGGTGAATTTACCAAACACCTTAAGCCAAGGCAGTTTTTTAGCAGCTTTTAGGGGCAGCACAACCCGATTGTACAAAGGGACCATTTCCCAATCTACTGTCACATCCGGGTTTACCCCCTAGACGTTACCGGCATCATCGTCCTCTTTGACGACTAATACTATCCCTTTAGTTTACATCATCACATTCATAAGTCGAATTTAGTGGAAAATTTAAAACTTCTATGACTTCTATTTGGAGGTTTACATAGACCTTTAAATACACATAATTATATATATCGAGTATACATAGACCCTTCATATAGGAAGTTACATATCCTTCTACTTCTATTGAACATACATATATATAATATATAGAATAGTATCAAAGATTGTCTCATCTCAAATCATCTAAATTATCATAGAAATTTGGGCATAGCACTACGTCAATGTAAAGAAGCCACATACAGACTTATACAAATCGTACTCAAATGAAAGTAAAATAAACATAAGATTCTTACAAAAACAAAACAACTACATAAACAAGATATTGGCATTGCCCTCGAAAAATGATAACCTACCTATTTGGATGATAAAGAATATCCAAGCCTTCTTCAAGTCGTCTTGAATTAGCCTTCAACAACCGAAACCTAAAATATTTGGGAAATAGGATGAAAATTGGGTTGGTACGCCACTTGTACTAAGTATGAGACCATATGCACATATAAGATCAAATCATGCTAAAAAGGGACATTTTATAAGGTATGCATTTTTTCCTTAATAACCATTATGCACATCCAACAAGATCATCAGAATCAACATTTTATTTTTATTAAGTTATTGACATGTTCCTCACGATACATAAACTTTCAAGTCTACTCAAGTAAAACCTTAATATCATGTAGATAGATACATACTCAATTAATTCCTTCATCAAGTCATATTTAACAATAGTCATGAATAAGAGTACATTTAATTGTAACAAAGCAAGAAAATTACCCAATGAACCCTTATCAAGTCAACAAGTGCAATGACCAAGCAAAGCTCAATAACTTTACTCAATCAAGCAACCCAATAAGAATCATGACTAACACCATACTTCGCATAACATGACATTTAGATATACATTTCATCTTACTTTGACAATATAACCCAACACATGCTCATAAGTGAACTAAACAACATATAGTATCAACAATGTATAAGTTCATCATATACATGTCATATATCATCAAAAAAGCAAACATACATAAGAACATCTTGCTAATACTTCCCTCAAGACTAACTAGTGCAATTCCTAAGTAGAGTACCATAACCCTACGTAGACTACACTAGACCCCGTAGGTTATCCTAGTTACAGTTCAATAATTTAATTCATTTTACCTTTTAAGAAAAACCTTGCCCTAACCGATATATAGCACATGAGCTAGTGTGGAATCCGGTGTCATAAAACCCTACCCCGAATTAAGGGGGACTACTTGCCAAGGTAGTACCAACACATTAAACATAATCACTACGTGGATCCACTAGTTAATATTCCTATGGGGGTAACATAGTTCATGAACAAGGAGATATAGTTGGGACCCTCTTTATGCTCCATACATTGACGTCCCCAATCACAAGAGTACTTTAGTGCTCCTTCCTTCCCTATTTGGAAAGGGACACTTCCTCATCGGTGCTAAGCTAGAGTCCCTTTTTGAAATGTCTTTAAGACTTTAATTATTAATAGTAGCTTAGTTTAGATCATTGGGTCTACCCCTTGTATAATAATCATCATCAATAGCTCAATAAAAATTGTACGAGCATAAGTCCTTTCGTTACAATTCATATATGTGAGGTTAGCACATTAGCATTTCATAACATAATGATGCACATTCATAGTCATCACCATCCTTAAAACACATACACCTTAATCAATCTACAAAACATTATCAAGACATTTCAATTCAACATTTAGGTCTCAACATAAATATTTAATTCAATCCAATTTGAATGTACCACATCATAATTAAATAATCAACATGATAAAAAAGATAGAACAGTTACTACACCATAATTCAATATTAACTCAAAGCTTAAGACAAGATACTTAGGTCAATTCTCATAACCTAGATCACTTCTCAAGAAATAGTATGAAAGCCTAAAAATCATCATAATTTTTCTATGATTAGTGTAACATCGTCATCTAAAGGTGAATTAACCAATAATCATATAAATTGAATCAATCCTAACCTGATTCACATCAAAATCAAACCTAGGGTTAAGTATTTAGGGTGATGTTCTTCTATTCAAATCAAAACATCACAAATTACCTAGTTAAGTTAAAATACATGTTAATCTATTCGTTATATCCTAAAGAAACCATAAATAACTCAGTTCATAACGTCAAATTTGTAATCCGATACCTGAACATTTGATGAAGATTTTTTGGTGAAATCATCTCTTTCAATCCCTCAAAACCTCCATCTATCTTTTCTTCAATGGTGTCCTTCAATAGAGAGAGAAAGAAGAGGGAACGAAGAGAATTAATTTTGTGAGTTGTGTTTAGACTAATGAGGGTTGGGGTATTTATATGGGGATTAATTAATTAAACCCCTAACTTACCACATAATCCCATAATTTATTAAATGACACTAACTCAAAATGTGCATGAAATGGGCAGTGTCACAAACTAACTTAACGCGTTGTACATCCATTTATCTGGTCAGAGACTATGCAGGTAAAGGTCTTCCACAAAGTGACTAAGTTTTGGTCGATGGTTGGCATCGACGTCCTGTCGTTTTTGTTTCATTGGTGCCACTACCCAGGTAGTGTTGCCTCATACGTGCTAGGGTCCACCTCAAGGGCCCTTGGTTGGTCCTTGAGGAGTCGTACCCAGAAATTTCGACAAAGAATCAATTTAAACACATGTTATACACCCTTCTACCTAATTTCATGAATTTCCGACTCCTAAAAGCTATTCAAATAGGCTGAGGCACGCTAGCACCCCTTAGCACTAGTTTCCAAACATTGTGGACATTATTGGATGTTCTGGTTCCTAAACTTCCTAAATTACCTATATTGATTAAAAAATAGGTCTTAAAACAGTGTTTAGACCTCATAACACCTACGTTAGTCTTTAAGATTTGTCTTCAATTTTTGAAATGTTACAATATCCCCCCTTAGGAACATTTATCCCCGAATGACACTAAAATTCATATGAAAGAAGGATATGACTCAAGACTAGCCGCCAAACAAAAAACAATACCAATAAACATCAATAATCGTACTTACATAAGGTAATTAAAAATATTTATTACCACACATAAGGTTGAACATTACCTCAAGAGGAATATCCTTTACACTACAACAACATGACCTCAACATACTTTAAATGAACCAATAATGTTAAATTTCAGTCCAACAACATGTTTTATATTACTTCATAAAGATTCACCATATAAAATTGCACGACATAACTCAAAACAAGCCAAAGAGTGAAATTTCAAGTTTTGGGCACCAACTCAATGTAAGGTAAACCAAAATGCACATTTTTGCAAGACTTCACCAAAAAAATGAAACTTCGATTTCTAGTCGTATTTTTATTATTAAAAAGAATTAATAACCTTAATTTTCGAAAAAATGAGGGTAACGGGACTTCATGTCGGTCTTGGGCTCCCATGTTGCACCCTCAACTAGGTGATTCATCCATAACACCTTCACGAAAATCTTCTCTTTATTTTTTAACTTATTGACTTGCTTGTCAATAATTTGAACCAGAACTTCCTCATAAGAGAGGTTATCCTTGACACCAAGACCCTCAATAGGAAGAATAGATCAGGTACTCCAATACACTTTTTAAGCATAGCAACTTGGAAAACCAGATGAACCGAAGCCAATTCACTAGGAAGATTCATGAAGATTCAATACATAGGCAACTTTATCAACCTTTGCATCATTTCATAGGGACCCACATAAAGAGTACATAACTTCGATGAAATCTAACCACTCCGTTCATTGGTGAAATTTTCAAATACACCTTATCACCTTGTTCAAACTCCAAATCCCTTCTCCTACGATCGGCATAAGACTTTTGCCGACAGTAGGCCATTTTCAACCGATTCCTTAAGATATGAACTTTTTCCAAAGCCTTATAAACAAATCGTGACGAAGAAGAGAAGTCTCTCCCACTTTAAACCATCCAAAAGAAGACTTCCACCTCCTACCATACAAGGCTTAAATAGGGAGCCATGTAAATGGATGAATAAAAATTATTATTATATGAAAACTCCACCAAAGGCAAATGCTTATCAAAATTTCCCTTAAATTCAATAATACAATAACTAAGCATATCTTAAAGGCTTTGAATAGTGGTTCCTCTTGACCATCCGTTTGAGGATGAAAAGCAGTGCTCAACTACCCTTTTTGGAATAACCTCCAAAACCTAGATATGAATTATGCACCCTGACTATGATATAATGGATAACGGAATACCATGGCGAAACACAATCTCATCTATGAAGATCCTAGCATTATTTTCCACGGAATAAGTAGACTTGACGGGAATAAAGCGAGTGGTCTTGGTCATCTTATTCACATACACCCATATAGAGTCATAGTGCCTTTGAGTCCAAGTCAAACACACTTCAAAGTCCATAATGATGTCTTCCCACTTCCAAGTAATAATTAGGATCACTTGAAGTAAGCAACCCGACTTTTGAAGTTCGGTCTTTAATTGTTTACAATTTTGACACCTAGCAACAAACTCCACTATGTACAAATTCAAACCTTCCCACAAATATATTTCCCTAAGGTCATGGTACATTTTCGTCGAACCCGGATGAATTCAGTAACGGGACCCATGGTTTTCTTCTAGAATCTGGTTGCTAAACCCATCTACATTGGGAACACATATTCTTCTTTGGTACATTAAGACACCATCCCCCCTAAGGAGAATGATTCTTTCAATTTACCAAGAACCGATTCTTTAAACTCCATGAATGGTTGATCAAGGCTGCTAACTCAAGGTCATGAGTCAGATAGTTTCTCTCATGCACCTTAAGTTATCTATAAGCATAGGATATCACCTCCCCATTTTGCATAAGTTCAAACCCTAGACCCACACGGGATGCATCACAATACACAATAAACCCCTTTGTACCCTCTGGTAAAGTCAACACCAGAGCGGAAGTAAGCATATCTTTCAATATTTGGATGCATTTCTCACATGCTTTCGACCACAAAAATTTCATACACTTTTTGTTCAAAGTAGTCAAGGGAGATGTAATGGACGCAAAAATATCCACGAACCTCCGATAATAACCCGCCAAACCCAAGAAACTCTTATTATCGGTTGCAGTGAACTGTCTAGACCAATTTTTTACCGCCTCCATTATCCTTGGATCAATCTCAACTTACTCACTAGCGATGATATGACCAAGAAATGTACCCGACCCCAACCAAAACTCATATATGCTATACATGGCGACCAATTGATGTTCTTTAAGGGTTTGTAGTAGTATCCTCAAATGACCCATGTGATCACTCTCATTTATCGAATATACCAAGATGTCATCAATGAAAACAATAACAAATGAATCTAGGTAACTTCAAAACACCCTATTCATTAGGTCCATAAACGCCACTGGAGCATTAGTGAAACAAAAACACATTTCAAAGAACTCATAGTGCCCATACCTAGTACAAAATCTCGTCTTTGGTACATCCTCACCATACCTAGTACAAAATCTCGTCTTTGGTACATCCTCACCTCTCACACTTAGTTGGTGATAACTCGATCTTAAGTCAATATTTGAAAAGTAACTTGCCCCTTGGAGGTTTTCAATCAAGTAATCAATCCGAGAGAGAGGATACATGTTCTTGATTATGACTTCATTAAATTGGCGGTAATCTATACAGATTCTTAAGGTCCCATCCTTCTTTTTCACAAACAAAACTGGAGCACCCCATGGAAAAATACTAGGTCTTATGAAGCCTTTGTCTAGTAAATCCTTGAGTTGTTCCTTCAACTCTTTCAACTCGGCCGGAGCCATCCGATAAGGAGGAATTTAAATGGGATTTGTATTCGGTACCAAATCAATACCAAGATAAATTTCCTGTTCGGGAGGAATACCGGGAAAGTCATTTGGAAAACCCTCCAGAAATTCACTCATTACGCGGACCGACTCAATCGGAGGAATTTAGGACTCTTGGACTCATATAATTTGGTATAGACAACCTTTACAGATCATTTTGCATGATTTTAGACAAGAGAGTACACGACCTCTAAGAATAGAAATTCTCTTTTTCCACTCAATGATGGGTTCATTTTGAAAGTTAAATCTCACCACCTTTGTCCCAATCAATAGAAGCAAAGCAAGCATGCAACCAATCCATACATAATATAACATCAAAATCAAGCGTATCCAGTTCTACTAAAACAACATAAGAAGCTCTATTAGGCAACATTATAGGACAATTTTGATACACCCTTTTTGTAACAACCGACTCACCCACCAAAGTAGACACTATAAAAGGTTCATGCCAAATATCAGGTAAAATATCAAACTTTTTGGCTACTATAAGACTGACAAATGATAAAGTAGCATCGGGATCACGTAAGGTGTATACCTCAATAGAGATGACTTTCAACATACCAGTCACCACGTCGGGAGAAGTCTTTTGCTCACCGGTAGAGCATAGAGCATAGAAGTAGTTCTTCTTTAGAACCACATTTGAACCACTCGCTTGAGCTTGATACCTAACATTAGGGAAATCCCTAACCTTGTGCCCCCTTTTACCACAACCAAAACAATTGTTCGTCCCCTTAAGGCAAGCAACAAAGTTGTTCTTGCCAAACATTCCACAAGTTGGCTTATCGGTTGGTTAATTAGTACCTTTTCCCTTCTTGAACTTAGGGTTATACACCCTATCACCTCTAGCCATTTGTAACATTGAAGGAACTTGACTTGAAAACTGCTTCTTACATCTAGGCTTGTCTTGTATCTCAAGCCTATTCTTTCAAGAACCTCCATCAAAAGATCTTGCCCTCTTAGCATCTATGCTCTTCCTCCTAGCCCTTGCCACTTCCATATTCTTTGCATGCACCATAAGATGAGATATGTTCATGTTGTCATATAGAATAGCTGAGTGACACTCCTTTTGAAAATCATCTGATACCCCCTTCACCAAATGGCTATTTCCATATCTAAGAGCGGAAACCAAAGAAAAAGCATATTTCGGCAATTAAGTGAATTTCTAAGAGTATTCATGAACAATCATACATTATTGGCACAGGTTGATGAACTCCACTACTTTATCTTCCCTCATCTCCCTAAGAAAGAACCTATCAAGAAAAGTCTTCTTAAAGATCTCCCAAGTCAAAGGACCACCTCTCAAGGGCCTATTATCCCTTCATAGCACAAACCATGCTTGAGCCATATCCTTGAGTTGATAAGTGGCTAACTCGGGATTCTCACTTGTGGACAACCCTATAGCCAAAAGTATCTTATAGGATTCATTGATGAATTCTTGGGGGTCTTCCTCAACCTTACACCCGTAAAAGGTAGGATGGTTCATTCGAGTGAAGTCCCTTAAACGGGAAAGCCATTGTAGTGACTTCTTGATGTTAATGGGGTACAACCTCCCAGGTTGCTTGGGCCGTCATAGTTTGGGCTTAAGTCGTGGTCGCTTGTACTTGAGTGGTGATAGATTAACCATTTGAAGAAGAGTGGTCCTTATATACTCATTCATCAAAGGAGGAGGATTGGACGGTGCTTCATCCATATTAGCATATTCTTCAAGTGGGGGAACTTTATCACTATGGGGAGGAGCTCTCGAATTGGCAATTTCCTCTTCAAGTCATCCGTCCGCATTCCTTCAAGTGTTCATCTTCCTATATGCACAACAATAGAATTAGATGAAAAAGCACACCATAAATATAGTTTAATGGAACGATATATGATTTCAATGAAAGGGAGAGTTTCCTAAGCATCATATAGGTTCCCATTCATAAGTGTGGCGCACTTCACAATTAAGAACACGAACTTAGATAGACGTGGTTGAGAGAGACATTGACTCAAAGGTATTCAATCTCATACTTTGATACCAAGTTTGTCACATCAGGGTTTACCCCTAGACGTAACCGGCGTCGTCTTCCACTTTGAGGACTATCACTAGACCTTTAGTTTACACCTAATTTTACAAGTCGAATTTAGCGGAAAAATAAAAAAAAATATTAATTCTATTTAGAGGTTAAAATAGACCTCTACATACACATAATTATATATATCCAGTATACATAGACCCTTTGTATAGGAAGGTTACATAGTTTTTAACTTTTATTGCACATACATATATATATAAGAGGGTTTTTAGTAGGTTAAGGTTTATAGTGTTACGGCTTAGGGTTTATTGTATGTTAAGGGTTTTAGCCTATGGTGTTTTTTCTGGGTTCTTAAGGATTAGGGGTTTTAGTTTTTTAAGTTACGGTTTGTATGGTTTAGGGTTTTGGGCTTAGAGGGTTTTTCTGTTTTTTAGGGTTTAGCATATAGGATTTAGGTCTTTATAGGGCTTATATTAGTTTGGATTTGTTCGATTTCTAGTGTTAAATATTTCTTAGGGTATTCTACGATTTTTAGGACTTAGTTTTTTTTTTTAGTTTGAATGTTTATAGATTATTAGGATTTAAAGTTTAAACCTTAGGGTTTTTTAAGGGTTTAACGGTTTTTAGGGTTTATAGGAATTAGTCTTTCTTAATGTATAGGGATTCTTAGGAATTTAGGTTTAGGATTTAGGGTTTCTACTTAGAGTTTATGGCTTAATGTTTTTAAGGCATAAGGTTTTAGGTTATGGGTTTTATATAGGTATTGTTATTTAAGGATTTGGATATTTTAGGGTACAATTTTTTGTATTTCTTAATGTTTGGGATATAAGATATAGGTCTTGATAAGGTTTAGAGGTTAGAGATTTTAGTCTTAAGATTTTTTGTATTTTTAGTGTTTTAAGGGTTATTTGTGTCTTAGGGTGTGGGTTTAGGACATAGGTTTTTTTTTTGTGTTGTTTAGGTTTAGGATTTAGGATTTCAAAGATTTAGGGTTTAGAGCTAAGGGTTTTGTATAGGTTTCAAATAATTTTTTGGGTTTATTTTATGATTTTGGGTTTCTTAATGTTTATGATTTTAGCTTTTGAATTTAGGGTTTTAAGTAAGATTTAGGGTTTCCGATTTTGATTATTAGGTTAAGGTTTTTAGGGTTATATATGTTTATGGAATAAGGCTTAGGAATTTTTAAAGTTTAGCATTTAATAATTAGCATTTAATAGTGTCTAGATCTTCAAATTTTATGTTTTTGGTTTTTTGGGTTTTTTTTAGGGGTGACAGTTAAGTGTTTCTTAGAGTTTTTGAGTGTTATGGTTTAGATCTTAGGTTTTTTTTTTTTGGGGGGGGGGGGATTTAAATGTGTTTATGGATTAATTTTAGGGTTTATATAAGATTTAGGTTTTTTTTATGTGTTAGTGTTTAGTGCTTTGGAATTTTAGGTTATAGTTGTTAGTGTTTATTTTAGGGTTTATTGCATTCAGGGTTTCTCAAAGGTTAGAGTTTACAGTTTCTTAGGGTTTTAGATTTAGGACAATGAGTTTTACACTATGGTTTAGGGCTTAGGGTTTTTTATTATTTTTAGGGTTAGCACTTTGGTGTTTTTAGGATAAGGTCTTTAGGAATTTATCGGTATAAGGTTTAGTGCTTAGGGTTTTTTTGTATTTTATAGAGTTAAGCATATATGATTTACAACTTTATTGAAGTTAGAGCTTAGAGTTTTTTTTTTGGTTTAGGGGTTTTTGGGGTTTAAGGGTTATGTGTTTCTTAGGTTTTTTTAGGGCTTAGGGTTTGTATGTGTTTTATTGGTTTAGGCTTTACGGACTATTTGGATTTAGGGTTTAGAGTTTATGGTTTGTATGTGTTTTACTGGTTTAGGCTTTATGGACTATTTGGATTTAGGGTTTAGAGCTTAGGGTTTTAAAGGGGCATAAAATGGGTTTTTGGGTTCATTGGATTTGGGTTTCATAAGGTTTAGGGATTAGGGCTTTAGGTTTAAGATTTAGGGGTTTAGGTTAGTGTTTAGTGTGTAGGGATAAGGAGTTGTTTAGGCTTAAGCTTGTAGGTTAAGGGTTTTATCAAGTTTTTTAGGGTTTAGGTTTATAGGCTTTGTAGGTTAAGTTTTTTAAGGTTTTATACCAATAGGATTTAAGGCTTAGGTTGTTTTCTGTGTTTTTAGGATTTATATATATGATTTAGTGCTTTACAGGATTTAGAGCTTGGAATTATTTAGGTTTAGGGGTTTTAGAAGTTTTAAGGGTTAAGTGTGTGAAGTCTTTTTTAGGTTTTATGGTTTAGTGATAGGCTCAAACTTACTTCTCAAATAAGAAGTAAAGCGGACGTATCAACTAAAGAACCCAACTAATGAGGTTGGATCGTATCCACGAGGAAAATAGTTCAGACTTAACTTTATTCTATTATTACTATTATTTAGTCAATTATTTTCCTAGAAAAGAAAAGACAGTAAAGGGGGATTTTATTTCTAAATTAATGAAAGTAATTAACTAAATTAAAGTATACAACTAACAGATTCAAATCTTAGAGCTTAATCAATTAATAAAAGTAACTAGGGATAAAGTGTTCCCCACAGGTTCGTAACTTGATAATTCTAACTATAACAATTCTTTCATAGTATCTTGCATGTATAGTGATAAGTTATGTATCTCTAAATCCTTCGTTCGGCATCTAGAAAATTTCACTACGCATCATGGTCCGGCTACGTGTATTGCTATACTAACCCTTACCTTTACCTCATATTAAGGATTTTATTCGATATTTGACTAAGTTATTACCTTGTACTAATCGTCACTAGATTATTAGATAGTGTACACTAAATCTATGTTGATAATTCTTTTCCTATTATCTACCTCCTTCGCCCGACAAGTAGCAATAAGGCAAGTTCTAACATTGGTCGTACGTTAAAAAGACTTCTAAACGAAAGAATTATCAATACATGCAAGACCTGAAAAAGTGTATCAATTACTGAAATTAATCATTCAATACTTGAATAAGAGAACTAAAAACTATCAAAAAGTCTACTATCCAAGATTCTAACCCAAAAAATGAGGTTTTTCGAACTATTTATAATAAAAACAAAAACCTAATAAAATAAAGATTATAATTATTAAAAATCTGTCAAAATGCGTCCGAGTCGACAGACCTCGTGACGGACCGTTGTAGTCACGACGGGATGTCGTGGCCTTCGTCGTCCTATACTGCACAAGTTCTTCTGTTGCTTTCTTCATTACCCTTAACGGCAGGTATGACGGACCGTTCCAAGCACGATGATTTTTCGAGGGTCTCCGTTCCATAATACTTAAACTTCTTGGAATTTGGGTACTGGACTACCCTCTGATCATTGCGACGAACCAGCAGGACGGACCTTCGTGGCTATGACGGTCCGTCGTGGAATTCCGTAATCTCACTCTACATCAGACTTCCCCATCTTCTTTCAGCAGCTTCACTACGATGCCACCTACGGACCATCACAGGCTCTACGGATTGTAATGAGCTATGTGGGTGGTCTCTTCTGCATTTCTTCGCTCAAAAACTTTCACGTTCATCTTTGGACATAATTCTTGCAACTAAAGAGAAACTTACATAAAAATCAATACAAAAAGGCTTTTCGACAAACACTAAACTTAAGGAAAAAGCATTAAAATACCTTGAAACCACGGTATATCATTTAGGGGCTTTAGTTTTTTTTTGTGTTTTTAGAATTTAGGGTTTACCATTTATAGGATTTAGGGTTTTAGAGTATAGGGTTTTTAACAATTTTTAGGGTTTATATTAAGAATTATAGGATTTAGAATTTCTTAAGGATTATGATTTAGGGTTTAGGGTTTAGGGTTTAAGACTTATTGTTTTTTGTTGGTTAAAGATTTTAGCCTAGAGTTTTTTTGAAGGTTTCTATGTTTCAGGGGCTTGAGTTTTTTAAGATGAGTTTTTTTTAGAACGATCCTTGTAGTGGGTCAGGGGTTGAGCAACACCCCCAAGCCTTATCACTTATTAAATAAAAAAGTACATAGATGGGGTCATAAAACTGATCTCCGATCCTAAGGTGTGTTATGAGTCGACCAAGCTACTAAGGTTAGTCAACTCAACCCGATACATCAAGTTGTATTCAAAAGACACTAAGCACCTATGGAGGACTTCTCCTTAATACATAGTTTAGTAAAAACACATAAACGTGGGAGACTCTCCCCTTTACAAGAAAAGTTTATAAAAATAAAAGAACCTATTCAAATGACTATATCAAAACTAGACATAGTCATTATGACTAGGATGTATAACAGTATGTATCATACACATTATACAACATGTAAAACATAAGGAATTTGAAAATGATTAGTGTAAATCGTAAACATACCATTCACTAAGACTTATATGTTAACATCACAAGCCTCTACTTTTAGATCTTGTGATTGGTGTACTAGTACGTGCAGATTGAAGATTATTTCTAGTTGCCTTTCTTCCCCTTGGTGACAACCCTTGTTTGTCTTTAACTTCTAGTATTTCTTCCTCATAATCAGTGTGGAAGGTGGATTTGATCTCTTCTTCATCTTCATTACTGTCTAAGGATCAATTATCTTCATCATACTCATCCTTAGACGCTATATGACTATATTCATCCATATCATCATTATTCTGTTGTTGGTTTTGATGATCAGCTCCACTTCCCTGCTCCTTCTGTCGTTTTTTCTTAGTGTTATCCCTTCTTTTTTACTCAATCTTCATATAGATGTATTGTTACTATTTTTGGGAGATTCTGGCGCTTCTTGAAGTCTTGGACTGCTTGTTCTTTCCTCTTCTTGTTGAGTAATCTGTACTGTATTGCAATAAGAGGAGGTGGGCTGCTACTTATAACCGGAGCTCAAAGCTCAATGCATTCCCTCTCATCGACCAAACCTTGCCTTTCTTTCCCCTGCACAACACTCTCTACACTTCCTCCCTCTTCTATACAAGTTACATTGGTTTCACAAAGAATAAGATGATGATGTACTGATTTAGACTGAAAAATCATACCTGAAACATTATCTAAATGTTGAGTTTTACCTACAGTAATTTGTGCATGGCCTGCATGGAATGTAGGCTGTAAATTCTGAGCTGCAATAACATCCTCACCCAATTCCTTCTCCTACACACCAATCTGCACTAAAACATTTTTACCTTGTTCCTGCTTGTTTAGCTTAGGTTCTTCGTCTGCATGGTCTGCATGGTCATCCTTTGGTGAAGAAGACCTCCTCTCCATTTGAGCTACTGTACTTGTACCTTGTTCCTGCATATCTAAAATATCAAAATCATTATGAATGGGGATGCTGGGAATGATACCTGTTTGCACTGGATGTTGCTGACGGTCCATGAGTTCTTTTTTTTTGGCTGGACTGCAGGTTTCCAAACTGATTTTTGTTTCCTTTGCTGCTGTAAATTATTTCCATCATCTTGTACATCCTGCACCTGTTGAGTCTACGCTTGAACCTCATTTGTTTTACCCACCTGTGGCACCTCTCCTCCATGTTGCTGAACTAGATTTTCTACTGCATTTGCACACTTGTTCTGCTTCGTTTTTTTTTATTTCTTTTCTATTATGAAAGTCTTCATCTACAATTTTAATTGTACATATATGAATGTCATGTCCTTGATGTTCACAATAGTAACAAAACACAGTAATACTTTCATACTCAATTCTTTGCCATTGTCCTTTAGTTAGATTTTCCTCAACATAGCCTAACCAAACATGGTTAGGTATTACCTTTGTAAGGTCGATTTGGATTCTCACTATAGCCATAGTACCCCTAGTCTTCTTTGTAGAAGCATTATCCAAATAAAGAACTGTACCAATAGGGGACAAAAGGGTTGTTAGAATTTCCTTGTAATAACAGTGCCAAGGAAATTCTGGAAGAGAAATCCAAACAGGTACAATGGGAGTTTCGTCAGCTGTCTTGAAGGTGGGACTCCATTTTTGAATTGTTATAAGTTGACCCTCAATCATCATGATATGTTTAGTCCATACAGTCACATAATTAAGCTCATTATCCAAATCAATATGCACATGTCTAGCATTAAAATGTGCTATCTTAACACCCCTGATAATTGATCTTGATTGATAAAGCTCTTTCTAACCAACTCAACTTTAGGCATAGTATTACGAAATTTACCAATAAGACTAAACCAACACCTAGCAGCCGAATTAACCATAAAATCTTTCTCTTAAATATCACGGCAGGCGTTCCCTATTTGGTAGTAATCTTAGGTGCCTCAAAACATATAGGAGTAGTGTTAACGCCTAAATTAAATCTATGAAGAGCTGCATACGATTGAATTACAGTGTAAAGGGCATGTTCCGAATTAGCATCTTTGCTAGAGTTTTCTTGAATATTCTTCTTAGAAGGTTCTGCCTTCTGCAGGCTTTGTTTAATTTTGCAATTATGCCTAAAAAATTACTAGAATCAGAAAGAAATTTGTTAGGCCTAACACTACCAGAATTCCCAATATGCATCTGATGACCTGTAGTACCTTCAACAACTTCCCCGCCAGAATTCCCATTTCCACTACCAACAGCAGTTTAACCAACAATTTTTGCACTGGAATATGAGGTTCAATGTTAGGATTAGTGAGTTTACTTGAACTCAATCCTTCATCATGCTTACAAGCAAGTACATTGCCATGGACTTGAATCATCAATTTAACCCAAAGACCATGCTCAAGATGCTGCCTCGTGTACACTGCAAATGGAACTTTTCCTTAATATGTGACAGTTCTTGACTGGTCTTGTTCTTTGGCTTTGGATAAAGAACTGATTCCATTCTACAACATCGAAGTAACAGCCTACTCTTTTGAAGAGTTTCTTGGACTTGAAGATTTGTTCTATCTTGTAGAATAGGATTAGGATTATCCCACTTTCAGAAGGAATAATACATTCAACATTGGAAATGTTTCCTTTACGCCCATAATTCCTAATGATGATTGGAGCTCCGGCACCGCCATCCAAGTTTTGCAAATCCACGCTACACCCTTTTTGTGATTCAATTTTTCTGTATTTTGCTCGCCCTGACGAGTAGAAAAAACCCCATTACTTTGATTCACGTTTTTCCTTGGTAGAACTTAATCAAAAATCCAATCTCAACTCTGATGATTTACGTAACCATTGATCTACAAATTCGCGATTCGGACTTGTGATTTCAGTTGAATTTTCAGTATTATATCGATCTTGAACCAATGCACTTGGATTCACGATTGCTACAGAACCCTATATAGCATCCATTCGTTCATCAGAAGCGCGACTAATTCTAGTGGGGTTGATGAAATTCGCTGATTTTTCAGCCGAAGATGAATTTTGAGCTGCTGATATCATATCTTCGTTCGATTTAACTACTAGCGAACCAGAATTCTCCATTTCCATAACTCTTCTATTCCCAATCCAATTCCTCTTCTAAAATTGGGGCATGGATCTCTTCTTCACGCCTCCAATTTGAAGAATTGTCAGACGAATTTGTGTAGTCAATTTGAAGAATTGTCAGACGAATTTGTGTAGTCATTTTGAAGAGGAGGATCATTAGTACATTAATGAGATGAATGTTTTTTATCTAGTGGCTGGCGTTGCTTCACCGGCAGTAATGCCATTCTCGAGTTGGAAAACCAGTGTTTGAGTTGGGCTTGGAGTGTAGTGTTTAGGATTTAGGGTTAGGGTTAGGGTTAGGTTTTATGTTTAGGGATCCAAGTTAAGGTTTTTTAGGGTTTGAGGAATAAGGTTTCAGTTTTTTTTTCATTTTTTTTAGGATTTAGAATATAGGATTTAGGGATTCATTGGGATTACAACTTAGTATTATTATGTTAAGGATTTTTTTAGTGTTTTTAAGGGTTAAGTATTTCTTAGGATTTTCTAGGGTTTTGGGCTTAGTGTTTTGGTGTTTTGTTTGTTTGAATGTTTATAGATTATTAGGATTTAGAGTTTAAAATTCAGGGTTTTAATGGTTTTTGAGGGATTATTTTAGGATTTATAGGATTTAGTGTTTCTTAATGTTTAGGGATTCTTGAGGTTTTTAGTATTTTATATGTGAACATTTTAGGGCTTAGGATTTTTTAGTTCTTAGAATATAATAATTACGGTTTTAGGGTCTAGAGAATAAAATTTTAGGTTTAGGGTTATATGTGTTTTTTTGGGGTTTAACAATTAAGTGTTTTTAAGGTTTTTTGAGGTTTATGGATTAGATATTAGGGTTTTGTAGGGGATTTAAATGGGTTTTTTAGGGGATTCAATTACATGTTAATCTATTCAATTAGATCATTAGAAGGTGAATCTATTTATTCATGATAACCTAGGCTCAATTACAACCTCCTAGGTAAAGAGCATGCTTAATCAATCAAACCTATTGAATTCATATCTAGGTGATTCAATCATGATCCAATAGCATATAATACAATTATATTAAGAAGACTAACATGAAACTTTCATCTAGCCTCTAATGGCCTAAAATCACCATGATCACCTTCAAGTTAAATTATAATAATTCACCATAAAAACTCTATAAAAACATTACATAATCATCACATGAACATAAGTGAATGTTACCCACTCTATTGGGATCACATCACACCTTATCCACAATGCAATCACAACCCTCACTTGTTTGGGGTTCTTTGGATTCTCAATTGTATGTATTCTATAGGGACTCCATGGATGATTAATATTCACATATATTAGATCAGAGCCTTAAAACCAGCTTGATTCCTTGGTGAATTCGTCTTAAAACAACCTCCAATCTCTCTTCTTCTTCAATGGTTGTTTTGATAGAATTTTGGGAGGGAATGGTTTTCATTTTGAGTCTAGGGTCTTATTGGCTATTATACATATTAATAATCTTAAAATACCTCAAATAACCACCAATAATTAATTTATAAAGTGCACAAAAGTCTCATGCAACTATTGGACCATTTAACCAATTCTAATTTGACTTGAAAAAGACGCGACCAAATCTGGGAAACTGCTTGTCGCACAAACATTTTTGGTTCTTGGTTCTGGAAAATAATTTTATACAGAATGGTTTATGGTGTCCCCGCATCATATGGCTAAAATTTTCCTTTAAGTTTTTGCTCTGCGTCGCGCAGCAGCCTCCACATCTAGGCTATTCGGCAACTTTACTGCCCTATGTTTAGGTCCTCCTCGGGGACCCTTATGCTGGTCCCGTGGGAATTGTTCTTGGACATTTAAATCCTTTACATATCAGTCAGCGCATTGGAACCATAGATAATCAATTTGCACCTCAAACCATCCTCTAAAACTCCACTACAAAATACTATGACACAGTAGTTCAACTTTGACTAGTTGCCGAACGACTTGGACGTTCTTTGGCGTTTGATCTCAAATCACTTCAAAACTTTATAAACCGACTTTAAAAAATATTTTTTGTTATTATACAACATTACAAGCTTATTAAACTCATGTTAGGATCTAGCTACACCTAAATCACTTTTGAGGTGTTATAATATCCCCCACTTGGGGAAACATTCGTCCTCGAATGACACTTTCTTATACACTTCTTTCAAGGACCTACTCTAGACTAGCATCCCATGGTAGATGCACTATATGTAATGTAACATATTCAGCTCAAGGAAACAATTAAATTCCAAGATAAACATAACCATATAAAGACCTTATACAAAGGATCCTTATCCCCCACTCGCGAATAAGCCTTACATGTCTTTCTAACATAAATTCCTCATTATTAGGAAACATCAAATCAGCAAAGAAAATAATAATCATATAAATTATGGAAATTTTCATAAATCAATAAAGAAATACATTCCAGAAAGGGACATGAGGATATAACTTTTGATCACCCTTGAATTTGAGAGTAAAGAACCTAAGCTTGACTTTAGGAACAACTTCCTTACTACTGATAGCAACTTGATTGCCTTCCCTCACATTAGCTTTTGCCTTAGTGAAATCCCTCATCATATGACCCCTCTCACAACATCCATAGGAACCATCTCTACCGACCATACACTTAACCTTATTCTTCTTACCACACCTAGGTCAAGTAGGTCAGAAATACTCACTCCTCTGTTGACGTCTAGGGTTAGACACCCTTTCTTCATCATACTTAGAAGTACTAGAATAACCTTTTCTAGATTACTTTTGTCGATTCTTAGAATTACCATGTCCATCGGACTTCTCCTTGTCCATCCTAATTATCTTTTTCTCCTTCCTAATCTTAGATTCTTCTATTTGTTGAGCAAACACCATGAGTCGCGAGATATCGATATCATCAACAACCATGGTCATACGACATTCTTTTTCTACTAGTTCGGACACCCCCATCACGAACCTATTCATAAAGTATCTAGGATTTGCCACCAAGCTTGGAGCATACTTACATAAAAGAGTGAACTTCAAGAGTTGGTAGCCTACTAAGTGTTCTTATTAGGTTCTCCAACTCTTCCCTATATTAAAAAGAACATAAGTTCTAACCCTCTAAGAGGTTTCCTCTCAGTACAAAGCAACTAGGATGACATAAATAAGGGAGACTCTCCCCTTACAAGGAAAATAAAAACAAAGATAACTATGAAAAGAAAAGAAAAGAACTGTCTATCGAGGATGCTTGACTCTTCTAAGCCTCTTTCTTCTAAAAAATTTTATTCCAAACTTTTCCAGAAGATAACTCCATTTTACAGTAGGTGATAGTTGGAGGATGGTGTACAAATATTGAATGATATCTTTCTTGTGGCTTATATTTGAAAAGAAATGCTCTGTACATTTATCTTCTCTAAGTACTTGATCAAACTGAAAAAATTCTAATTGATTACTGAGATTGTGCAATTCATGGATCATCTTCCTGGTTTTCCATGGTGGAGTGATAGTTTGATTGATCCATTTCATCAATAGTTTTGAGTCAATTTCCAAAATAATTATTCTCTAATCATGTTGGACATACCAATATATACCATGAGTTGCAGCCTAAGTTTCTGCCTGATTGTTTGTTCCCAATCCAAGAGGAATTGCAAATGCATAAATCATGTTCCCTAATTCATCCCTCAGAATTCCTCTGCCACCTATTTTTTCAAGGTTTTAGAGAGCACTTCCATCTGTGTTCATATTTAGGATGTTGTTGGTATGTTTCAACCATGTTATCTCCAAAATTCGATCTTGATGTGTGCATGTTTCCGCCATTTTGATCAGTTCTGCCTAATTGTGCCACCAATGGATGTGGGGTTATTGAGTATAAGGTAACATCTTGATGTCTTGTGAATTAGGAAAATAACTCGAGACACACTCGATTGTTTACCCCCATACTTGCTGAACATCTATTCTACCAACAAATAATAAGAAGGATGTCATGTTGTTGCATCTTTAGAATCTCATTCTTGTGCTCCAAGCTCCTCTTTCATAACATTAAGTGTTGCAGAGGAATATGCCTTTGAACAAGACCAACACAAGAAGAAAATATATTCCAAAGAGAGTTAGAAAAATTAACTAAAACAAGGATATGATAAATATCATCCATTCCAGGTGTGCTTCAGCAGAAACAGTGAACCAAATTCCCTCTAAAGGTTATGATGTTGTCGTTAGTTCGAAGTTTAGCTCTAAGAGCCCTCTAGACTAGAAAATTGACCTTGAATGGAATATGTTTTTGCCAAATGAAGGAGTTGAGATTGGTTGTGATTCCTTTCTTCCCAATCAATTCCCATATAGATAAGCTAGTGACTTCCCATTCTCAGTGGTCTTCCAATTTACCTCATCTGTTACACCAGCTTGAAAGTGAATATGAGTTCTTAAAATAAGATGGATCAGAGAAGAAAAAACATTATTGCCTAAGGAGAGATTCATTCCATTGGCTAGCAGTCAACAAGAAGGATACAAGGGTGTTGTGAAGACTGTTAATCTCATTGTGATACTGAGCTAGAGGACCCTTCATATCCAATTATCCTACCAAAAGGAACTATTCCCAGAATTACATTTCTATTGAATATGTTCCTCTACAGACTGCTTGTTATAAATTTGGATGTTCCTAATTATAGATTGTCCTGTGTCAATTTTTTTTGCATCTGGATTAGCTCTTTGGTAGTATTTTTCCTTTAGGAATTGACCCCACAGAGAATTGTTTGTCCGAAATTCCACTATCGTTCATATTGAAGAGAGATGCATACATCTTTAAGTCGTCTTATTCCAAGGCCCCACTCTTCACAAGGTAAACCTCAAGCTATCCCTAGAGGCCCAATAGTATTTCTTCCTTTCCTAATCCCTCCAAAAGAATCCAGCCATAGACCACTTCATGTAGTTGATAGTAGTCTTGGGAGGAGAAGTGGCTGACATAGTGTGAATAGCAATAGAATGAAGAACATGTTTCACCATAGTTGCTTTCCCACCAAAACTCATAAATTCTTGAATGCCAACTAAAAATGTTTTTAGTAACCTTTGCCACAAGATCTGAGTAGTAGATGAATCTCTGCCCACAAATGTAAAGGGGGCATCAAAGAAATTAATAGGGCTAATCTTTTGAGTAAAACCAGTAATATCAGTAATTAATTCAGTTGTGAGGTGAGGAGTATTTTCACGAACCATAAAATGGCTCTTGTCTTTGTTTATGAGTTCATGATAAACTGACTCATAAGTATTAGGAATATTCATAACAAACTTGAGGGTGTTCGGTGTAGTAGAAGAGAATATGATAATGTAACTAGAAAAACTTAAATGGTTGATTTGAGGACCTCTAACATGAATTTGGAAGCTCTGTAATTCTGGTTATGAAGAAGCATGTTGATCATCCTTGAAAGAACTTCAACTCCAAAAATAAATAGGGCTGGTGGAAGTGGATTTCCTTATTTGAGACCTCTCGTGGAGTGAAAGAATCCATGTCTAGTACCATTTACAATCAACGAATACTATTTGTTGCTCATGATCCTCAAAACAAGGTCAATAAAAATTTCTCCAAAGCCCATTCTTCTTAGTCTAAAAAAGTAAGCCCATTATTCTTGGAACTAAACAATTATATGACCAGGACAATCTATCATATGCCTTGGTCATATCTAGTTTAATGACTTCATTGTCACCTTCTTTTGGTTTTCTAATACCATGGGTAATTTCCTGCGCAAGCATAATATTTTCATATGTACTTATACCCTAACATAGCCAGATTGGTTCTTAAAAATAAATTGAGGAAGTATAGGAGCTAGTCCGAAACACAAAATTTTGGAAATAATCTTTTTTGAGAAGTTAGTCAGACCGATGGGTCTTATGTAACACCCTAAAATAAAATAAGGTTAACTAGAGATCTATAATTGTTTCTTGAGAAAAATTTATGTTAAAATGATTTATATTAGTTTCCTTAGGCAGTGTGTGAAGTTTTGTTTTGTTTGGAGGTCAAACGTTTAAGATTGTACATGACATTTGCAAAGTATCCCTTTGAGAGCGTTTATGACTATTGATGTGTTTGAGTTAGTTTTACCTGTTCGTTTTTATCGAAATTGATGTGGGATGTTCCTAAACTACCAAAAAAGTTTCAAACAACCAACTAGTCGATGACCAATTGACGAATCGACAGCTCGTCAACTTGGTTCGTTGATTGGACCTGAAGCCTGCACAATTTGGTAGCTGTAGTACGAAACCACAAGCCCACATCAACGGGACGTTGATGCTTTGACGGTCCGTCGTTGATGGGTGTCAATGGTGGTCCTGCAAATGTTGCTGCATACGGCTGCCTTGGCTTGCGGTGTTTTGTAAATTCACCCCATGGCTTTTATAATCATAGCACAATATTTTTAGCATTTTTACGGTGTATTAAATTTGTTTTAAGTCCTAGACCTAGACAAGACACCTCACTTCAATATTCAAACTCTTTATCTAAATACAAACTATCTCAAAGTCACCATTGGGGCTAAGACTCAAGGAGATATAGGAGGGATGGTTTGGACGTGTTTCTTCATCATAATCATTGTGTTTTCTTCTATTTATGGTATGATATCCATCCTTGAAATCTTCTCCAGTCAAGGAGTTACTTCTAATGGAATTTGTAAAAGGGTTTTCAACCGTAGTTTCCTCTATTTTCAAATCTAAATATGGGTCTTGCATGAAAATGTTTTGAATGATTAAAAACTGATGTTTCTAATGTTAGTTTATTATTTTAATGCTTAAACTTAATGAAAACAGGTTAAAACTTTTTACCAAATTTTGGCATAAGGAATGAGTTGAATGAGCATGAATTGGTAGTCTCTTGGTTTCTTATGGTTGATATTGTGGTTTAGCTATTGCCCTAAGGGCTATATTATGAGGATATGTGGAGTAAAATGTTATAGTTGATTGAAGCTAGGACAAAAGGGTAAGTTGGTTACGTTGTTTTGCTTTAATTTTGTAATGCTCTTGAGTGGTATGGTCCACCACCTTTGTGGCGGTGTTTACTTTAATTGTATGAATGTGATGTTACTTGTATATTGTTAATAATGGCATGAACGGTTTTTTTGTTATGTAATATGATATTGATGTTATTCTTGTTAACTGGTCTTTATGAAGCTATTATATGAAGTAGGCTAGGGAGTATGCTTAAATTAATCATATAATTATGTGAAGCATGTAAAGTATGTGATCTGATGAATGAAGGTCTAAACATGTATAAATGTTAAATGTAAATGAAATGATGTTTATGTGCAAGGCGTGCTCACATGTTCACACACTCACACTTGAATTAATGACTAAAGCTAAGTTAAGACAAAAAAAGAGTTTTGGGGTGAACATTCTTCGTGAGTTGAGATGAAGTATTTAGTAGCAACCTCACTATGTCCCAAGATCTTTATAAGATAGGTCAGAGGATGAATTCCCTTCGTGAGTTGAGATGCTGTTGTCTCTAGTTATCCTTAACCTATTGTATATAATGTTTAGAATCGGTGGGGAGTTATGTCTAACACCGAGAAGATATGAAGAAGGGGTGGTTAGACTTCGTTAGTTGAGATGTTGTGTTATAATTTACCTCTTTAAATGATTACTCCTCGTTAGTAGAGAATGATTTACTTAGCAGCAATGTTCTTATCCATTAACTATGCTCCTACATTGATGTAGATATTCGGTAAGCAATGTAAAAGCTAAGATAATGACCTTACTCTAGGAAAGTAGGATCCCTAGTCCGATAGGGTTTAATATCTAGATTCCATGTCTAGATCTCATGGTCCATGTTGGTTAAGATAACCCCTCACAAAAGTAATGAAATTACTAAGTCTTTTAAAAGTGTGAACTACCTAGGGTAGGTAGTGGAATGGTATGCTATTTATCCATTGCACTAGGTAGGCATTCCGAAAGGGGAGTCTTGGTGAGTCTTATATGAATTGAATGAACTAAGTCTTCTAAAAGAACTTACTACTTAAGGTAGGTGGTGGTATGGGACGCTATCTATCCATTACACTAATAGGTGGTGGTATGGGACACTATCTATCCATTACACTAAGTAGACTTTCCTAAAGGGGATTCTTGGTATTAAGCATTCTAAAAGAGTGTACTACTTAGGGTAGGTGGTGTAATGGGAAGTCATCTACTCATTGGACTAAGTAGGCATTCCGAAAGGGAAGTCTTGGTGTCTCATTTGAGTTTTATTCTAATGTCTCATGAATGAGTGGTTACTTGTTTACCCGAGGTGAGTAAGCCTAAAAGGGGTAGTCTTGAGGATCACTTTGGTGTGTATTGAAGGAGGTATATGTGAAATTCCTTCATGTCCTACCTTGGTGAGTCTTATGATGACCTTAATAAGGGAAACTCCTACGGAAATGAGTTCACTTCCTCTTGGCAATACCTTGGGAGTTCACTATTTTGGAGTAAGTTTTGCTCATTATAATGTCATAAGAGCACTGTAAATGCTGGATAGCTGAGGCTTTTGAAGAATTGAAGGCTAAGCTTGGGAATCTACTCTCTCAAGACAAAGTATATCCTCATATATCCGAGGTCATAGTCCTATTCTCTTAGTTTCTTATTTGAAGACCTATTATGTATTTCTTTCAAATTTAAAGGGCCGTGTCCCTAAGATATTATGTCATTTCTCAAAGTTTGGCTTGTGACGATGTGACTTCCTTAGTATTTAATTCTGCACTACTTGTCATGTCTTATGTAACGAATGATAGTTAAAGGGATTGTACAAGATCCTAAAGGGTCAAATACGCCCGGTTATGACCCAAGGGTCCTCCCTAACTTCTAGTGACTGCTTGCTGGCCGTGACATCTGAACTCTAAGAATTTATTAGGATTCTCAACCTTGGGAACTAGAACCAGACTTGCATAGGAAATGAACCAAGGCATAGTATGCCGATAGAAGAAATGTTGTATGACCTTTAGCACATCTTCTATAATAATCTCCCAACAATGCTGGTACACTTTACTCAATATCTATCAAGACCAGGTGTAGAATTAGGATTCATAGATAATGTTGTGCGGAATTTGATATAATACGAGAAAATATAAACGCGAAAAACAAGACAACAGATTTACGTGGTTCACCAATAAATTGGCTACGTCCACGGGAAGAGGGGGAGCAGCTTTATTATGGAGAGGCAAGAACAGAATTGCAGAATAGGGTTTGTCATAGCGTCTATATATAGTGCTAAACTACGTCCTTTCCGGTTGTAACGAGTTTCATTCAAGGCATTCAACAAATCTCCACCTTGACTTGAATTCTCCAAACAGATTCTTCAGACGCACTATGATAGTGCCAGGCCTCCCCCTCTTCCTCAGAATTGCCCCGCAGGGCAATTAACAGCTTCTGATGTTGAGCAAGTCCAAACAGTGTTGAAACTTGCTCTGAGGAACCGGCTTTGTGAACATATCAGCAGGATTATCAGCAGTTCCTACTTTCTTCACCTTGATTCTGTTCTCACTTCTCAGAAAATGATACCTCACGTCAATATGCTTGGTTCTCTCATGATGGACTTGATCCTTGGCTAGACAAATTGCGCTCAAACTGTCACAATACACCGTAGCCTGATCATGATGCAGACCAAGATCACTAACCAGCCCTTTCAGCCAAATCCCTTCTTTTGCAGCCTCTGTCAAGGCCATGTACTCCACTTCCGTAGTAGAAAAAGTCACTGTAGGTTGCAAAGTTACCTTCCAACTGACGACAGATCCTCCAAGGGTAATCACATAGCGAATCATCGATCTTCTTGTGTCAACATCTCCAGCATAGTCAGAATCAGAATAGCCAGTAACCAAGCACTGAGTATCACCTCCATAAATGAGACCAACGTCAGATGTACCTCTAAGGTACTGGAAAATTCTCTTCATAGCCTGCCAATGTTCTCTCCCTGGTTGTCCCATGAATCTGCTCACTACACTGACTGCATGTGCTAAATCTGGCCTTGTACAGACCATAGCATACATCAAACTTCCTACGGCACTGTCATAAGGGACTCGCGACATATACTCTTTCTCTTCTTCTGACTGTGGAGCGAACATGGCAGTGAGATGGATATTGACAGCACTGGGGGTATCAATAGGCTTAGATGAAGACATGCCAAACCACGCCAAGACCTTCTGAATGTAGCTTCTCTGTGACAAAAAAAGTTTCCTTCTCTCTCTGTCTCTAATGATCTCCATCCCTAGAATCTTCCGAGCGGCTCCCAGATCCTTCATCTAAAACTCAGCACTAAGTAAACCCTTCAGCTTCTGAATGTCATACTTCTTCTTTGCAGCTATCAGCATATCATCCATATAAAGCACCAGATAGATGAATGAATCATCCTTGAGCCTATTGTAGTAGACACAACAATCATATGAGCTCCGAGTATATCCCAACTTCACCATATAGCTGTCAAACCTTTTGTAACACTGCCTTGGAGACTGCTTAAGTCTATATAAGGACTTCTTCAACTTGCAGACGTGATTTTCCTTCCCTGGAACTTGGAAACCATCCGGCTGAGTCATGTATATCTCTTCCTCCAACTCTCCATGTAGAAACGCTGTCTTCACATCAAGTTGTTCAAGCTCCAGATTCTGATGTGTAACTATCTCTAGTAACACACGGATGGAAGTATGTCTGACCACTGGTGAGAAGATCTCATTGTAGTCCACTCCCTCTCTTTGGTTGAAACCTCTGGCAACAACCCTGGCTTTATACTTGACTCCTTCTGCTGGTGATATCCCTTCCTTCTTCTTGAAAACCTATTTGCAAGTAATAATCTTTCTCCCCGAAGGCTGTATGAGCAGATCCCATGTCTGATTCTTGTGTAGGGACTCCATCTCATCTCCCATAGCAGCAAACCATTTTTCAGAATCAGGACTTAAAATTGCTTCTTTGTAAGTAGACGGCTCAGATGTATCTACCTCTTCAGCAACCTGCAGTGAATAACCCACCATGTCCTCAAAACCATACCTCGTAGGTGGCCGAACTCCAACCCTCCTTGGCCGATCTTGAGCTATACTCTGATGGATATCTGATGGCATAGATTCTGGAATATCAGTTTCTGTCTGTGGCTCTTGATCCTCCTCTTCAGGTTCATTCAAATCGCTCTCGTTCTGAATGACTTGAAACTCCACCTGTTTATCAAGACTCCCAGTTTCTGACATAGTTGTAGGCTTCATAATGGTTCTAAACAGAGATCTTTCATCAAAGACAACGTTCCTGCTCATAATAACCCTCTTTTCTGCTGGAGACCAGATTTTGAAACCTCTCACTCCATCTCCGTAGCCCACAAATACTCCCTTTTTAGCTCTTGGTTCTAACTTACCTTCACTGACATGGTAGTAAGTCGTACAACCAAAATCTTTCAGATTTGAATAATCAGCAGCTTTTCCTAACCACATCACCATAGGTGTTTTGCACTGTATGCCTGTATGTGGTCCGCGGTTAATCAAGTAGCAAGTTGTACTAACCGTTTCTGCCCAGAATCTTCTATCTAGCCCAACATTAGAGAGAATGCACCTTGCTCTCTCCAGAAGTGTTTGATTCATCCGCTCAGTTACATCATTCTGCTGTGCTGTATTTCTGACTGTACGATGTCGAGCAATCCCTTCATCCTTACAGAAATGATCAAATTCAGACCAGCAGAATTCCAACCCATTATCAGTTCGCAACCTCTTGATCTTCTTCCCTGTTTGATATTCCATCAAAATTTTCCACTCCTTGAATTTCTGGAAAGCTTCACTTTTATGCTTCATCATGTACACCCAAGTCATCCTTGAGTAGTCATCAATAATGGACACAAAAAATCTGCAGCCTCCCAAAGACTCAACACGGCATGGACCCCAGCAATCAGAATGGATGTAATTAAGTGTGCCTTTTGTTCTGTGAATGGCCTTTGGAAACTTGTTGCGATGTAGTTTTGCAAAGACACAATGTTCACAAAACTCGAGGCTCTTAACCTTATGACCAGCAAGAAGATCCTCCTTTGACAGAATTTGCATCCCTCTTTCACCCATATGACCAAGTCTCATGTGCCATAACTTAGTCATATCCTCCTGGTGAACATCTGACGATGCAACATGGGCTGAACCTGTAACCGTGGAACCTTGTAGAAAATACAAAGTACCACGCATGACACCTTTCAGAATCAGATTTGAACCATTCTAGACCCGCAAGACTCCATCTTTTCCCGACCAGCTGAATCCCTTGCTGTCCAAAAGACTGAGAGATATCAGATTTTTCGTCATCAATGGAATGTGCCTGACCTCTTTCAATGTGAAGAAGCTACCATCATGTGTCCTTATCTTGATCGAGCGTGTCCCAACCACCTTACAAACAGAACTATTGGCCATCGAGATGTTGCCTCCGTCTACCTGCTCATAAGTCGTTAACCACTCTCTCCTAGGACAGATGTGATAGGATGCCCCAGAATCAAGAACCCACACATCTGAGTGATGAGTGTGCTCATCCACAACTAGGGCAATGTCTTCTTCAGAATTGGTGTCTTCTTCAGCAACAGCAGCAAAAACTGATTGTTTTTCCGATTGCTTCTTCTTCTTCAGACAATCAGATTTCCAATGTCCCTTCTCCTTGCAGTAATTACAAACATCATCCGGCTTTGCACCCTTCGACATCGGCTTCTTTTTCTTTCCACTGTTTTTCCTTCCCTTTCCGCTACTGGTGAACAGACCAGAAGGCTGTATGTGTGTACTTGTGCCGTTAGCCTTATGCCGTAATTCCCTGCTATGAAGGGCCGATCTGACTTCTTCCAGCGACACAGTATCTTTCCCAATAATGAATGATTGAACAAAATTCTCAAACGACATTGGGAGAGATACTAACAGAATCTGGGCAGCATCTTCATCCTCGATCTTCACATCGATATTACGCAATTCTAATAACAAAGTATTCAATTTCTCTAAATGTTCCCTGAGTTGTGTATCTTCAGCCATTCATAAACCAAATAGACGTTGTTTCAGAAGCAGCTTGTTGGTTAGAGATTTTGTCATGTACAAACTCTCCAGCTTCAACCACAAACCAGCAGCAGTCTCATCATCTGAGACCTCCGTGATGACGTCATCCACGAGACACAGCATGATCGTCGAGTGCGCCTTTTCCTCCAGAATTGCCATCTCAGGAGTAACGACGGCGTTCTTGTCTTTCGACAACGGCGCCCAGAAGCCTTGCTGTTTCAAAAAAGCCTGCATCTTGATCTGCCATAAACTGAAACTGTTACTCCCAGTGAATTTGTCGATTTTCACGTTCAAAGCAGACATCTCAAATTCTCCAAGAACACCGATTAACCGAGAGGCTTTGATACCAATTTGTTGTGCGGAATTTGATATAATACGAGAAAATATAAATGCGAAAAACAAGACAACAGATTTACGTGGTTCACCAATAAATTGGCTACGTCCACGGGAAGAGGGGGAGCAGTTTTATTATGGAGAGGCAAGAAAAGAATTGCAGAATAGGGTTTGTCATAGCGTCTATATATAGTGCTAAACTACGCCCTAACAGGCTTGGGCCCAAAATACAAAATTGACAAATAATTAAGGGCCCAATACAACAACATTGTAACGGGTTTCATTCAAGGCATTCAACAGATAAGACCACAGGAGTAAGTTCCTCCATAGTAGGCATTAGTTGTAGAATTTGATTGTGTTCCTCAGTGACCATTTTGGGAATGCAGTTAAGAATCTCTTCATTGATCCTAACATCATGCCTGAGAGAATATTATTGAAATAGGCACAAGCTTCTTTAGCAATATTGTCATCTCCTTGTACCCAAACATCATCCTCAATAAAGATTGTATGAATGAATAAATTCCTCTTTCTACCTCTCATAATAAAGTTATAGTATTTTGAGTTCGTATCCCCTTCTTTGAACGACTATAGTTGAGTTTTTTTTAAGGATGGAGGATTCCAACTTGAGACACTTGATAAACTTGGCATTAATAAGGTGGAGTTTGTCTCTATTTCCTTCTGAGCTGTGTTGAATAACTTGTCCTCCACATTTTTTACTTGTTCTTCAACTTCAGCAATAGTGGAGAATATATTGCCTAATTCCTTCTTTGATTAAGTACTCAAAGTGGAAGCTAATATTTCATTTTTTGAAGCAGCCGCCACATTGGATCATCTGTCATCTTCTCTTGATAGAAACTTTGAAAAATATCCATAAACTTGTCATTTTAAGTCAAACAGTGTAGGAATTTAAAATATTTGATTCTTTGATTCGGCCTCTCTTCCATTTCCAAGAGCAAAAAACTGTGGTCATTGCCAACATGAGAAAGATGGGTATGGCGGTTGGAGGCATAAGTTATAGCGAATGATCATTAAATACGACCCTGTTAAGTCTTTTGCACACCTACCTCTCTTTGCTTGCTCGTTACACCAAGTGAAGTGTTGACCACTATGTCCAATCTCCATCATACCACAAACCTTAATGATAATGATAAAGTCAAGTCTCTTACTCATATTATAGGGCAGCCCTCCATATTTTTCCTCCTTAGAAGTAATAACATTAAAATCACCAATAGTACACCAAGGTAAGTTCATATCAGAGAAGTGAAACAGTATGTCCCAAAGGTGTCTTCTCAGATTGTCCCTACACTTAGCATAGATACAAGAAAGCATAAACTTCTATTTGTGTTCCACATGTTTTACCATACAAGTGACATGCTGATCATGTATTTCCAGAATATCACATTCCATATCATATGTCCAGAAAACCCAAATTTTACCATTGTGATTACAACTAGCATGATCCATTGATAATAGAAGCTTGAAATTGGAGATTTGTGAGTTGTCTCTAAATGGGTCAAGAATAGCAACCATAGAAAGACTGTGCATTTTGTTAAAATTCTGGAGAATTTCAAACGAACCTTCGATGTTGATGCTCCTAGTATTCCAAAAGATTGTATTAATCATTAACAACCTTTACTTCTGGACCTAGTGTTGGGTCTGCTCTCATTAGCAGATGTGCCTACTATAGATTTTTGATGCGTTGCCTTACTTGCTTTCTACCCCTTGGAGATAAACCTTGTTGATTTATAACTTCTTGGATTTCATCTTGGAACTCTCTTCGGAATGTAGAAACAAAGGCCTTAATCAGATGCGCACTAATTTCATCCCCATCCTCATAATCATCATTTTCATTAAGAGATTGAGTATCCACATCAAACTCATCATCGGAATTTATCACATCATAGTCTGAGTTCTCATAATTTTTGCTTGTATTTTGTTGCTGCTTGTGAACCCTTTTCTCCCCCGGAATCTAATCAGTAGTACCCTATATATCAGTGTTTCTTTGTTGCCTTCTCTTTGTAGATTCTCTTTTTTTACTTGCTATACCTTGTTATCTATTATTATGTTGTTGTTTAGCAGAATTTTCATCACATTGTTGCTATAATTCCTTTGTAACATTGTGTTTATCTATATCTTTCTGATGCCGTTTGGGTTGCCTGTACCCTCCATTCCTATTGCAAACTCTTGTGATTGGCTATTTTCAATATTTTTAGAGTGATTAGAAGTACCCTGAACCGTTGTTTTATCCTATACACGACTAGTATCAACCTGTTGCAGTGGCTCTAGGGTCATGCCTAAGGTCAATGTGAATCTCATGTAGAACATGAGTCAAGTACCCCCCCTTTGGTAACCCCTTCCTGCAGGTTAGTGGTTTTTTCCTGACACCCCCATCCGTACCTCCATAAACTTCATCAGAAAAACCAACATCAATAAGTTCGTAGGGTTGGGGTATTGGGAGCATTGAGTCAATATATGTGATCTTGTCATTTTGGGTGCCTTTAACTTGTTTCTTTTTCTTGAATTTTTCATTCTGAGTTTCTATTACCCGTGACTCATTTTTTGACTCTTGTAATGTTTGGTCTTTACAGTCTATTATAGATTTAATGGTGTGCTCCTTAGTAGTCTACTGGAGTGGTTGTTCCTAGATATCAAGGTTAGTTAGATATTGTGTGTAGGAATTGTGGACGTCATAGTTGGGCTTGTTGGTGCTAGCTGCATATTGTCATGTGTTTCCTTCTTTTGGGGAGAGACTGGTCTTCAAATGTTCTAGGAATTAGGCTGTTCTTAGATTTTCATTTTCCTCCTTTTTTGAGTCTGCAATTGCTCTTCATGTTCATCTAATTTTTGGTCCTGGTTGATTTGTTGTTTATTAGCATTGTTTTGTTGTTGTTCTACTAGGTGTCTATTCCCTTGAGTTTGCCCCTGCTTCTCCTAATTTCTGCATTCCCCTTTTTGAGGTAAATGTTTTTGCATTTGAGAGTTGAGAGAAACCTTTGGATTATCATTAGTCTGACCTCTGTTATCTCATTTCTCTTGATCACCCTTTGTTTTGTTCTAATTTTAATATACTCAATCTAATGAATCTAATTCCCAATTGAGTATGATATTGAGGCTTGAGCCCTCATGTGTGAACTTGACGGTAATTGTTAATGATATAGTGCTTGTTGTTGCTACATGTTGAGTATTATAGTTGAGTTTATGATATTACTTGGTATATACTGTTTTCTATTTTGAGTTGGCCGATGATATCTACTCAGTACCCGCGTTTTGTACTGACCCCTACTTTTATGTTTTCTTTTTGTTATCTGTGGAGTGCAGCAAAAGTTCCGTCATCTTCAACCCAACAGTGATTCTAGCCAGTCTTCGTCATACCGGATATTCAGGGTGAGCTAATGCTTCTAGCTTGGACTGGGTCTTCTTCCTCATGTCTTGATGCCTTGAAGTTCCGGCATGGACTAGCTTTTATTTGTTTTAGCTTTTAGGATACTCTTAGCTTAGTCATTTGATCATAGATGTTCTTGTGGTGATGACTTCCAGATTTTGGGGAATAATAGTTATTGATTTGGTTTTATTAATGAGTTAAGTCTTCCGCATTACTTTCCGTTGATATTATATTGAAATGTTAAGGTTTAGATTGGTTGGTTCGCTCACATAGGAGGGTAAATGTGGGTGCCAGTCGCGATCGGTTTTGGGTCGTGACAAACTTGGTATCAGAGCATTAGGTTCGTTGGTCTCATCACACAAGAACAGGTCTAGTAGAGTCTTAAGGAACGGTAGGGGGACGCCTTTACTTTTCCTTGAGGGGCTATAAGACTTTAGGAAAATTTCACTCTTTCATTCTTTCTTTCGTGCTACTACTTGAGTCCAATTGGTATCTAGGCGATACGAATTGGTATGTGACCATCTTCACTCTATTTCGCAGATGGTAAGAACTAGAGCAACGACTACGCCAACACCAACAACAGCACCAGCGGGACAGGGTGCGCCTGAGCCAGCCACTGGGGCTGTGGCTCGAGGAAGAACAACGGCAAGAGGTCGTGGTAGAGGTAGTGGGAGGACGTCCTCTAGAGGAATAGGACGAGCACCTAGTCCATCTGATGCTAGGGCGGTGACTCCTCCATCGACTGAGGAAGTGATAAGAGAGGGGGAGGATGGGGTGAATGAGCAAGTACAGAATGAGGAAATGCCACCCCAACCTACCCCAGAGATGATCAATCAGGTTCTGGCTTATCTTAGCGGGTTATCTGATCAGGGCCAGACACCCCCAGTGTTTTCTGCACCAGCACCTCAGGTTCCAGAGGTACAACATGCGGCTACTATGGCTCCCCGCATGGATGCCTCATTGGAAATAGGCACGTTTCCACGTCTGACTATGGGGCCCATAATGACAAATGATCAGCATGAACTTTTCAGTAACTTCTTGAAATTGAAACCTCCAGTCTTCAAGGGTGCTGAATCTGAGGATGCTTACGATTTTCTGGTTGACTGTCATGAGCTACTACACAAGATGGGTATAGTAGAACGGTTTGGTGTTGAGTTCGTGAGTTATCAGTTTCAAGGGAACGCCAAAATGTGGTGGCGATCACATGTTGAATGTCAACCGACAGAGGCAACACCTATGACTTGGGCCTTATTCTCTAGCTTGTTTATGGAGAAGTATATCCCCCGGACTTTGAGGGATAGAAAAAGAGACGAATTCTTGAGCCTAGAGCAAGGTAGGATGTCGGTCAATGCATATGAGGCTAAGTTTCGTGCACTATCCAGATATGCCACTCAACTTTGTTTCAGTCCACAAGAGCGGATTCGCCGGTTTGTGAAGGGGTTAAGATCAGAGTTGCGGATTTCGGCCTTACAGGTAGCGGCTACGGCAAAATCCTTCCAAGAAGTGGTAGACTTCGTGATAGAGGTGGAAGGAGTGAAGCCCGATAACTTCGCCTCGACATCGACATCAAAGAGGTTTCGAAAGGGAGGTGAGTTTAATGGTTCTTACTCTAGAGGACAGGGTTCCGGAGGTTACTCAGTTCGACCCATTCAGTCTTCACTACAGACTGTAGTTGGGGGTCCACCTCAGACCGGTCAACACTTCTCTGAGAGACCTATGCTTTACTCTAGAGAGTGTTATGGATGTGGGGAGACTGGACATATTAGGAGGAATTGTCCCAAACAAAGTTATAGACCCCCAATAGCTAGAGGTAGAGGTGGTCATGGTAGAGGCCGTTATTCTGGAGGACGTGGTGGTCGAGGTAATGGTGGTCACCAAAACGGCAGAGGTGATGGGCAAACTGGAGCCACTACATCACAACATGGTAGGGGCAACAGACAGACGAACGATAGGGCCCATTGTTACGCTTTCCCTGGGCGGTCTGAAGCGGAGGCATCTGATGCTGTCATCACAGGTAATCTTTTGGTTTGTGATTGCATGGCTTCTGTATTGTTTGATCCTGGATCCACATTTTCTTATGTATCTTCCTCATTTGCTAATGGTCTAAATTTACGTTGTGAATTACTTGATATGCCTATTCGTGTTTCTACTCTGGTGGGTGAATCTGTGGTAGTTGAAAAAGTATATAGGTCTTGTTTGGTGAATTTTGTGGGGAGCAACACTTATGTAGATTTAGTTATTCTAGAAATGGTTGACTTTGATGTAGTTCTGGGTATGACTTGGCTTTCTTCGAATTTTGCGATCTTGGATTGTAATGCTAAAACTGTGACGTTAGCCAAGCCTGGGACAGATCTGTTAGTGTGGGAGGGTGACTACAGTTCTAATCCGGTGCGTATCATCTCCTTTCTTCGTGCTAAGAAAATGGTTAGTAAAGGGTGTTTAGCTTTCTTGGCACATCTCAAGGATGACACTACCCAAGTACCCTCGATAGAGTCAGTTTCGGTAGTCCGTGAGTTTTTGGATGTGTTCCCTGCAGATCTTCCTGGTATGCCACCAGATAGGGATATTGACTTCTGCATTGATCTTGAACAGGGCACTCGCCCCATTTCTATACCCCCTTATAGAATGGCTCCCGCGGAGTTGAGGGAGTTAAAGGCCCAACTTCAAGAGTTGTTGAGCAAAGGCTTCATTAGACCAAGTGCATCTCCTTGGGGTGCTCCGGTTTTGTTTGTGAAAAAGAAGGATGGGAGTTTTCGGATGTGCATAGACTACAGACAACTGAATAAGGTAACTATTAAGAACAAGTATCCTCTTCCTCGCATTGATGACTTGTTTGATCAACTACAAGGTGCTTGTGTCTTCTCTAAGATTGCCTTGAGATCCGGTTATCATCAATTGAAAATACGAGCAACGGATGTGCCAAAGACTGCTTTTCGAACGAGGTATGGGCATTACGAATTTGTAGTGATGTCTTTTGGTCTTACGAATGCCCCTGCTGCGTTCATGAGCTTGATGAACGGGATTTTTAAACCATATTTGGACCTCTTCGTGATCGTATTTATTGATGATATACTGATATACTCTAAAAGTAAGAAGGAACATGAGGAGCATTTGAGAATTGTATTGGAAATGTTGAGGGAGAAAAAGCTTTATGCCAAGTTCTCTAAGTGTGAGTTTTGGCTAGATGCAGTGTCCTTCTTGGGGCACGTGGTTTCTAAGGAAGGAGTGATGGTGGATCCTTCTAAGATTGAGACAGTGAAGAATTGGGTAAGACCCACTAATGTGTCAGAAATAAGGAGCTTTGTGGGGTTAGCTAGCTACTACCGCCGATTTGTCAAGGGATTCTCTTCTATTGTTTCCCAATTGACGAACTTGACTAAACAGAATGTTCCATTTGTATGGTCGGACGAATGTGAGGAAAGCTTTCAGAAGCTCAAGACTTTATTGACTACCGCACCTATCCTTACCTTGCCAGTAGAGGGTAAGAACTTCATTGTTTATTGTGATGCATCCTATTCTGGTTTGGGTGCAGTACTAATGCAAGAGAAGAGTGTGATTGCTTATGCTTCAAGGCAATTAAAGGTGCATGAACGTAACTATCCGACCCACGATTTGGAATTGGCTGCGGTAGTGTTTGCATTAAAGCAATGGAGACACTATTTGTATGGGGTTAAGTGTGAGGTCTACACGGATCATCGTAGCCTTCAGTATGTCTTTACTCAGAAAGATTTGAACTTAAGACAGAGGAGATGGATGGAGTTACTAAAGGACTACGATATCACTATCTTGTATCATCCGGGAAAAGCGAATGATGTGGCAGATGCTTTAAGTAGAAAAGCGGGAAGCATGGGAAGTCTAGCTCACTTGCAAGTTTCTAGACGTCCATTGGCTAGAGAGGTTCAGACTCTGGCTAACGACTTGATGAGGTTAGAAGTAAATGAGGAGGGAGGATTGTTGGCTAGTGTGGAGTCAAGATCTTCTTTTCTTGACAAGATTAAGGGGAAACAGTTTTATGATGAAAATTGATCCGGATCCGAGATAAAGTGTTGAAAGGAGAGGCTAAGGAAGCACAAATCGATGAGGAAGGTGTTTTGAGAATCAAGGGAAGGGTATGTGTACCCCGAGTTGATGATTTGATCAACACTATCCTGACAGAGGCTCATAGTTCAAAGTATTCTATACATCCGGGTGCAATCAAGATGTATCGTGACCTAAAGCAACACTTTTGGTGGAGTAGAATGAAGCGTGATATTGTTGACTTTATTTCCAAGTGTCCAAACTGTCAACAAGTAAAGTACGAACACCAAAGGCCCGGAGGAACACTTCAGAGAATGCCCATTCCGGAATGGAAGTGGGAAAGAATTGCAATGGACTTTGTGGTTGGTCTTCCAAAGACGATGCGTAAGTATGACTCCATTTGGGTGATTGTTGATAGGTTAACTAAGTCTGCTCACTTCATTCCGGTCAAGGTGACTTACAATGCAGAGAAGTTAGCCAAACTTTACATCTCGGAAGTGGTGCGATTGCATGGGGTTCCACTATCCATCATATCAGATAGAGGTACGCAGTTTACTTCTATGTTTTGGAAAACATTGCATGCGGAATTGGGTACTAGGTTGGACCTTAGTACTGCGTTCCATCCTCAGACCGATGGTCAGTCTGAGAGGACGATTCAAGTGTTGGAGGATATGCTTCGTGCGTGTGTGATAGAGTTTGGTGGCCATTGGGATAGTTTTTTGCCCTTAGTGGAGTTTTCATACAATAATAGCTATCACTCAAGTATTGATATGGCCCCATTTGAAGCATTGTATGGGAGGAGATGTAGGTCTCCCATTGGTTGGTTTGATGCATTCGAGGTTAGACCTTGGGGTACAGACCTTTTGAGGGATTCGATAGAGAAAGTGAAGTCTATTCAAGAAAAGCTTCTAGCGGCGCAAAGTAGACAAAAGGAATATGCAGATCGAAAGGTTAGAGACTTAGAGTTCATGGAGGGTGAACAAGTCTTGTTGAAAGTTTCACCAATGAAAGGGGTGATGCGGTTTGGTAAAAGAGGTAAACTAAGCCCAAGGTATATTGGTCCCTTTGAAGTACTTAAGCGAGTAGGGGAGGTGTCTTATGAGTTAGCCTTGCCTCCAGGGCTGTCCGGAGTGCATCCGGTATTCCATGTGTCTATGTTGAAAAGATACCATGGGGATGGAAACTACATTATCCGTTGGGATTCAGTTTTACTTGATGAGAATCTGTCTTATGAGGAGGAACCTGTTGCTATTCTAGTTAGAGAAATTCGCAAGTTGAGGTCAAGAGAGATTGCATCCATCAAGGTGCAATGGAAGAATCGACCGGTTGAAGAAGCCACTTGGGAGAAGGAGGCGGATATACAAGAATGATACCCACATCTGTTTACAGATTTAGGTACTCCTTTTCTCCCTTGTTTTCCTTCTTGTGATCGTTCGGGGACGAACGATGGGTAAATTGGTATCTATTGTAACGACCTGTTTAGTCGTTTTGAGTAGCAGACTTCGATTCTGGAAAAACTGGCAAGGACAACGGGTCCCACGACGGACCGTCGCAGGGTCTCGTTTCAAAACACTTAGAAAATCTGAAATTGGGTACTGAAAATCGACTCTCTGAACTTCGTGACGGAGTGGCAGGACGGACCGTCGCAGGCTCGACGTCCCGTCACAGGCCATTCACTCAAATCAAGTTTCTGAACTATGCGACGGACAGCAGGACGGACCGTCGCAGGCGCGACGGCCCGTCACAGCTTGCGTAATCCCAGTTGGAGTCGGATTTCTGGTTATGTTTTAAAGGGGCGTTTTGGACTATTCCTGCGATAATTATATATTTCGTGGGTTTACATTAATAACTCAAATTCTTGGGGGTTAAAAGAGGTAACCTTAAGTTAATTAGTGGGTTATTATTGCCATCTTTTACTCTTAATTATATACTAATTAGGGTAAAAGAAAGAGGGTTTGAATAAGAAAATAGAAAGAACAATAAGGGAGAGAGAGAAACGATCGAGAGAAGAGGAAGGCACCAAGCTTTGAGGATTAACTTGCTTGATTTCAATTCTTCGGTGGAGGTAGGTTATGGTTTCATGCTTTCATAGTAAACTCTTAATAGCGAATGATATGTATTGATAGTATTGTAAACCCTGCTATGTGCTTAATTGTATGCATGCATGAACGTGATTATATAATTGTGATTATATTAAGCATGATGAAGTCATGGAATCCCAAATCTTGATAAAAACCTAATCTCTTGTTAATGATAATGCCTTGGTATAAAAAAAGGCTTGATGAACTAAAGTAATGAGATTGATGATGCCTTGGTGAGAAGGAAGGCTTGATGAATTGATAGAAAGAGATTAGGGGATCGGGTGTCACGAACCGACACATAGAATTAGGGGATTGGTTGTCACGAACCGACACGTAGAATTAGGGGATCAGGTGTCACGAACCGACACGTAGAATTAGGGGATCGGGTGTCACAAACCGACACGTAGATGTAGGGGATCGAGTGTCACGAACAGACACGTAGAATTAGGGGATCGGGTGTCACGAACCGACACGTAGATTTAGGGGATCGGGTGTCACGAACCGACACGTAGAATTAGGGGATCGGGTGTCACGAACCGACACGTAGAATTAGGGGATCGGGTGTCACGAACCGACACGTAGAATTAGGGGATCGGAGTGTCACGTTCCGACACATAGTAGTAGGGGGATCGGAGTGTCACGTACCGACACAAGAGGATTAATGAATATGGCGGATCGGAGTGTCACGTACCGATACAAGAGGAATATGAATAATGAATCTTGAAAGATGTTAATATACTCAATCTAATGAATCTAATTCCCAACTGAGTATGATATTGAGGCTTGAGCCCTCATGTGTGAACTTGACGGTAATTGTTAATGATATAGTGCTTGTTGTTGCTACATGTTGAGTATTATAGTTGAGTTTATGATATTACATGGTATATACTGTTTTCTATTTTGAGTTGGCCGATGATATCTACTCAGTACCCGCGTTTTGTACTGACCCCTACTTTTATGTTTTCTTTTTGTTATCTGTGGAGTGCAGCAAAAGTTCCGTCATCTTCAACCCAACAGTGATTCTAGCCAGTCTTCGTCATACCGGATATTCAGGGTGAGCTAATGCTTCTAGCTTGGACTGGGTCTTCTTCCTCATGTCTTGATGCCTTGATGTTCCGGCATGGACTAGCTTTTATTTGTTTTAGCTTTTAGGATACTCTTAGCTTAGTCATTTGATCATAGATGTTCTTGTGGTGATGACTTCCAGATTTTGGGGAATAATAATTATTGATTTGGTTTTTATTAATGAGTTAAGTCTTCCGCATTACTTTCCGTTGATATTATATTGAAATGTTAAGGTTTAGATTGGTTGGTTCGCTCACATAGGAGGGTAAATGTGGGTGCCAGTCGCGATCGGTTTTGAGTCGTGACAAACTTGGTATCAGAGCATTAGGTTCGTTGGTCTCATCACACAAGAACAGGTCTAGTAGAGTCTTAAGGAACGGTAGGGGGACGCCTTTACTTTTCCTTGAGGGGCTATAAGACTTTAGGAAAATTTCACTCTTTCATTCTTTCTTTCGTGCTACTACTTGAGTCCAATTAGTATCTAGGCGATACGAATTGGTATCTGACCATCTTCACTCTATTTCACAGATGGTTAGAACTAGAGCAACGACTACGCCAACACCAACACCAGCACCAGCGGGACAGGGTGCGCCTGAGCCAGCCACTGGGGCTGTGGCTCGAGGAAGAACAACGGCAAGAGGCCGTGGTAGAGGTAGTGGGAGGACGTCCTCTAGAGGAAGAGGACGAGCACCTAGTCCATCTGATGCTAGGGCGGTGACTCCTCCATCGACTGAGGAAGTGATAAGAGAGGGGGAGGATGGGGTGAATGAGCAAGTACAGAATGAGGAAATGCCACCCCAACCTACCCCAGAGATGATCAATCAGGTTCTGGCTTATCTTAGCGGGTTATCTGATCAGGGCCAGACACCCCCAGTGTTTTCTGCACCAGCACCTCAGGTTCCAGAGGTACAACATGCGGCTACTATGGCTCCCCGCATGGATGCCTCATTGGAAATAGGCACGTTTCCACGTCTGACTATGGGGCCCATAATGACAAATGATCAGCATGAACTTTTCAGTAAGTTCTTGAAATTGAAACCTCCAGTCTTCAAGGGTGCTGAATCTGAGGATGCTTACGATTTTCTGGTTGACTGTCATGAGCTACTACACAAGATGGGTATAGTAGAACGGTTTGGTGTTGAGTTCGTGAGTTATCTGTTTCAAGGGAACGCCAAAATGTGGTGGCGATCACATGTTGAGTGTCAACCGACAGAGGCAACACCTATGACTTGGGCCTCATTCTCTAGCTTGTTTATGGAGAAGTATATCCCCCGGACTTTGAGGGATAGAAAAAGAGACGAATTCTTAAACCTAAAACCCTAAGAAGCCCCAAATCCCATAAACCTTAAATAAAACCCTAAAACCTTTTGAGAACCCTAATCTCTAAAATAATAAATCTGTAAATCTTTAAACCCTAAATCTATAAACACAAAAAAAAAACCTAAAGCCATAAACCCTAAACCATAAAAACACCTAAGAAACACTTAACCTTTAAACCCCCTAAAAACAAAAACAAATAAACCTAAAAACTCTAATCTCTAGACATTTTAAATCCCTTTATCGTATATGTTAAACCCTGAAAACACCGAAAACAATTTTAAGCCCTAAAACCTAACCTATAAAATCCTAAAAACCTTTAACCTAAAAACACTAAATCCCCAAACACTAAAAATTAAGAAAAGACCATTGACCTAAAACCCTAAGCCTAAGAAAACCCTAACCTAAAACCCAAAGTCAAAAATCTAAAATCCTAACAAACCCTAAACCTTTAATCTTAAGGATGCCTAAATCTTATAAAACCTATGCCTAAAAAACCCCAACTTCTAAACAATAAAATCTAAAAATCCGTAAGCCCTAAACCTAAAAAACACAAAAAAACAAACCTAAGCGCTAAACCCTATGAAACACTTAACCTAAACCCCCTCCCCCCAAAAAAACAATCAATTAAAAAAATCTAAGAACTAAACCCTAAAAACACTTAACTTAAAAAATCCAAAATCGGTAAACCCAAAAAAAGCTAGATAAAACACTTGAACCAAGACCCTAAGCCCAAAAATAAACTAAACCCTAAACCAAGACCTCAATCACTACATCTAAAACATTAAGAAACCCTACACCCTAAACCTTAAACCTTAATAACTAAGAAAACCCTTAAACCCTAAATTAAACCCTACAAACACATTCAGACCCCTAAAAACCTAAGGTCTAAACCCTAAATCCTAAAAATCTTTAAAACATAAACCTAAAAAACAAAAAAAATCCCAAAGTCCTATGTCTTTAAGAAATACATAACCCTTAAAAACACCAAAAAAAATCAAAACCCCTAATCCTTAATAAATATCTACGTTCTAAACTAATAAATCCCTAATCTTATATACTAAATCCTAAAAACATTAAAAAAAACTCAACCTAGAAAATCGTAAAAAACCTTCACCTAACAACCCAAAAACCCTTGATAGAACTCTTGACTTAAACCCCAAATCCTTTAAAAAAAAAATAAGCCCTAAAGACTAAACTCTAACCTAAAGATCTTAATCCAAAACCCTAAATTCTAAGTAACTCTAAACCCTAATTCATAAGAAACCTTAAATACCCTAAAAATAAAAAAATAAACTCTAAAAATTTAAAAGCCTTACAAAAAAACTAGGCTCTAAACTTTAAAACCAAAGAAACGATTAATAGTTAAACCCTTAAAATCAAAAATTCCCCGAAACCTAAAAATTCTAAGGCTCTAAACCAAACAAAGGCTTAATATTATATGTCAAACCCTAAAAAGAATTAAAATTATAAGCCCTAAATCATCAACCTATATAACCCTAAAAAACATAACCAAAAAAACTCTGAGCCGTAAATTCGAAAACCCGAGATCAAACATAACCCAAAACCCTAAATCTAAAAATTACCCTTAGAGCTAGACCCTTGACACTAACCTAAAAACCCAAATTCTAAAACTAAAACACTAAACCTTAAGAAACCTCAAAACCATTTATAACTCTTACAAAACCCTAAGATCGAAACCCAAAATCGTAGAAATCCTTACACTAAACCTAACAAAACACAAAAAAAAACTAATATCAAAATGCCAAACCCTAAAACAACCCCTGAGAAACACTAAATTATTAAAAATCTTAAATAATACAAAGGCCTTGAAACCCGGAAAACACTAAGCTCAAAACTCTATCAAGCCCTAAATCCTATATGCTAAACAATAATAAACATAGAAAACCCCCAAGTCCTAATCCATAATCATATAAAATCAAAAAAACCTAGCTAAAACCCTCAACCTAAAACAATAAACTGGAAAAAAAACTAAGCACTGAACCCTAAACACAAACCTTAAACACTAAATCCTAAACCTAAAACCCTAAGAAATTGTACACCTTAAGCCTAGGAAATGCAAAATCATATAAACCCTAATATAAAGCATAAAAATCGTACAACCTCTTCAAAACCCTGTGATCTAAATCCTAATCCCTAAAAATCTGAAAACCTTAAGCCTAAGAAATCAAAAACAAAAAAATCTAAGACCTAAACGCTATAAAACCCTAAGAAACAAAAAAACCCTTACAAACCCGTATAAGATTGAAAAAGCTGTAAACTTTAAATCCGAACCTAAAACCCTTGATCCTAAACATAAAAGACGTGCAAAAAAAAATGCAACCCCTAAACACCATATCCTCAAAACCCTAAAGAAACACTTCAAACCTAAAAATCATAAAAAATACAAAAACCCCTCAATCTAAAAAGACTCTAAGCGATAAATCGTATAAACCCCTAAGTTGTATATACTAAACCCTAAGAAATACGAAAAACAACCTAAGCCCTAAACTCTAAACCTACAAAATCCAAAAGCCCTCGAACTAAAAAACCCAAAGCACAAAATCATTAAAATCTAAATAAAACCAACAACCCAAAACCCTAATAAAAAAATCCCAATGCTCTAAACCCAAACCTAAAACCCAGGATGGTAATCTTACAATCCTAAGATACTCTAAACCCTATACGTTAAGAAACCCTAATCCTATAAAGTGTAAAATAAATCCTAAAACCCATTTACAACTCCTAAAACCCCTAATATCTAATAACTAAATCCTTAAAATTCAAATACTTTAAACATAAAAAACATACTAAAAACCCAAAGCCCTAACTCGTAAGATACACTTAACCCTTAAAAAACTAAAACCCCAAAACCTATAAAGAAAAACCCCATAATCCTAACATTATAAAATTTGAAAAACCATAACCTAACAAGAAGCTAAGCTCTAAACCCTAAAATCCTGGATAAAACCCTTAACAAAAGACCCTAAAACCCAAAAAATCCTCACCATTAAACCTCTAACCCTAACCTAAAACCCTAAATCCAAACCATTATACCCTAAATCATATAAACCATAAATTAACCCTAAAAATAATTTAAAACCCCAAGAATATAAGTTTGAAATCCTAAAAAAATATAAACCCTTGTAACATCTCTTAAACGAATTAGGTAAAACTAGAGTCTAACAAGTGTGTCATGAGGTTTTAAAGTCCTAAAATGGCTCATAAAGATGTTTTGAGGCAGTGTCCAATGTTTGGTGATGTTTTTAGGTAAACATCCAAGAATTTCTATGACATTTGAAAAATATTCCTTGCGACGTGCTTGAATGTTTAAGTGTGCCTTTAAATATTTTACGTGTTCGTTTTTGTTAAAAATTATGTGAGAGGTTTCTAACATGTGTACGAGTATATTTGGGTTGGGAATATCTGTAAAAAAAACTTCCGAATGACCAACCAAAGGTTCTTGAGCAGAACCCAACTTACATCTAAACAAGTCTAACCTACGAAAGGCAATCGACGCCCAGTAAGTCAGTCGGTGACGCGTATGTGGGGACTTAGGATAGGGTGATTAAAATCACATTTTGAAGTAAATGACCCTATCGATGGTTACTAGTACAGCCAGTCGATAGGTTGACGCTCCGTTGACTGGTCCGCTGATGGCACCAACAGATTTTGTGGAGGTCTCTCGGCCAACTCAAGGTTAAGTTGGGAATTTCACCTAACCTTCATAATATTATTTGTGTTGTTGATTAAGGGTTTATTGGTTATTCTAATTGTTTTTCTGAGTCTTGAACACTTAGATGAATTCATTTATTCAAAATCAAAACCCAAGACCCCTAAAAAACTCTTTAGACCACCATTGAATCTTGAAGGTGGATTGGAGATTGAAGCTTAGTTTCTCAATAAATATGCATTAAAATTCGTGTCCTAGCATCAATTATGGTATGGTATTCATCCGTGAATCTCTCTTTTTCAAGGAGATAATCTTCAAAGTGGTTTTCTAAGATTTTCTTAAAACATGAACTTTTAAATTGAAATCTAGCCATGGTATCTTGCATAAAAATGTTTGAATCATTGTATTATGATTGAATTGATGTTAATTTTATGATTTTAGACTAAAAAATCCATGAAACTATGCAAACCAAGAAATTGTAGTTTTATAGTGTATGTCTTGAACTATGATGATGGTTGGTATGGTCCACTTACGGTCGAGGTGCTTATGTGTGTACTTGTGAATAATGTTCCTTCGTCGGAATTAATTTATGAATTGTGATAAAATGAGACCCCGTCGGCATTACTTTATGAATTATAATGGTATTATCATATTATAACTGGAATATGAGAGTATTGTGAAGGTCTTGATGACTTATATTGATGTATGAAGTAAAAGTATGTGTTCTTCTAAGTGATTATATGTGCTCATGATAGACTGTAGTGATGTCTTATGTGTGTATACTTTGTGTTGAGCTGTGAATCTTCTTTATTGACTATATGAACATTATGATGAGTTATATTGATGATTCTATAAAAATGTGTAGGGTGACTTGTGGTATGATTAAGTTTACCCTATCTACTACATTAATGATACTATACATGTGATAAGATGATAATGAATTGTGTCTTTTTTAGGTAGACCTATATCCCTTACTTGATACATGAATGAGGTGAATATGAATCCTTGACTTAGTAGGCTAAAGAACATTTGTCATGAATGTATATGTATGATTGAAAAGTGGTCTTCAATAAGTTTACGAAGGTAATTTATGTGGAACTTTGTTGTAGGACGTTATGATATCCTTGAAGTTGAAAGTCTTAATGGTATCCTTCTTGTGTGAATGGTTGATGTAGGTTTGGATTGAATGAAATGAAATCATCCTTAGGAAAGTCATTGAGATATCTTAATAACCATTGTAGTCAGACCTAGTTGTCCCTCCTTAGTAATGTGTAGTAAGATTTGGCTATGAACAAGATATGGTACCTTTTCATATGCTCCTTTATTGAATTACTCTGTGAGAATAAAGGATAGGACAAAGAGAATATTCTCCGGGACTAGCTCTAGTTAATAAATAGGCTAGAGCACAAACAAACCCTTGAAATTCCTTAACCATGTGTCTACATGGGATGTGTCCTAGATCTACCATTGGTAGGTAAAACAACATTTATCGGAGTAGGGTTGACTCCGAATTCCATGCCTAGTGGTATGGTCTATGTCGGTTATTTCCTATTCTAATCATGTGGGATACATTGTATTATTGGATGAGATATATGAAGTTTAGATAGTGGAATGGGACACTATCTAGACATTGCACGAGTAGGATTTGAAGATGTTAGCGTATAGGATCCCTATGTCGTCTCCAAGACCATTATGTAAAAGTCCTTATTGATAAATATCTCTTAAATGTTTTAATGAATATAATGACTTAATCTAAAAGTATGTCAATGAAAATCCACTTATCTACAGCTGTTTATGGATTTCTTAGGTAGGTTTGGAGGGAGTGTATGGGCGGTCTCTTCATGTCTTACTTAGGTGAGTCTCAGAGTAATTCGAGGTAGGGAGTTAAATGTATGAGATGGTAATATTCTTATCTTAGGTAGTATAAACGGTCTCTTTGGTGTGTATGAAGGGATTGTATGGGCGTTCACTTCATAACTCACTATAGTGAACTTTAATATCATCTTTGGTAGAAGGGTCTCATGGTTATGTGAATTGAAGTGATATTGATATTATATTGTGTAATGCAACAATATATGCTCATATTGACTAAGTGTGATATGTTATACTTATTTTATGAAGTTTTATTCAAGAAGAACATATTTTGTACTTCATGATTTTATGCATTTTGACATACTTAGTACATTCTAATGTACTAGTTCCATATATTTTGTCTATGTCCAACTGTTTATGTGGAAATTGAGAGGAGTACTTGAGGTGAAGCTTATATACTAGTATCCCGTTCAAGGAAGTGTTGGTATGTCCTTACTAGATCTGAGGACATCATTATCTTTAGTTTTCATTGTTAAAAGTATTGTAATAGACTTAGTTATTTTTATGTTTTGATGTATGCTCCGTGTCCCATGATAGTTGTGTGTCTAAAAGGGTGACATTAAGACTTATGTTTATTCCTTATGCTTTATATGAAAGATATTTTGATGTATTACTATTTCCTGTGAAATTTTTTAATTCCGCACTACTTTTCATATATATATATGCAATGAATAATGTCAAGGGCTTGTCCAAGACATCCTAAAGGTCAAGTACTCCGTGACCCTTAAATCACCTAAAAATCCAAAAAATGCTAAGCCCAAACTCTCTAAGTTGTAAACCTATTAATACTTATATCTTATATCCCAAACCATAAAGAACACAAAAAAAAACTATTACCTAAAAAACCCAAATCTCTAAACCCTAAAATCTAGAAAAAACACTTGAATTTAAAATCGTATAACAAAAGACATTAAGCCATAAACCCTAACCTAAAACCTAAATCCTAAACTTAAAACCCTAAGAATCCATAAACATTAAGAAACACTAAATCCTAATCTTAAAACCCTAAGAATCCATAAACTTTGAAAAACACTAAATCCTATAAACCATAATTAATACCCTAAAACCCATTAAACCCCTCAAAAACCCTAAGCTTTTAATCTAAATCCCAATAATATATAAATATTAAATCTAAAAAACACAAAAATAATAAAGCCTTAAACGTAGAAAACCCTACGAAATAGTTAATACTTTAAAAACCTAAAAAAAGAAATAAAAAGATAAAAATACTAAGCTCTAAGCCCTAAATCCTATATGATAAATCCTAAAAAAACACAAAGAAACTACACCCTTAACCCTAAACCCTAAAAAATCATAACATATCTAACCCCTATACCTTAAAAGGACTTAACAAACTCTTAACGATTTTGTAACGCCCTAAACGAACTAAGGTGAAGTAGAGCTTCATGAGTGTTTCTTGAGTTAATTTTGTGTTTAAATGAGTTACATTTATGTTCTAAGGCAGTGTGCGAGTTTGGTTAGGTTTGGAGGTGAAACAACCACGAACATCTATGACGTTTAGCAGATATGCCTTAGAAAGTGTTCTTGTGTATTGAAGTGTTTGAGTGAGTTTTATGTTTTAATATTGCTTGAAATTAACGTGGTATGTTCCTATGACCTAGACGACTATGTTTAGGGTTTTAACGTTTGAGTAAGAACCCAACTAAGACACACGAGGGTCCCTACGAGAGGACTGCACCTCCTTTCAAGAAATTACAAAACAGTGGCCAAACGACTGTAACAACCCGAAATGACTATGCAAAGAAATTCCTAAACGTACCTAGAATGCCTAGATTGAATCGGGGCCACACGACTTGATGCACATGGAACCAGACCTCAGAACCTATGCACCTACCAAGCCAACCAACTTGGTGAGTTAGTTGATCTAGGCAAGGTTGGAACCAGCCTTGTAGGGCAGCAGAGTATTAAGATTCACCCGGATGAGTCTTAACCAGACTTGAAAGGGGTAATCTTAGGTTTGGAGAGTCTCGGGGTAAATGGTCATTTTCAAGCTAAGGGTATTATGTAATTACTTTACGAATTTAATTAATTATTTAGTTAATGTATTTTAGTTGACGGTTTGGGTTGGGTCGACCTAGATTGACCCATTTGCGAGAAGAGTTTCACCCTGGATCTATCCTTGGTGGAAGAAATATTAAATCAAATTAATTGATATTTCATTATTTGATTTAAGTAAGGTCAGGTTAGTCACCTCACTTAAGCCTTAGAAAATCAGTTTTTTAATTTAAATAAAAAAGAGTCCTAGTTTGTCCAATTCTTCACCTAAAGCTCCTACTCCTAAACTTATTCTCCATCTCTCCACTCTTATTCTCACGTTATTTATTAGTGAATGAACAAAAAATAATAGTTCATCACTCTTGAAGAACTTGAACGCTAAAGCTCAAAAGAAAAACTAGTCTAAAAAAGAAAAGCAAAAACAAATTTCTTGACGGGTTGTGCTTGAAGTTTAAGTGGTAAGACATTGATTTCGTTGGAGTTGGCAGTGCATTGGATCAGTATTGAAACAGTGTTGAATGAGTTTTTTCCTCTTTGTCCAATTCCCCAAGATACCCATAGGATTCCGTCGAAATCTAATCCGAAAACTAGGAATATTTCCTCGTTCCATGTCCCTGTCACTAGCTCCCATCGATTGTTGTAGGTTGGGTATGTTTGCTGGTAGAATTTAGGGATGTAATGTGTTTTCGTGATGATTATGTTCATGTATGAATGTTCGGATTTATTTGATAATTAATTATGTTTTTCTTAAACAATGTGATAAGTGAGTGTACAAAGGGGTGTTGCCGTGGTTCTTGATCACGGGTTGGAGCATAATTGCATGTTAAATCCATGTGTTTTTGTATGAATCACTTGGAAAAATTCATAAAACAATGTAAGAAATGTCCAAAAAATTGATTTAAAAATCTAACATACAAAGGTTGAGAAAAATGGAATGATAATATGACCAAATTTTAGAAATCTCAAAATTTTGTTTCGGCTAAGCCGTCTGAAGGTTTTTTGAATTAATTTTTTTTTCTAAAATATATGAGCTTATCAAGGATTTAACCCGACACCTCACTATATGCAAGATACTGAAATTTTAATAATAAATGTAAGTTTAGGGGGAATCCGACTCTTAGCTGAGTAAAAGAACCTAGAAAATTACATAAAAGAAATGAGGTATATGGGATTCAAACCTGTGTGTCCTTAGCCGAAAATAAGCCCCTGTCCATGCGAGAATAAAAATAAATAAAGTGGTGTGTGTGGGAATCGAACCCACAACCTCTCAGATAGGTGAGGAAACTAGGAAAACCAATTAAAGAAAAATAAAATGAGGTTGTGGGGGGTTGATTCCATATCCTCTCGATCAAAAATACAAAAGTCAAGGAGAGAAAAGAAAGCAAAAAAATGTAGGCATTTGGATTCTTTGTCGGGTCCCAAAGCTAAAATTTTAAATCAAAATTTAATAAAAGACTTAATGATGCTCAAGGGGTTCGAAATTGGGTTCCCTTGTCCAATTTCGTATTGATACATAAGTCTTACATGAGAAAATATTTAATGAATGCTTCCTATAGGAATCGAAATCGAGACCTTGGCACACTTAAAAGATGCATAAGTCTTGTACCAGATAATCTTGGGTAAGTATAAGTCACTTAGACGAATTATGAACGACGCCTCATGGCTTGTACGTATGGGTTCATAATTCCAACGTACGTTTAAAATTAAGTGAACCTAAGATGTATATGATGAAATAATGTAACCCTAGGAGAGTTAAGTAAGAGTGTGAAACACACTAAAAGTCCAAGTGCATTGACATATGATTAAATGAACATTCACGTAATGGCGTCAGTAATTATGAAGAGCTAATAGGCTAAAGTTATTGAATGTGATGACAACATGATAAGAGTCTAATATTAAAGACGAGATCAATCTCAAATAAGCCCAATAAGTGTTACCAAAAACCGTACTTACCTACGAGATTGTAAAACTAATAATGAGACCATTCTCTAAAAAACACTATAATGAAAGTAGTGAGATTAATGGACACTTAATACTAATGATGAGATTAGAAATAATCTAATGAGCAATGGTGCCCTCATGCTAGAAGCCAGCTTCTATGATGTTTGAGATGAATGTAATGGAACTTTATACTTAGCATCAATAGGCTAGCTATGAGTCATGATTCCTTCTTTCGGGAAGGCAGAGGTTCGTGTAAATCTCATGAGATGAGATTGTCTGTTTAGGCGGGTATGGTCTCCTTATATCTCCTAGTCTTTGAACCTATGCTGCCAACATAGGGTTCTACAACGGTTCATTTCCCTATATAAGCTAGCATGTTTTAGTTTCACTTTGGCTAGTGATTCCACCTCTTTTTGGTGTGGGGTAGACACTGGATTTCATGAAGCTCACCTGATATATTTTTGTTAAATTTAAAGTTTCCAAAGAAATAATGATGCCAGCCTCATGTAATGCACACAATGAAATGAATCATACCAATTGTGTTTGGATAGGATAATCAAGAGGTGAACTATACTCAAGTAATGACACTATGTCATTCTTGGTCATTGCACAGTGAACGTGATGAGAGTCCTAAATAACATCCTAGGTATATAAATGGATGAAAATGAAGTACGTATTAATGAATAAAGTACACTTTGTGTTTTCTAAAGAAGGCTCTCTAGTTGAGGTCCTATATGTTGAGCCCTTTTGGGATGTCCTAATGTCAAGTCCCTGATTCCAAGGTTTCACAGCATATGAACGAAACATATGTGATATATGTATATGCTAAATGAAACGTGTTGTGTGCTGCGTGCAATATGAAAAGAGTAATGATACATTTTACTCTCATAGCATGACTTTCCTAATCTTATTTGGCAAGTCAAACTGACTTGGCTTTCCATAACTCATCTCGTTTGGAGAGAGATCTTCTTAATAATGCATGTCCTTGGTGTGTTCTTTCATACACCCACACTTAGAACACGTGCTTACTAATTCCATACAATCCTTTGCTTTTAGGTGCAGGTGCAGGTTGAGGCTAGAGCTTACGAGACTGCGTTGAAGATACCCGACATGGATCATTCATTCGGACTTGGTACGCCCTCATGCTTTCGAGGATTCTTATCTTTTATATTCTAGATTAGACTAGGCATGAGATAGTGGAGGATGTTCCACTAATGTTTCTTTCTTAGTTATTTTAAGACGTTGTAATGTTGCCATTTTGGAAAGTTTATATTAATGCAGTTACGAACTATTTTTTTCATTTTAATATCTTATTATCAGATTGGTTGTTGTGAACTGATGTGATACAATGAAATTCTTACTATGAAGACTAGGTATACTTCAAAGAAAACAAAATTTTTAAATTTTCCGCTAAAATTAACATATAAGATGTAATGATGATGTATGTAGGCTTGTCAGAAACCTCTGAGAGGTCAACGACACCGGTTACGGCTAGGGTCTAGACCCTGGGCGTGACAACGACGACCCAAGTGATGGTCCGTTGGTCAACCAACGGTCCGTCAGCTATAGAGGGTCGATTGGCCATTTAAGGCAGGATTTCCTGATAAAGATTGAAGCCAAGTACCCATCGAAGGATCCATACCAACGGGGTGTCGATGGGCAAACAACCCGTCTGTAGGGAACCATTTTTGGTGCCTTTAAAAGATGTTAAGGGGCTGCCTTGGCTTGGGGTGTTTAGTAAATTCATCCCAAGTCTTTTAAGGACCTTGGACGTTTATTTTAGGGTTATTTAGATATTTTAAAGTGTTTTAAACCCAAATACCTAATTTTAGACTCCTCTTCCTAAAATTCAAAACCCCTCCCTCTTAGAACTCTCTCTCAAGTCTCCTTGGAAACTAAAAGTAAAGAATGAACTAGGAGAGTTGTTGGTGGGTGTTTCGTCATAAAAAATCATTACGGTTTCTTATATGTTAGGTATGGTATCCATCCTTTCACTCTCTTCCTTTCAAGGAGTCACTTCTAATTGATTTTAAAAAAGTGTTTTCAACCCTAGTTTATTCTATCTTCAACTCTAAATATCAGTCTTGCATGAAAACGTTTTGAATAATTTAAAAATGATGTTTCTAAGGTTAGTTGATGATTTTCATGCTAAAACTTCAATGAAAACATGTTAAATATTTATTTAAAATGTTGGCTTCAGAAATGGGTTAAATGAGCTTAGTTTTTAGTCTTTGAGTTTTGCCTGACTTATGTTGTAATTGATATTTAGCTACATCCTTAAGGGTTGATCTATGATGAATTATTGATAAAAAAATTTTATAGGTGAGTAAATCTTGTATTAAAGGGTAAGTTTGTATGTTGTTTAGCTTTAATTATTAAATGTTCTTGAGTGCGATGATCCATCTTCTTGGTGGTGGTGTTTACTTGATGAAATTGATTATACTTAGTTTGTATTATAAGTGTGGCGTTGAAGTCCTAATATGTAAAATTAAGTGATAATGAAAATGGTTCTCTTATTGTGTATTATGAAGATTGAATTACATGTTGTGCTTACAGTATTCCTTAATGAAGTCTATGATTATGTGAATCATGTTAAAGTGTTTGATGTGATTCAATAAGGTCTAAGCATGTGTAGAATGAAATATAAATGAAATTATGCATACGTAAAAGGTGTGCTCAAATGTACACATACTCACACTTGAATGAATAAATGAATCTAAGTTAAGTCAAAAAGGGGATTATTGGGGTGAACACTCTTCATAAGTTGAGATGAAGTGTTAAGTAGAAACCTCACTACATCCTAAGAGCTTTCTAAGATAGGTCGGAGGATGAATGCCCTTCGTGAATTGAGATGTGGTGTTCACTAGTTATCCTTAACCTATAGTTTTTAATGTTTAGAATCCGGGGGGGGGGGTTATGTCAAGCATCGATAGGATATGAAGAAGTGGTGGTTACAATTTGTAAGTTGAGATGTTGTATTTCAATGTAACTCTTGACATGAGTACTCCTCGTTAGTAGAGAATGAGTTACTTTTTATCCCTTAACTATTCGCCCTCATAGGCGTAGATCTTTGAAAATCCATGAAAACTCTAAAAATAATGACCTTACTCTAGGAAAGTATGGATCCCTCATCCGATATGGGTTAATATTGGGATTCCATGTCTAGGTCTCATGGTGTATGTCTGTTAAGATAACTCAAAAAAATGTAATGAATGTGTTACGTCTTCTAAAAGAGTGTGATACTAAGGGTAGGTAATGGAATTTCATGCTATTTATCCATTGTATTAAGTAGGCATTCCGAAAGGGGAGGTAATGAACTAAGTCTCCTAAAAAAATGTACTACTCAGGGTAGGTGGTGTTCTGGGACTCTATCTTTCCGTTGCACTAGGTAGGATTTTCCGAAAGGGGAGTCTTGGTGACAAACCTTCTAAAAGAATTTTCTACATAGGATAGGTGGTGGTATAGGACGCCATCTGCTCATTTCACTAAGTAGGCATTCCGAAAGACTCTTGGTGTGTTGTTTGGGTGTTCTTCTTTTGTCTTGCCATTTAGTGGGGGCTTGTTCTCCTTAGGTGAGTATGCCAAAAACGAGGCAGTCTTTAGGGTATATTTGGTGTGTATTGAAGGAGGCATATGCGTACTTCCTTCATGTCTTACCTTAGTGATGCTTAGAATGACATTAGTGAGGGAAACACTGACAGAAATGAGTTCACTTCCTCATTGGCAATAACTTTGAAGTTCACTACTTCGGTGTCATTTTAATTCACTGTAAATGCTAGGTAGTTGAATTTAATGTTTGGAAAGGTTAATGAAAAGTACTTCCTTTAGTTAATATTGTGGAAATGTTAAGTGATGTTTCTTATGTTGTTTTACTTCTAAATTCATGAATGTTTTAATTATTTGACATGAAATGTTATTTTACTAAAATTTACCTTTTAGCGTGTTTTTGCATATTCCATACTTAGTACATTATATTTACTAACCCGTACTTTTCTATATTGTATAAGTATAGGTTTTGCAAGCAAGGTTGAAGTCTAGAAGGCAAAGCTTGGGAAATTTCCTCTCAAGACAAATTGTGTCCTCATATATCCGTGGGAATAATTCCTATCTTCTTAGTTTCTTTATGTTAATACTTACTGTGTATTTCTTTAAATGTAAAGGGGTGTGTCCCTAAATTATTTATATCGTGTCTTTAAGTTTGCTTGTGATGATGAAGTTTTCTAAGTATTTATAAAGAATTCCTTTTTAAATTGGTTTTCATGAAAACATTTAATTCGACACTACTTTTCATGTCTTATGTAATGAATGATAGTTAAAGGGCTTGTATAAGACTCCAAAGGGTCAAGTACTCCTGGTCATGATCCAAGAGTTCTCCCTAACTTCTTGCGGGTATGTTAGGGTCATGATACCTTTACAATGTTAAAATCCCCAAAAACCCTAAACCTAATAAAATCTAAGCTCTAAGCCCTACAAATCCCTAAATCGTATATACTAAATTCTAACAACACAGAAAACACCCTAACCCTAAATTCTAAAGGTATAAAACCCTAAAAATCTTAACATAAAAAACCCAAAACCCTAAACTGTAAAAAACAATATAAAACCCTTAGGCTAAACCTAAAAAACCCCTCATCCCTAAAACCTATACAAAAACCCTAAATACTAAACCTAAACCCTAAGAAACCCTAATCAATTAACATTATAAAACCCATATCAAATGAACTATAAAAATCATTTTATACCCATATAAAACTAGAAACTCCAAACCCTAAATAAAAATAATTTGTAACCCCTAAAGCTTTAAAACACAAACAATTCCTAAATCCTAAAAAACCTAAGAAACACAAAACCCATAAACCTAAAAAAAGCCTCTAAGTTTTAAACCCAATAAAGCGCTAATCATATATGCTAAACCCTAATACTTACAGTTGCTTTATGTTTTTTTAGGGTTTAACATATATGATTTAGGGATTTATTGGGTTTGCAACTTAGAGTAATTTTAGCTTTATAGGTTTTTCCTTTTTTAAGGGATAAGTGTTTCTTAAGGTTTTTTATAATTTAGGGTGTATGTGTTTTTAGCTTTAGGTATTACGAATTATTTATATTTAGGGTTTAGAGCTTTGGGTTTTGTAGGGTATAAAATGATTTTTAGGGTTCATTTTATTGGGGTTTCATAAGGCTTATGGATTAGAGTTTCTAAGAGTTTTAGGTTTAGGATTTAGGTTTTCAGGTTGGGGTTTATGGACAAAGATTTGTTTAGGGTTAGGTTGTAGGTGAATGGTTTTATCTAGTTTTTTAGGATTTAGGATCTTGGGTTTTCTAGGTTAAGATATTTAAGGCTTTTATACCTTTTGGATTTAGAACTTTCAGGTTTTTGTGTGTTTTTGAAATTTAGTATATAAGATTTAGGGCTTTATAGGGCGTAAAGCTTTGAGTTTTTTTTATTAGGGGTTTTGGAGGTTTCAGGAGCTTTAAGCGTTAAGTGTGTGTAGTGGTTTGTAAGTTATGGTTTTTTGGGGATTTTTTGTGTTTTTTAGAATTTAGTACATATGATTTAGGGCTTTATAGGTCTTAGAGGTTAGTACTTTTATCTTTTTAGGGTTTTTTTTTTGGATATTTTATGGCTAAGATTTCTTAGGATTTTCTAGGGTTTAGCGCTTAGTTTTTTTGTGTGTGTTTTAGTTTGAATGTTTAGAGATTATTAGGATTTAGAGTTAAAAGATTAGGGTCTTTTAGGGGTTAATGGTTTATATGTTTTAGTGTTTCTCAATGTTTATGGATACTTAGGATTTTAGATTAGGGTTTAGGTCTTAATGTTTTTAAGTATAGGTTTTGATATAATTTTTAGGGTTTAGGGATTTAGGTTCTAGTAGTAGATTTTTATGTTATTTAAGGTTTGGAATATTAAATATATGTCTTGATAAGGTTTACAATTTAGAAATTCAAGGTTTAGGATTTTTTGTATTTTTAGGGGTTTTAAGGGTTGAGTGTTTCTTGGGGTTTTGGGTTTATGGCTCAGATTTTTTTGTGCTTTTTAGGTTTAGGGTTTATGGATTTTTGAGGTTTAGGGTTTTGTATGAGTTTCGAATGATTTGCTGGGTTTACTTTATGATTTGGGTTTTGTACGGGTTCCAAATACTTTTTATGTTTATTTTTAGATTGAGGGTTTCATAAATTTTATGGGTTTTGACTTCGAATTATATCTTTTAGTTTAGAGTTTAGGGCTTAAGATTTTTGGTTTAAGGTTTTTACTTTTATATATGTTTATGGTTTAGGGCTTAGGATTTTTTAGGTCATTGAATATAATAATTAGGGTTCATTGATCTTAAGCTTAAAATTATAGGTTTATTGTTTTTTGGATTTTTTTCTGGTCTTACTGTTAAGTGTTTAGATCATATGATTTTTTAGGGATTTAAATATATTTTTGGGTTTATTATAGGGTTAATATATGATTTAGGGCTCTTTTTAATCATTAGGATTATGTGCTTCTTAGGATTTTAGGTTTTGGATTTAGAGTTTTAGGTTTTTTTTTTGAGAGTTTTAGGTTAGGATTTTAGGTTAGGGTTTACTAGTCTAGGGCTTAGGATTTTCTTAGGTTACGGGTTTTATTTTGATTTTAAGAGTTAAAGTCTTTGGGTTTTTTAAGTTAAGATACTTTTAGATTTTATAGGTTAGGGTTTTGAGCTTAGAGTTATTTTTTCTTTTTTAAGTTTTTATAGCTTAGCACATACGATTTAGGGGTTTTAAGGTTTAAGTGTTTCATTGAGTTATAAGAGATTAAGGCTTCGGGATTTTTTGTGTGTTTTTAAGTTTACGATTTATAGAGTTTTAGGATTTAGGTTTTAGAGGTTAAAGGTTTTTAATGATTTTTAGGGTTTAATTTTGGCTCTATAGGATTTAGGGTTTTATGTTTTGGAATTAGGGTTTGAGGTTAGGGTTAGAGGTTTAATGCATAGGTTTTATTGGGTTTTAGGGTCTTCAATTAAGGGTTTTATCAAGGATTTTACGGTTCAGAGCTTTGATTTTTCAATTTAAAGGTTTTTTTAGACTTTTATAGGTTTAGAATTTTTGGGTTTTTTTTTATAGTTTTTGGTGTTTGAAGGTTTTTAAGGGTTAAGTATTTCTTACGGCTTAGGGCTTAGGTTTTTTTTTTGTTTCCCTTTAGTTTTAGAGTTTATGGAGTTTAGGATTTAGTGTTTAGAGCTTAGGGTTTTGTAGCGGTTGTAAATGGGTTTTAGAGTGTTTTGGATTTAGTGTTTGAAGTTTCTTAGGCTTTTAGGTTTAGCATTTTGCGTTTTATGATTGTGTTTTTTTTGTTTAGGGTTTTGGGTTGAAGGTTTTCTCTCGATATTTAGTGTTTAGGTGTTTTTGTATTAATTAAGGTTTTTAGACGTTAAGTATTTATTAAGGTTGTTGATGATTTAGAGCTTAGGGCTTAGTTTTTTTTGTTTGTTTTTTCTAGATTAAGAATCAAGGGTTTTAGGTTAGGGTTTAGGATTTAGGGATTTTTTGGTTTTATAAGCGTTTGTAAGGGTTTTAGGTTTCTTTGGGTTTTCTTGCTTGTAGGGCTTAGATTTCTTTCGTGTTTCCTTAAGTTTATGGTTTTCAGTTTTTTAGGATTTAGGGTCTAAAGCTCAAGGTTTTTAAGGGGGTTTTTGCGATTTTTATGGTTTATATTATTTAAGGTTTCTTAAAGCATAAGGTTTAGGGTTTCTTAGGGATTTAGGTTTAAGATTTGATAAGAGTGATCTCACATATATAATTAAAAAAAACATAGTTGTGATAAGTCTACAACTACATCACCAATATAATTCAAACGAAACTGTCTACATCTTTATAAGGTCCCTCATTGACAACTCTCCACTTTTGAGTTTCACACACTAATGCTCATACCTAAATATAAAGAGTTCTTCTTCTTTTAATTGATTAATGCGATATTTGCTTCAATGAAAATTTGAATATGTCAAATACATTAATAGATCCATGAAACATGAAATAGTTTCAATTCTTGTTTTTAGGATCAGTCTCTTAGGATAACAAGTCTATAGCAGAGTATCCACAAGTGTTACCTATTTGTTAGACGATATTATACATAAAGATAAATCATTCACTTTGGGGGTTGAAACATTATGGTTCACTATAAACTCATTCATGTTGATCACACTTCATTTCTCAAATTAAGGGAAGCTTTAGAACAAGAGCTAGACTTCAATAGAAATTTCCTTAACTGACCGAACAATTAAGTATTCAAAGTTTCCAATCTATCAAGACATATTTGTGATTTCTTCAATTGGCCACACCTTTTTGCTATCTTAAACTCAGAAATTTTATATTTATCATACTTGAATGATACAAACATAGGACCGTCAATCTCCTGAAATCTCTCACAACTCAAAATCTCTAAGAACTTGAGTGAATCACTCCCGTAAATTTTTATAAATTTAGAACCGTTAGTTAATGTAAAACTCTCAATGAATTGAGATGTAGAAATAGGGCACTGGAGAAATCCTTCTGATGCCCTTATATCTGTTAGCCGTAAATATTGGAGATTTTGACATTAAACAATATCAAATACAGGGGAATTTTTCTTGAATACACCGCGCATAAGACAAGTGTTGTAGATTCGGTGCCAAGACATTAGCACTATGGTTCTCCTAGACAATATCAGAGACTGACTTGATATTTTGAATATTTCGTAGCTCAATCTTTAAACCTCTAATCCTAACCGCAAAACCTAAATCTAAAAAACCCTATACATTAAACCTTTAACCCTAATCTCCAACCCTAAATCAAAAACGTAAAACCTTAAAATCCTATTAACCCAAAATTAAACCTAAAAATCTTTTTAAAACCCTAAGCTCTAAACCCTTAATATTAAAACTATGTAAACCGTAAACATAAAAAGACAACAAATACCAAAGCATTAAACCCTAAAAACTCTATGAAATACTTAAACCTAAATACCCCTAAATTGTATATTCTATACACTAAAAACTAAAAAAAAAAAACTCTAAGCCCCAAACCATAACGTGTAACATCCTAAAAAATCTTACCTAAAAAACCCAAAAGACCTAAACCCTAAAAGTTTGAATAAAACCCTTAACCTAAAACCCTAAACCTAAGAAAACCCTAAGCCCTAGACACTAAACCCTATACTAAAACTCGTAATCCAAAACCTAAAACCCTAAGAAGCACGTAACCCTAAAGATTAAAAACCCCTAAATCATATATAAACCCTAAAATAAACCAAAAAATCCATCTAAATTCCCTATAGAACCCTCAGATCTAAAATGTAAACCTCAAAAATCCGAAGAAACACTTAACTATAAAATCCTAAGAAATCCACAAAACCATAAACCTATTATTTTAAGCTCTATGATAACATTCAAATATACATCTTGAAAAGAAATATAAATGATCATATGCAATATATTTACCCAACTATGAGTCGGAGTCGATCCACAGAGAATATGGAAGAATACTATCAATAGTTATGTTTAACTCGATAGTTGTTATATAAAAATGGGGTTTTTAAATTGAAATAATAATAAAAGAAATAAAAATAGCTTTGAACTAAATATTTATTTGTGTCCGGATTAATAAAAAATAGCTAGGGATGTGTTCCCTATGATCTCATAACGCGGTAATCCTAATAATAACCATTCTTTCCTAGTGTAATATATTCAAAGTGATAAGTTAGGTATCTCTAATTCCTTTGTCCGGTAACTAGAGAATTTCACCCCTTTTCTTAGTCCAGCTATGTGTGTATTACTTACTAACCCTTACCATTACCTCATATTAGACATCATAATCGATGTATGGCTTAGTTATTTATTTGTACCACTCGACACTAGCCGATTAGATTGTATCCCACTAAATTTGTGTTTATAATTCTTTTCTTATTAACTACCTCCTTTGTCGGAAAGTAGCAACAAGGCGAGTTCTAACGTTGGCCACCGTTAAAAAGACATCTAAACGATAAAATAATCAATACATGAAAAAACCTATTTGAAAATTTTTGAATTTCTATTCATACTTTGTTTATACTCATGGTTCCCACAAACCTAGTTTTAGAGTTTAGCTACTCATTATCTCAAAACACAATAAAAATTTATTAAAATAAATATGCTTGGGTTAACCATAAATTTTAGGAACAATAGCTAAACTATCTTTTATTAATCATAACTACAAATTAATAATAAAGGAGAAGAAAGAATAAACAATAATTGTCCGGACTCTACGACGACTCTTACGAAGCTCAAAAGCTAGAAGAAAATTTATATTAAGTCTTGTATCTTGTTTCTGGGCTTCCTCTGAACAATAATTTTTATGTCGTATTTATAGATGTAGGAAACCCTATACAAAATAATTGAGTCCAACAAATTAGGAATCCAAATCCAAAACGAATTGGAGTCCTTTTTTTTCCGCATGAACAGTTGTGCCGCCTCAATGAAAGACTCTACACTGCCATTAATTGGCCAGTTTTTTGAGAAATTCCATGTGGCAGGCTGGCAACTTATTTTGGAATTCTTTTGCAATTCGCAGCAACAATATTCCCTTCTATATAAAATATTATTTTATTCAGTTTAATCCATTAAGCTGGCTGCTTGATTTCCTTCTTCAACCTTCCATTTTAGGTTTATTTTAGCTTCAAATTTCTTCATTTTCCACTTTTTTAATCCTACAAATAAAATATACACTTTATCTCAATCCATAAAATTTATGCCAAAAAGGGGAAAATATAAATAATAAATGCAAGGCAATAATGGTAAAAAGTATGTATTTTGACCTCATATCACTCTAGACCTATCAAACCCCAACTATTTTATCCTAAGACCTAAAAATACCTAAGCCCAAACAATAAACATATATAACACTAAAAACCATAACCTAAAAATGTGAAGACCTAAACCCTAAACTCTAACCTAAAACCCTTAATTCTAAACCAAAAACCCTACACCTTATAAAACCCTCAATATTAAAATAAACCCAAAAAACATTTGGACCTGTATAAAACCCTAAATCTTAAAATAAACCCAAAAAATCGTTTGAGACCCATACACTAAAAAACCAAAAAATCATTTAAAAAACACAAAAAACCTAAGACTTAAACCCGTAAAAATATCCTAAACCTAAGCAACACAAAAAAAACTAAGCCCTAAACCAAAAACCTCAAGACATACTTAACCCTTAAACCCACTAAAATACAAAAAATCCTAAACCTAAAAAATTTCTATGTTGTAAACCCTACCAAGACATATATCTTGAATATCAAATCGGAGAAGGGTCTAAAATACCCTTATAGTATTAGATTTGGTACAAAAATACCCCTCGTTTATCTTTTGGCCTTAAAATACCCTTGGGGTTAACCTTTAGGGACCTATTTTGCCCTTTTGGATAACAGACTACTAAGTCAATATATTTAATTATTTCATTTATTACGTGGCATGTTGTAATTGGTTAAAAATTTAATTAATTAAAATCTAATTAGTTTAACCCAAACTATCCTATCCACCCGGATCGACCCGACCCATCTTTCAAAACCCAACCCATTCAAATTCTTATCTCCTCCTCCTACGATGAAGAACGAAAATCAAATTAGTTGGACAGATAGATGGGGCAACAAGAATGGTAACAAAAAGATGGAGAAAGTGACAGCGGTAGCGTCGACGGGGTACGATAAGGCAAAGGCGGTGGCGGCTGTCGGAGCAGTGAAAGCTAAGGCGGCGGCTGTGGTCGGCGCTAGCACGGTGAAGGGTGATACTACCACTGGATTTAAGTGGATTAAGGAGAAATGGCAGAAGTGGAGTTCAGCTAAATAATTTGTTTAAATTAGGAGATTATTTATTATTTGTACTCATTTTCGTTTACGGATTTCAATTTTAATGCATTTCTTTCTGCACAATTGTTATTCTTTTTTATTTTCTTGTTTCGCTTATCATACCAATAATTATTAGCATTTGTATTATTCATTTAAAAAAAAACCATTCAAATAAAATACTTAACAAATCTGATGAAGAAGATGAACTCCAAGAGAGCTCCAGGAACTGATGATGTTGGGGGAAATGTTTAGTTTTTTTTTTTTAAAAAAAGAAATGGGTAATGGATATTTTATTTGGATGGGTTGGGTATTTTGAAAGATGGGTCGGGTCGATCCGGGTGGATAGGGTTCTTTGAGTCAAATTAATTAGATTTTAATTAATTAAATTTTTAACCAATTACAACATGCCACGTAATAAATTAAATGATTAAATATATTGACTTAGTAGTCTGTTAGCCAAAAGGGTAAAATAGGTCCCTAAAGGTTAACCCCAAGGGTATTTTAAGGCTAAAAGATAAACGAGGGGTATTTTTGTGCCAATTCTAATACTATAAGGGTATTTTAGACCCTTCTCCGATATCAAATCCATAAACAACACAAAATACTATACTAAAAAACCCATATTACTAAACCCTAAAACCTATATCATACTCTTAACCTAAAACCCTGTACTTAAAAACATTAAGCTCTAAACCCTAACCTAATACCAACAATCCTAAACCTAAAACCCTAAGAATCTATACACATTGGGAAACAATAAATCCAATAAACCCTAATATAAACCCTAAAAATCATTAACTGCTAAAAGACCTTAAGCTTTAAACTCCAAATCCTGAATCTATAAATGTTCAAACGAAAAAGCACGAAAAAACTAAGCGCTAAACCATACAAAGTCCTATGAAATACATAACCCTTAAAAATCCTTATAAGAAACCTTAAAAACATAAATACTAAGCTCTAAGCCTTATAAAGCCCTAAAACATAAACCCTGAAAAACCATAACTTACAAACCCCTACAACTTAAAATGACTTAAGAAACACTTAACCCTTTGACTCCTAAAACCCCAAAACTCATAAACCTAAAAAACTCTAAGCTCTAAGCCCTATAAGACCCTTAATTGTATATACTAAATTCTAAAAACACATAAAGACTAAGCCCTAAACCCTAGAAAACCCTAATACCCTTAAAAACGCTTAAAACCCCTAAACAGATAAAAATACTAATCTCTAAGTTCAATAAATCCCTAAATCATATATGCTAAACCCTAAAAAACAAAAAAAATCCTAAACCCTATAACTCAAACCCTAAAAAACCTTAACTTAAAAATCTCAAACCCCCAAACATTAGAAACCAATCAAAAAAACCTAGGCTAAAATCCTTAACCTACAAAAAACAATTAGCCTTAAACCCTAATCCCTAACCTTAAAACTGAAATCCTAAACCTTATGAAACCCTAAATCCTATAATTCTTAATATAAACCCTAAAAATTGTTTAATATCATGTACTCTAAAACCCTAAACCCTACAAATTTGAAATTCTAAACTTTCAGAACAGACAAAAAAAAACTACAGCCCCTAAATCATAAAAACAAAAAAAAATTCAGAAACACTTAACCTATAAAACTCCCAAACCCCTAAGCCTTAAAAATTCTAATCTCTATCAGAAACACTTAACCTATAAAACTCCTAAAACTCCTAAGCCTAAAAAATTCTAATCTCTAAATTGTATATACTAAATCCTAAAAACACAACAAACACCCTATACCCTAAATCCTAATGGTATAAAACCCTTAAAAACATAACCTACAAAACCAAAAACCCTAAAAAACTAGATAAAACCCTTACCTACAAGACTAAACCTGAAAAACTCCTTCTCTCTAAACCACAAACCCTAACCTAAAACCCTAAATCATAAACTTAAAACCCAAATCAAATGAACCCAAAAAACCATTTTATACCCCTATAATATAAAGGGAGAGTCTCCCTTGTTTATGTTTGCTAGATGTTTTGTATTGAGAGGGAGTCCTCTCTTCTAGGTGCTTAGTGTTTTGGTTTCATCTTTTTTGTAAGGTGATGACTTAACTTCCTTTTGGAATGTTGACTCTGAACCACCTTAGGATTCGTAGGTTAGGTTTATTTCCCTGTACTTGTACTTCTTCTTTCTATTAATAATAAATCCTAGGGGTGATGCTCAGCCCCTACCCCTCCAAGGTCATTCTACAAAAAAAAAAAAGACAATGCTCAATGATGAAATTATCAATAAAAGGACAACAATTGAGTAGATCTCAAAGCATGTTGTTGTCTAATCCAACCTTATTTAGAGAAAGTTTTATAAAAAAAAAAGACAAGTTTTTGTAATAGATAATGAATTATCCATGAGACTACATCCCGACAGAAACAATTCTCTTAAGAAATTTCGTGCTAAGAATGTGAAATAGGGAAAGGGTATGAAGAGAAATTTCGAGACACTTATCCTTATGAGGGAACATTTCACATCCCAAAACCACATGCTAGAAGTTAGGGTCAATCTCGGACTAAAACCGGCGTAGTTGACCTCTCAAAGGTCTTGTACAAGCCCTTTCATATCATTTATCGCATAAACATAGTAAAAGTAGTGTGAAACTAAAACTTTTCAAAAAACATAACAAAGTCTTTAAAATCTCTTTAATATAAGGCAATAGGAAATACGATGTCTCAATCTCATTATCTTAGGACACAAGAATACTTGGGAAACGGTCCATACAAAATACGAATATAGAAATACTTAGTCTATTACAATACTTCAAATGGAAAACATAAAAGACATATATGCCCTCGAGTTAAATGAGGACATACTTCAACTTTTCTTGAATGATGCTACGATCCAATTCATCACTTCCCAAAAGCTCCTGACCTACCAAGAACTATATAGATAGATAAAAGCATAGATTAGTACAACCACATATACTTAGTATTAAATAATTCATAAAAACCATGAAAATGGACATTTATTGGAAATATGCATCTTTTCATTTAGAAATAATATTATAATAATAATAGCAACATTTATTGACATAGAAACAAATACGAATACGTGGAAACAAAAAAACCATAATTTTAAGCTGACTTAACAGTGAGGTATATTCACTATACAGTGACTTAATTCACTATTTCAGTGAATTGTTTATTCTTTCTTCCTAATATCTTCTAACATGTAGTCTTCTCACTAAAACCTATCCTATGACCCACTTAAGCAACACAAAGAGAGAATGCATGTACAACTATCCTAAGCATACCTAAATGACCCTCATGAACACTTATAATAAGAAACCTACACAGTTATAAGACATCAAAAACATTAATGTAAGATTCTTTTGCCAAAGGTGACTCTAAGTCTCACTTTAGTGAGTTGTGAAGCAACCGCCCATACAATCTCTTATACACACAGTCAAGAGATCCTATAGACTACCTAGGATAGAATCATTCTCACTAAGTGTATCAATATATAAATAATTGACATTCTCCTTCCAAAGGCTATCAAAAGACCTACTTAAGTAAATAAAAAAGATAACGTCCATGATTAACCTCTTCAAGATTACCTAAATAGTCCTTAAGACTACCTAAGTATTAGATCATGTATACAACACCAAACATCTTTCCAAACTAGAGTAACTCTCAAGACTTCCAAATATAAGACATGAAGAGATCATCCCTCATGCCCTCTTCACACATTAGCTAAGGAATCCTTAAGTTTCTTTAGATTAGGAACTCATTCACTCACATACTTAGTAACAAAAGTCATTAGTTCATTAAGAGAGTCATACATCACATAAAAGACACTCAAGTAATGGTCTTGGACAAGAACTAAAACTCCAAGTAACACCTTCAAAGCCTATTGTGCAATGTCTAGATAGTTTCCCATACCACCACCTAAACCTCATATACTTTTCTAATGTTTATAGGTGTACCATAATATGAGAATATGCAATAGCCGACAGAGACCATGATATCAATACATGGAATTAGGAGTTCTATTCTAGTCCGATGACGTTATTCTACTTGCCAAGGGTAGAACTTAGGCACATCCCATGTAGGAACATGGTTAAGGAATATTAATGGCATTCTTCATAATCTAGTCTCTCTCTTTACTAGAAATACTTCCCCTACCATACTAAGTCGGTGCTAGACTTCTTTCTCTTAGAGTAATTTACACATTATGTTCACATAAAAGGGTTCCATACCAAGTTCATAACCCAATCACATTTACCTTACCAAAGAAGGGTCCACTAGATAGAAAATGTTGGAAACTTCAAAGAGTACTTCTCAACACTCATATTTCCTTGCTTGAGATTGAGAAACTCCTCCACTTTAACCTCTCTCCTCTCACGGGTAAAGTACTTACCAAGAAAAGCATCCATAAATTCTTCCAACTCAATATAGACTGATTCCTTCGGTCTATTTTCCTTCCATTGTGTGTACCATTTTTCAGAATTATCCCTCAACTGATACGAAGCCAACTCCGCCTTCTCCCTAAATGTGACCCCCATAGCACTCAACACTTTATACACTCCATAAAGAAACTCTTGGGGATCCTCTCCCACCTTAGAGACAAGATATATAAGAGGATTCATCCTCACAAAATCTCTTAACCTAGATATCATAGTGATTTCAACAACTTTAACCCTATGCACCATACCTAAATTCGCTTGAGTAGTCACAGCTCGAGCTAAAGCAAGCAAAGCCTCTCTAATCTCTTAATTAGTCAAATTTGGATGAACCACCAGCACCTCATTAACTCCTTCCACATTAGGAATATGATCACCTTGGGGAGGGACTTGAGAACTTTTAGCACCTTGGACACCTTGCCCATCTTGAGGAACTTCCTCAACTTGTTCAACTTGAGGACGAATCTCCTCATTCATCCTCTCCTCTTCCAATCATCTAGCAGCCATCCTTCTAGTATTCATCTCTTGGAAACACAAGGAGACACATGAGTAAGGACACTCATAACATTTACTCTACCGCACGACATATGAGTAGAAAAGAAAGGAAACTCTATCGTCCTATAACCTCTTGCCTATAAATGTGTCACGACTCACACCAATGATCAATACTCTACAAGACGTGACTTAATGAGACTTTTGAATTCCTAATACTACTGTCATAACCTATGCTCTGATACCAAGATTGCCACATCCTGAAACCACACCCTAGAAGTTAGGGGCAATCTCGAATTGCGACCGGCATACTTGACCTCTCGAAGGTCTTTTACAAGACCTTTCATATCATTCATCGCAAAAACATAGTGAAAAGTAGTGTGGAATTTAAAATTTTCACAAAACATAACATAGTCTTTAAAAATCTCTTTCGTATAAAGCAATAGGAAATACTAAGTCTCAATCTCATATCTCAAGACACAAGATACATAGTACACGGCCCATACAAAGTACGAATATAGAAAAACTTAGTCTATTACAATACTTCAAATGGAAAACATAAAAGACATATATGCCCTCGAGACAAATGAGGACATAATTCAACTTCTCTTGAATGATGCTACGGTGCAAGTATTCAAATCCTAAAATCTTCTCACCTACCAAGAACTATATAGATAGACCAAAGCATGGGTTAGTACAACCACATGTACTAAATATGGCATAATCCATAAAAATCACGAAAACGGATATTTATTGAAAATATGCATCTTTTCATTTAGAAATCATATTATAATCATAAGATCAACATTTATCGACTTAAATACATATAGAAAAACATTTAAACAATAAACCATAATTTTTTACTCACTTAACAGTGAAGTATATTCATTGTACAGTGACTTAATTCACTATTATTGAGAATTGCTTATCCTTACTTCCTAATACCTTCTAACATGTAGTCTTATCAATAAAAGCAACCGCTCATATAACCTCCCTAAAATACATAAATTACCCTCAAGAACACTTATAATAAGATAACTACATAATTACAAGACATCAAAAATATCAATGTAAGATTCTTCTACCAAAGGTGACTCTAAGTCTCAATTGAGTGAGTTGTGAAGCGACCGCCCACACAATACCTTGTACACACACTCAAGAGATCCTATAGACTACCAAGGATAGAATTATTTTCAATAAGTGTATCAACATATAGATAATATTACATTCTCCTTCCAAAGGCTATCAAAAGACCTTAAGTAAATCAAGAAGATAACATCCATGATTGGCCTCTTCAAGTTTACATATATAGTGCTTAAGACTAACTAAGGCTTAGATCATGTATACAACACCACTCATCTTTCCTAACTTGACTCACTCTCAAGACTTCCAAAGATAAGACATAAAGATATCATCCCTTATGCCCTCTTCAAACATTAGCTAAGGAATCTTTAAGTTACTTTAGATTAGGAACTCATTCACTTACATACTTAGTAACATAATTCGTTAGTTTATTAGTTCATTACGAGAGTGATACATCACATAAAGGACATTCAAGTAATGGTCTTGTACAAGACCTAGGAACTCCAAGTAACACCTTCAAAGTTTGTTGTGCAATGTCTAGATAGCGTCCCATACCACCACCTAAACCTCATAAACTTCTCTAATGCAAATAGGTATTTCATAAGATGAGAATAGGCAATAACAAAAATAGACCATGATAGCAAGACATGCAATCCAGAGTTCTATCCTAATCCGATGAGGTTGTTCTACTGGCCAAGGGTAGAACTTAGACAAATCCCATGTAGGTACATGGTTAAAGAATATGAAGGCCATGTTCTGTAATCTAGTCTCACACTTAACTAGCACTACTTCCCTTACCATACTCACTCGGTGCTATCCTTCTTTCTCATCGAGTAATTTACACATTAGGTTTACATAAAAGGGTTCCATAGCAAGTTCATAACCTAATCACATTTACCCTACCAAAGGAGGGTCCACTAGGGATACTTCACAATGAAGACAAGAAGCTCATGATGACTTTCATAAGGATTAATATGATGTCGTTCCATCCAATTAACCTTAAGTCTATCATTCCTTTACTCTGAAGGATACCATTATGGCTTACGACTTCAACAATCTCAACCTTACAACTAAGTTCAAAGTTTCACATAAAAGACTATCTGAAAATCATTTGAGTTCACATGTCATTAACACATACAATTCTTAGAGTTTTAACATCCTAAGTCAAGACATCGCATATTCATAATCATATATAAATCAAGTAAGGAACAGAAGTCCATCAAGAAAAGACACCATATACTTATTTTTAACTTATAATGAATGCCATTCTAGAAACACATAGAAACAACCTTAACATCTTCAAGTCATCTGATATGATATCATTACATCATAAATATGACCAATATAGACTCCTATATTCATGTACGAATCAACAATACTCAACCGTAAAACTATACATATAAGGTGAAAGTCATAGTCTAACATTATCACTTAAGACAACGTTATTATAAGAACACATATATGGCTTAACATATAGATATATAATGTCATGATTAAACAAATAAAACTACACAAATAGTCACATTACTTCAATTAATTTGCGACAAGGTCATGGTCATCATAATACATAAAGTAACGCCGACAAGGCCACATAAATTGCAAGTAAAACACATAACATTGCCATCATAAGTGGACCATACCAATCACAAAATATTTGAAATATAAGTAATAACAAAATAAGGTAAATAGGGCAGCGTAATCCCACATCATCCTCAACACTTTTATCCAAAGTCAACTTACTAAATTCGATAACACAAGAGTAAACTATGTATTCAAGATGAGTCATCCATAAGTGCTTAGTTTTCTTGAATACAACTTGATGTATCGGGTTGAGTTGACTAATGTTAGTAGGTTGATCGAATCATAACCCACCTTAGGATCGGAGGTAAGGTATGTACCCCATTCTATAGGCTTTTTGATTTTAATAAATGATAAGTCCTTGGGTTGTTTCTCAGACCCTGACCCACTACAAGGGTCGTTCAAATAATAATTAAAATAACATAAAATCCAAAGTCAAAAACCTAACATCCTAAGCAAACCTAAAACCTAAACCTTAAGGATGTGTAAATACTATAAATCATATGCCTAAAAAACCCCAACCTCTAATCAATAAGATCTAAAAGTTCATAAACCCTAAACCTAAAAAACAAAAAAACATTAAACCCTATGAAACACTTAACCCTAAAATCCCCAAAAAAACCATAAACCTAAAATACTCTAAGCTCTAAACCTTAAAAACCCTTAACCCAAAAACCTAAATCCCTACACCCCCGAAAAAAAGATAAAACCTTAACCTAAGACCCTAAACTCGAAAACCTTGAAATCAATCCCTAAACCTGAAACCATAAGAAACCCAAAACAATAAACCTTCAGAAACACTAAAACAAATCGCACCTAATTTCCCTAATTTTCTCTCTCTATAATTTCTCACCATAGATAAGCACTCAAGGGAACTAGTCTAACAACGAGTAAAAGCTCCGACGTGTGCACCGCCGCGATGGCGCGTGAGCCACCGATGGAACTCCCATGACCACCGCATCAAGACCAAAAATAATTCCGTGACAATATCTTCAAAACCCATATAATCATATATTCCTTAATACAATAGCACATTTAACACGTGACCAACATCAAAAAGTTAACTTAAGTCTATATGTGCATATCATATTAGAATTCATAGCCAAGATAACTCCAACATCTTGTTATGACAACAAATCGTGTAAAAGAGTTCATACATTACAATATATGCAAGACACTTACTCTTAATCACTTACCAAGATTACAAGTGAAATGACCAAGTGAAGCCCCACGACCCAACTCAATCAAGTAAACTAACCAAATGATAAGAAATAATTTTTAGCTTTATCTAAAATAGCTCCATGAGTATTCATCATCACTTTTAGCAATAAAGACCAACAACATATTCATAAGTGATACAAACATAATATAGAATCATCAACATGTTCATAAGTCAACATATGCACATTATTTACTTCATAAGACATGAGAACAGCCTCTTAGGACTTCCCTCAAGGCAAACTAGTGAAATTTAAATGTAGAGTCCTATAACCCTACGTAGACTAAATCAAACCCCTTAAGTCTTCCTAGTTAGATTTCACTTTAACACTCCATTTTACTTTTGGGAAAACTTGTCTTAACCGACATAGACCACATGAACTAATTTGGAATTTGATGTCATGAAACCCTACACCGAAAGAAGTTGAACGACTTGCCAAGGTAGTATCAAAACATCAACATAGCATCTAGGTGGATCCACTAGCTAGTATTCCTATGGGGCAACATAGTTCAAGAACTAGGTGACATGATTGAGACCCTCTTTATGACTTTGGCATTGTAATTTCTATCACATGAGTACAATAGTGAACCTACCTTTCCTACATGGGAAGGGACACTTCTCACTACAAGTTCACTCGGTGCTAAGCTAGAGTTCCTTTTGAACTATCTTTAAGTATTCCTTTAACAATCATAACATATTTTCGGTTATTGGAGAATATCTCCTTGTATAGTGATAGTCATTAGATCAATAGGAATTTCATGAGAACATCGTTTCATACAACCCTCATATGTGAGATTAACACATTATCATCATCTTCTCATAGTAAGACACAAAATTCATAACAGAACTTATATAATTACATCATAATAATAATCTCATAATCCAGATAATCAATACATTTATATCATCATACAAACACCTACTTAATCTAATCACAAGATATGTTTCAATTGAACTTCACACCCAAGTACAAGCCATGACAATTGAAGTAAAGGTTTAAGATCACAAAGTCTTACCAATTCTCCTTCAAAAGATATCATCCATGGTCTTACAACAAACCAAATCAATTTCATCCAATAATTGTTGTAACAACATCATACAATAGTAATTAACACAATCAATAACTCAATTCATTAACACTAAGCAATTCTACACTAGTTCATAACCTAAGGTTAGGGAATTGGGGTCGATTCATCACCTCTTCCATAATACTAGATTTAGCATCAAGAACTACCATAATTTAACAATATTAAATTACAGTATAACCATAATAACCAATAGAAATCAAGAACAACACAATTGGAAAAATCAATATCGGATTAGAAAGAAACCCATATCAAACTCATCTTTTCAAAGAACATTTCGGGAAAATGAATCCCAAAGGAAATTAGTTCCCAGACCTTGATATTACTTGACGATTGATGAATAAAATTTACCTATTGATGCCCTATAACCCTTAGCCTTGGTATTTTATCTAATTTTTCTTTGAGAGAGCGAGAGAGCATACAGAAGGAAGAATAATTAGAGTCTGGGAATTGGGGGTGTTATGTTGTGTTTAGTCTTAGGGTACTTTATATAGTAACTTAAATTAACTTAATTAACCACCCCTTAACCCCTAATGAAACCCCTAAAAAATTAAATAATTAGTTGAAGCCATATAAAACACACAAACGGAATTATAGAATTGACCTACGAGACCTCGACCTATGGTCTGTAGATCAGTCGATGCCTCTCCCCCCAACCATCCTGCACGTCCATTGTCTTAGTTAGAGACTTTTCATTTTGGCCACTTTCCAAAAGTTTCTAAGTGGTCAACGACGGAGGCATCAATTCCTCATCATCCCACCTGCGCCTAGTCGCCTTCTATTGAGGTAACTACTGCCTACTTTTAAAGATTTGGGTCTAATGCAAGGGTTCTCTCCATGAACCCCTAGCCAGTCGAAAGAACATCGAGCGCAACCAATTTTTGATATAAATCAAAATATTGGGTGGGTATTCTGTGAATCACGAGCTTGTAGAGGGTTGAACTAGTAAATCGCCCGAGTCTCTAAATGAATTTGGATCAGGTTCTAATATGGAATACGTGAAGCCAAACATTGAGATAGATTCGAGTGAACAGGACGAACAAGAATTGGCGAAATCAAATCCAGAACAGAGTGCAGTCATTGATTTGAGTTTGGATGGTGGTGAAGGAGCTCCGATTCTTATTGGAAAGGATGGATAACAGGAACGTGTTCTTCAGTCTAGAATATTATTAGTAGTAAGACTAATACACAAAATGCTAGTTCAAGAAAATATTCAAAACATTAGCAAATACAGGGTTGAAGATGTTGTTAATACGATGTTGGAGATTGGCATCAATTATTAGGCCAAAGCTAAAGAGCATATTCAATCAAGAGCAGTCACGAAGTCTTTAAAAATTCCAAGTACAGGGGAGACGAGCCAAAGTAAAGGTGCACAAAGTCAGGGGAGACAACATCTTGAACAAGTTCTGGGGGATCAATCCTGCAAATTTCAAGGCCAAGCCAATGTATCAGCAGGTAATATCATTCCAGCTATTTCTTCTCGAAATATCGATAGTGAGATTGGTTTAGCTGCTGCTGTTGGTATTACTTGAAATAGAGTTTCTGGGGGTCTTGGTGTTAGTTCTGCATATGGCAATATCATTGCAGCTACAAATGCTTATAATGCTTCTGTTAAATATGTTGATAGTAATGTAGCAGTAGTTGTAGCTGGGAATGATGGAAATGGGGATGCAAATTGTGCTGCTACTATGCACATTCCACAATCATTTCCACAAGTTCTAATAATTTCATAAGACCTAAAAAACAGCCTACTTTGAATCCACAAGGACTGCGAGGGTATGGAGAATCTAAAGAACAAAAACAAGCTGATAATCAAGAACCTGCACCATATATAGTTATACAAACATATGCTGCTAGGCTTAGAAATAACTTACCCAAAACTGCATATCCCATTTGTTTAAGACATCTAAGATCATTACAAAACAAGGAAGACCTGCTGTAATTCTTAGAGAAGAAGACTTTCTTGTTATTTGGATAGATAGGTGTAAGTATACTCTAATTGGAAAGTTTCGTAATGTAATGCCTAAGGTGGAGTTGATTAAACAGGGTTTTATCAACCAAACTCAGCCATCAGGTGGGGTTAAAATTGCCCATTTCAATGTTAGACATGTCTACATTGATTTGGACAATGATCTTGACTTTGTAACAGTTTGGATTAATCAAAGAATGACTATTGATGGACAGCCTATGAGGATTCAAACCTGGACTCCTACATTCAAACCTATTGAAGAAACTCCTACAGTTTTTGTTTGGATAGCTCTTCCGGAGCTTTCTTAGCACTGCTATTATAAAGATATCCTAACATCCATGTTATCTACAATTGGTAAAGTTCTCTATCTAGACAATGCTACAATTAACAAGACTAGGAGTAGCATGGCAAGGGTTAGGATTAAACTTGATCTTACAAAAGAAAGACATAAACATGTTTGGATTGGTTATGATGAAGATAATTTAAATAAAGGTCAATGGCAGTGTATTGAATATGAAAATGTGCCTGCATATTGTCCTTATTGTAAACACCAAGGTCAAATGATCAGTAAGTGTACAGCCAAGGTAAGGGATGAGGAGTTTCAGCAAAGGAAAGAACTTGAAGATGCTAAGAGGGACAGGAGCAATTCAGGAGAAGAAAAAGCATAAAGGAAAAATGGATTCTGTTATGCATGAAGGGGAGTGTATTGAGCTTCGAGTTCCTGTTCACAGTAGCAGCAAAGATACTTTTCATGATCATGTTAATCAGAACCCACAAATGAATATTCTTCAGCGGAACACAACATAGATACTGAATGAGAAATGGAAATGCAGCATGAAGATGAATTGAAAAACAGTCCAACATTTCAAGAAGCAGCAGAATCCCCTCAAAGCAGTAACATTAAATCTAAGACAAGACTGTGTAAAAAAAGAAGGGATAATATTAATAAGAAACAACAGAAGGAACAGGCAATTGGAGCTGATCATACAAAACAACAACAGAAAAATGAGGAGGTGGATGAATATAGCCATATAGCGTCTGAGGTTGAGTATGATGAATATACTCAATCCTTAGACAATAATGAAGATGAAGTGGAGGTAAAATCTACCTTCCATACTGAATATGAAGAAGAAATACTTTATGTTAGAGACAAACAAGGGTTGTCACCAAGAGGACGGAAGACAACAAGACAGGATCTTCAGTTAAAGAATACTTGAAGGACAATTACAAGGTCTATAAGTAGAGGCTTATTATAACACTTCAAGTTACGCGTTAAAGTACTTATCAGGTGTTTTCCATTTTGTATAATGTAGATGCTACAGTCTGTTTTTCCATCCTAGTATAATAACTAGGTCTAGTTATTAGAGTAGGTTCTTTTATTTTATAGACTTTTCTTCTTAAAGGGAGATTCTCCCTAGTTTATTCATTCTTAGCAAACTTTATATTCAGGAGGAGTCCTCCATAGGTGCTTAGTTTCTTTTAAATAAAACTTGATTTATAGGGTTGAGTTAACTAACCTTAGTAGGTTGCTTTACTCATAACCCACCTTAGGATTGGAGGTACGCTTGATGTCCCCCTCTATGTACTTTTGACTTTTTATAAATGATAAGGCCTGGAGGTGTTGCTCAGCCCCTTATCCACCCTAAGGGTTGTTCAAAAAAAAACCTTTAAAGAAATACTTAACGTGTTGCTCAGCCCCTTATCCACCTTATGGGCCGTTATAAAAAAAACCTTTAAAGAAATACTTAACATTTAAAAATCTAAAACAATACAAAAACCCATAAACCTAAAAAAATTCAAAGCTATAAACACTATAAACCCCTAAATCATATATAATAAACCCTAAAAATGACAAAAAAAACCTAAGACCTAAGACATAAACGCTAAAGACTAACCTAATGAAAATGGCATCTCTGCTACAGGTGAAGTAACGTCTATCACCTGATAAACAACATGTCAAAGTTTCAGTAAAGGAATGAGAATGGTCAAAAAGATTTATGGAAATGGCGAACTCTTGTTCGCTAGTGTTTAAAGGGATTGAAGATATGAAGTCTGCATATTAAGTTTTATATTCAACGGAAAAAATTGAGAATGTCATCCAATGGAAGGTTACAATTAGGTGTGATATTGGTATTGGATATGGCCTTGATGGAGCGATCGTGAATCTCTTCTCTGGGACTAGTTTTTCTCAAGATCGATTCTTAATTGAAAAAATAGCTGAAGTAAAAAAATCCAAATCGAGAAGTTAGATCGAGCGAGGAGAATCCAAATATTGGGAGTTGTCGTGTAAATTGCAATTCTAGAGTTTTGGGGGTAATTACATCATCGTCGGAGTCGCGAATGGAACTTCGATCATCATATGTTGAGGCAAACGTTGATCCAAGTATTGGGATTGGTTCTATTAGTATGGGAGAACAAACGACAATAACATCGATTCAAATCACCAATCTACAAAATGAGGGTGGTGGCGCCGAAAATCCGATCGATATTGGAGAATATAGAGGATACAGAGGTCAACAAATCAGTCAGCCTTAAAATTTTGATCATCTTAATATACAAGATGGTACAAATCTACAAGCTCAAGAAATCTTTCAAAGAAGTAACACGAACAGGGTGGTAGAGGCTGTTGATTTGATGTTGAAGATTGGAGTTAGTTCTTTGTACTAAGACAAAGAACAGGAGCAATCAAGAACAATCACACATTCTGGAAAAATGCAAAGTGCAGGAGAGGCGAGGCAGTCTAAAGGTGATCATTATCAGTCTCTTCCTGCAGCTGCTGTTGTTGGAGTTAGTTCTTTGTACAAAGACAAAGAACAGGACCAATCAAGAACAATCACACATTCTGGAAAAATGCAAAGTGCAGGGAAGGCGAGGAAGTCTAAAGGTGATCCTCATCAGTCTCTGCCTGCAGCTGCTGTTGTTGGAGTTAGTTCTTTGTACAAAGACAAAGAACAGCACCAATCAAGAACAATCACACATTCTGGAAAAATGCAAAGTGCAGGGGAAGCGAGGCAGTTTAAAGGTGATCATCATCAGTCATTGTCTTTAGGTAAGTTCATTACACCTAACATTCTTCCTCATGATAGAAATGCACGAGTCGATAAGGAGTCTGTTGGTTTAGCTTCTGTTGAGAATGTTGTTAGTAGAGGGAAGGGTAGTGCAGGAGTTTTTGGCACTGATTCAATAACTGAAGTAACAAATACTAATAACACCAAAAATGATTCCAGTATAATGGTCGAGACTGTTGCTGCAATAGTTGTTAGTAAGAGTTGTAGGAATGGGGATGCAACTGATGATAATGTTTTTAGGAATAGACAGCCATTTTTTTCCCAAATCTCTATCTACTTTGTGAGATATAATCAACATCCTAATTCGAATATAAGAGGGCAGAAAGGGTATGGGCAAGAGAAGGAACAAAAACATCCTGATCAACAAGAACCAACTCCTTATTGTGTTTCAAACTCCTAAGATTACTACTAATCAACGTCGACCTGCAGTCATCTTTAGTGAGAAAGATATTCTGGTTAAGTGGCCTAATAGATGCAAGTTCACTCTAATAGGTAAGATTAGTAATTCAATGCCTAGAGTGGAGTTGATTCGACAAAGTTTTATCAATCAAACTCAGTTATCGGGTGGAGTGAAAATTGCTCATTTCATTACTAGACATGTATATATTGATTTGGATAATGAACTTGACTTTGCAACGGATTTTACAAAGAAAAGAACGATCATAGAAGGGCAGAAACTTGGACTCCACCTTTAAACCTATTGAGGAAACTCCTATTGTTCCGGTTTAAAAATATCTTCCAGAGCTTCCTTGGCACTGTTATTATAACGAGGATGCTATGTTGTTTCCTGTAAATAAGTTTTTATCTTTAGACAATGAAACATTTAATAAGACAAGAGGTAGCATGGCAAGAGTTAGGATTCAACTAGATATCAGAAAAGAATGACCTAAGCATTTGTGGCTAGGCTATGATGAGGAGGACTTGAACAAAGGTAAACGGCAAAGTATTGAATATGAGGATTTACCGGCTTATTTTCCTTATTATAAACATCAAGGCCATCTGATGAATGACTACACAATAAAAGCAAGAGATGAGGAATTCCAACAAAAGAAAGGGGTGGAAACTGGGCTGAAAGGAAAAGATAATGCAGACAAAAATAATAATAAAGATGTTGTTGGTAGTACTTCTGGTGTAATGCAGCTGGGTTAGCAAATTGTAAATACTGCACCTCAAATCCATTATGAGCAGGAAAGATCAGAGCAAGGTGATAAATGGTAGACACAAAAAATAAATCCAAATAAGCAGCAAGAACAAATTCCCAAAACTGCGTGGAAAGCTCGAAAAGTGCAGTAAAAGAAGATCTACAGGGGGTTAAAAATCCAGTGGCAACATGTATGACAATTAGTGTTCCCACTTCTAATAACTTTATTGAATTAGATGAGCAGGAACAGGATGTATTAGAACAGATGGATAGGGACAGTTTTGCATCATCAGAAGAACATGCAGTTCAGGAATCACAAAACATAGTTGAGGCTGATAAATTGGCAATGAACATTTTTGCTTCCAAAAATGTGCAGACAACATACAATTTGCAACAAACAATTCAATCAGGCCATATAGATCTTGCACATATTAATAGAGGTAAAACAGGACATGCAGGCCAGGCAGGTTATTACACCAGGATGACTTCACAGTCTCATGCATTACCTCATTCACCAAACTTATGTGCTAATGAATTTTGCATAGATGAGAAGGAATTGGGACTGGGGAAAGGAGGGATAGTTCTGAGTTTGTTTTGCAGGAGCAAGAAACGTACAAAGACAAATTGGATTCTAATAGGCGTGAAGGGTTCTACATTGAGCTTCGAGTTCCTGTTTACAGAAGCAGCCCAACTCCTACACATGACGATGATGCTCAGAGTTCAGGAAACGAATACTCTTCTGCAGAACACAACACCAGCATTCAACAAGGTGAGAAAATTCAACAAGAAGAGGTAGGAAAAAATAGTACTATTATTCAAGAGAAAGCAGAATCTTATCAAAACCTTAATAATAAATATAAGACAAGATTGAGTGAAAAAAGAAGGGATAACATTAAGATGAAACAACAGAAGGAACAAACAACTGTAGCTGATCAACAAAAGCAACAACCAAATAATGAGGAGGTGGATGAATATAACCATATAGCTTCTGAGGATGCATTTGATGAAGATACTCGATCTTTGGACAGTAATGAAGATGAAGAGGAAATTTAAATTCACCTTTCATACTGAATATGAATACGAAATACAAGATGTTAGATACAAATAAGGGTAGTCACCAAGAGGAAGGAAACTAGATATAATCTTCAATATGTAAATACTAATAGATCAATTACAAGATCTAGAAGTAGAGGCTTGTGATGAATGGTTTGTTAAGCTTTACAGTAATTTTTTTAATCAAATTCCACATATTTTACATGAAAAAAAAAACACTAACCTAAAACAAAAAATGATAATCCTAAAATTCTAAGAAACCCTAAACCATATACATTAAGAAACCCTAAATCCGTAAACCCTAAAATAATTTATAGCCATACAAAACCCTAAGCTCTAAATCTTAAATCCTAATAATCATAAAATCCTAAACTAAAACCCTAAAGCTGGAATCTAAAACCCTAAGAAACCGTAAACCTTGAAAAATATTAAATTCTATAAACCCTAATAGAACCCCTATGAATCATTAAACCCCTACAAAACCCTAAGATATAAACTCTAAATCCTTAACATCTATAAGCATTTATAGTTAAAAAAAATACAAAAACACAAAGCACTAAATCCTAGAAAATTCTAAAAACACTTAGCCGTTAAAACCTCCAAAAAAAACTCAAAACCCCCTAAATCTATAGAAACCCTAAGGTCTAAAACCTTTAAAGCATACTTCATTCTAAATCCTCAAAAAAACCCAAAAAAACCTAAACCCTAAAAATTCATCACTTACAAAACTAAAACCCCTAAACTCTAAAAACCTAGAGAAAACCCTAACCTAAAACCCTTAACCTACAAAAAAATTTAACCCTTAAGAAACCCTAAATTCTATAAATTATAATATAAACCCTAAAAGTAGTTACAAAAAACCCTGAGCTCTAAAACCCTAAATCCTAAAAATCATAAACCCTAAACCTTTAAAACACACAAAAATAATGGCCCTAAACAATAAACCCTAAAAAGCATTTTACTGTAAAAATCATAAAATCCCCCAAACCCCTACACCTAAAAAACATTAAGCTCAAAAACATGATAAACCCCTAAGTCGTATATACTAAAGCCTAAACACAAAAACACCCTAAGTCCGAAATCCTAAACGTATGAAATCTTCAAAAAACATAACCTCTTAAACGCGAAACCCTAAAAATCTAAATAAAACCCTTAACCAAAAAGCCTAAATCTAAAAAACCCCTTATCCCTAAACCCTAAATTCTAACCTAAAACCATAAATACGAAACCTAAAACCCTTGTCGCTAAACCTTATGAAACCCTACATTAAATAAACCCTAAAAGCCATTTCATACACCTAGATATCTCGAAGCTCTAAGCCCAAAATCCAAATATTTTATAAACCATAAACCAGTAAAACACGTTAAAATTCTAAGCCCTAAAACCTAAAGCCTTAAAAACCATAATAAACACTTAACCCTTAATAACTATTAAAAAAAACCCAAAACCCCTAAACGTATAAAAACTCTAAGCTCTAAGCTCTATAAAGTCCTAAATTCGGTATGTTATACATTAAAACAAAAAAAAAAACTTAAGCACTAAACCTTGTACCTGTAAATTCCCGAAGACCTTATCCTGAAAAATCTAAAGCACTAAATACTAAAAATCTAAATAAATACCTAAGATTAAACCCAAATACCTATAAAATCAAAAAAAATCTTAACCTTAAACATATTAATCCCTAAACACTGAACCCAAACCTAAAACCCTTAGCCAAAAAACCATATGCCCTAAACCCTGAACCCAAACCTTAACTCTTAATCATAAATCTAAAACCCTAAGAAACTTTACACTACACTTTAGAAAACCCTAAATTTTATAAAACAAAAAATAAATACTAAAAACCATAACCTAACAAATCAAAAGCCCTAAAACCTAAAATTCTAGATAAAACCCATAACCTAAAGCACTAAATCAAAAAAACCCTAAGACCTAAATCCTAAACCCTAACCTAAAACCAAATATCCTTAACCCAAAACCTTAAAAAAACCAAAACCATAAGAAACCCTAAAAATAGTTTTAAACCCATACAAAACCCTAAGCTCTAAATCAGAAGTCCTTAAATTCTGTGAACCTTAAACGTTAAGAACACAAAAAACCCTAAGAAACACATAACCCTAAAAGCACAGTACCTCTAAACCTATAAAAACACTCTATTCTCTAAACTATAATAACACAAAAAAACACTAAGCCCTAAGCCCTAAACCTATAAAACCCTAAGAAACTTAATCCAAAAAACCCAAAGCCCTAAACCCTAAAAAACTATATAAAACCCTTTAACTAAAATCTTAAACCAAAAAACCCTAAACTTAACCATAATCGATACCCTTAATCCTTAACATGAACCCTTAGACACCCTAAACCTTAAGAAATCCTAAATCCTTAAATAAACCCTAAAAACCATTTTCAACTCCTTGAAAATCCTAAGCTCTAAACCTTAGATACTAAAATCCCTAAACCCTAAACCTTAAGAAATATTAAATACTTTGCACCATAAAAGAAACCATAAAACTATTTAAAACCGTCAAAAAAATAAGCAGTTAAACCCTATAAAAATTTAAACCATAAACATTAAATTCTTATGTCTAAACCCTATAAAAAGCACAAAACCATAAGTCCTAAACCATAAACCCATACAACCCTAAAAACCTTAACCCAAAAAATCTAAACCCTTAAGCCCTAAAATGTCAGGACCCAAAAACGAGCCGCGAGTGGCACCCACACTTATCCTACTATGTGAGCGAACCAACCAATCTAAACCCCAACATTTCAAACATAATAAAGAGAAAAATAATGCAGAAGACTTAAAACTTATTAACGAAATCAATAATCAACTTCTAAAACTCAAACTTATCATTATCCCCAAAATCTGGAAGTCATCATCACAAAAACATCTATCCTCAAATTACTAAGTCTAAGAGTATCTAAGAAGCTAAAATAACTAAACAGATAGTCCATGCCAGAACTTCAAGGCATCAAGACTTGAAGAAGAAGATCCAGTCCAAGCTAGAAGCTTTAGCTCACCCTGAAATCTGGTGTGACGAAGACTGGCTAGAGTTGCGATTGAGTTGAAGACGACGGCACGTTTGTTGCACTTCACAAATAACAAGAGAAAAACGTACAAGTAGGGTCAGTACAAAACACATGTACTTAGTAGATATCATCGGCCAACTCAAAATAGAAAATAGTATATATCAGATAATATCATAAAATCAACTACAACACTGAACATGCGGCATTTACAATTACCATAACGCTTGGTCACAACACAAAGCACATCAATGAGGACTCACGCCTCCCCATCATATTCATTTGGGAATTAGGTTCATTAAATTGAGTATATTAACATCTTTCAAGATTCATTATCTTTATTTCTCTCGTGTCGCTACGTGACACTCCGCTCCATATACTATCCTGGTGTCGGAACGTGACACTCCGATCCTCATATACTATCCTGGTACCGGAACGTGGCACCCGATCCATATACTATCCTGGTGTCGGAACGTGACACCCCGATCCTCATCATACTATTCTAGTGCCGGAACGTGACACTCCGATCCTCATATACTATCCTAGTATCGGAACGTGGCACCCGATCCATATACTATCCTGGTGTCGGAACGTGACACTCCGATCCTCATCATACTATCCTGGTACCGGAACGTGGCACCCGATCCTCATATTCTATCCTGATACCGGAACGTGGCACCCGATCCATATACTATCCTGGTGTCGAAACGTGACACTCCGATCCTCATATTCTATCCTGGTACCGGAACGTGGCACCCGATCCTCATATTCTATCCTGGTACCGGAACGTGGCACCCGATCCATATACTATCCTGGTGTCGGAACGTGACACTCCGATCCTCATATACTATCCTGGTACCGGAACGTGGCACCCGATCCATATACTATCCTGGTGTCGGAACGTGACACTCCGATCCTCATATACTATCCTGGTACCGGAACGTGGCACCCGATGCCCTAATCTCACTACTTTCGTTCATCAAGCCTTCATTTATACCAAGGCATCATCATTAACAAAGTAGATTAGGGTTTCTTTTCAAGATTTAGGATTCAATAGCTTCATCATGCTTATTATATCACAATTTCATAATCACATTCATGCAAGCATACAATTAAGCATATAGAAGAGTTTACAATACTACCAATACATATCATTCGCTATTAAGAGTTTACTACGAATAGCATAAAAATAACCATAACCTACCTCCACCGAAGATTAGTGATCAAGCAAGCAATTTCCCAAAGCCTTGTGTTTTTCCTCTTCGCTCGTCTCTCTCTATCGATTATCCTTCCCTCTCTTTGTTCTTTCTATTTTCTTTATTCAAACCCTCTTTCTTTTACCCTAATTAGTATATAATTAAGAATAAAAGATGACAATAATAACCCACTAATTAACTAAAGGTTACCTCTTTTAACCCCCAAGTAATTAGACTTATTAACATTAACCCTCTAACTTTATAATTAAAGCAGGAATAGTCAAAAACGTCCCTTAAAACGTATAAAGAAATCCGATCCGGACTGGGATTGCGCAGCCTGCAACAGCCCGTCGCGCCTGTGACGGTCCGTCCTGCCATTCCGTTACGAAGTTCAGAGAGTCGATTTTCAGTACCCAATTTCAGATTTTCTAAGTGTTTTGAAACGAGACCCTGCGACGGTCCGTTGTGCCCATGACGGTCCGTCGTGGGGTCCGTCGCTTCTGCCAGTTTTTCCAGAATTGAAGTCTGCTACTCAAAACGACTAAACAGGTTGTTACATTTACTTGATTGAGTGAGGTTATGTGTCATCACTTGGTCATCGCATTTGAAAGCTTGGTAAGGGGTTCGTAGTAACTGTCTTGCATATATTGTAATATATGAACTCTATTGCATGCTTTGTTGTCATAACATCATGTTGGAGTTATGTTGTCTACGAATTATAATATGCTATACATATGTTTACTTAATTTAACTTGATGAAATTGGTCTTATGTTAAATGTTCTATTGTATTAAGGAATATATGATTATTGTCTTACTAGTGTTGTTTGTTGTGCATAAGGCTTTTCATCTAACTTGGCATGGTTTTTAACAAATTTCCCCTTTTACATGATTTCTATGTTGTTTGTGCACATGTTTCCATAATTAGTACAAGTGTTTTACTAATCCCAATTTCTCCCTTTTTCCCAAACATATTAGCTTTTGGTCGTTGAAGGATTCGTGGCCACTTTTAAAGGAAGGTTTAGATTATTTGTCCAAGTGTGGGTATGTACTCAATATCCGGTGATGATTCCTCTTTCCTATTCTACCTACGTTAATTGCTATAGTCTAAAGATATTCATTTCACTCTTATTGTTCAAGACATTGTTGTAACCCCTATATTGCAATTATACATTTGTGTAAGGGCTATGAACAAATTGATCTATCTCGACAAAGATGGTTTTATATTAGACATCTCAATTAGACTTTATATTGTATATTGTATATGTGACATAAAAGTAGAGGCCTGTGTAAGATTCTTATGCGAGGAGTCTAAGTAAACTCTTTATGTATATATTATGTGTAAGCGAGAGGTCTATGTAAACCTCATGACGTAGATATAGATGTATTATTTTAATTTTCCGCACTTTTTATCCTATGATATGTAATGACGAATGTTAAGAGGCCACTGTTAGTCCACTTTGATGATGACGATGCCGGTTACGTCTAGGGGAGTCTCCCCGGATGTGGTAGATTTAGGTCTTGATAGGGTTTAGAGCCTAAAGTTTATTAGGTTTAGGTGTTTTTGTTTTTTTTAGGGTTTTTAAAGCATATGTGTTTCTTTGTTTTTTTTTGTGTTTTCAATGTTCAAGGTTTACAGGTTGTAAGGATTTAGGGTTTAGATCTTAGGTTTTTGTAGCGGCTTTAGATGAATTTTAGGGGTTATTTTAGGGTTTATAGGATTTACGATTTCATAGAGTTTTAGTTTTTGGATATTGGATTTAAGGTTAGGTATTATGGTTTATCCTTAGGGGTTTTTTAGGTTTAGGGTGTAAGGTTATAGGTTTTATCTAGGTTTCTAGAGTTTAGGGCCTTCGATTTTTTAAATTAAGGTTTTTAGTGTTTATTTTAGGATTTTTACTATTTAGGGTTTCTTAAGATTAGGCTTTACATTTTCTTTGGGTTTTTAGGTTTAGGATTAACAGTTTTAGGTTACAGTTTAGGGTGTAGGGATTAAGGTTTTGTAGGTTTAAGATTTTTTTTTTCACTTTATTTTCAAGTTACTAATAATAAATAATTCTCTGACCTCCTATATATAATGGACCAACTAGATAATTAATAGGACTTTATTTTCTGTTAAAACCTGTATCTTCTTTAATGACATCAATAATAAAATTATCACTATTATTGGTCACCATAAACTGACTTTTGTCTCTGTTTAAGAGCTGATCAAAAACTTGTTCATAGGCTCCTATACTTTTCATAAGGAGTTGCAATGAGTTCCTAGTAGAAGAGGTAAAAAATATATATCATCTGCAAAATTCAAATGATTAATTTGTGGACCTCTAACATCCATATAAAATCCTTTATAAAGTTGTTATTGATGTAACATATTTAGTTTTCTTGATAATACCTCCGCACCTAAAATAAATAGCGCTGAAGACAATAGATTACCTTGTTTTAGACCCATAGTAGAGTGGGAAAAACCATACCTTCTTCCATTGATCACTATAGATACCAGTTGTTATTCATTATCCTCCATAGTATATCAATTAAGATTTCACCAAATTTCATATTCCTTAATACTAAACATATGTAAGACCATGAAATTCTGGCATACGCTTTAGCCATGTCCAATTTAACGACCACATTATCACCTTCATTAGGTTGTTTAATTCCATGAAAAATTTCTTGAGCTATCATGATATTTTCAAATATATTCCTTCCCTTTACAAAATAATATTTGTTGTATGAGATAATATGATGAATAATTGTAGCTAATCTTACACTTAGAATCTTAGAATTGATTTTATTAGTAAAATTACTAAGGCTAATAGGTCTAAACTCCTTAAGTTTATTAGGATGATCCACTTAATGAAGAAAAGTAAACAAGCAGGAGTCATATATTTTGGCATATACTTGCCTGCAAAAAATGATTGAACAACAACCAGAAGATCCTCTACAATAATATGAAAAACAAAACGAATAAAATTTCCCCCCAATACCATTCGGACCTAGAGATGAGTTTAGATTCATTGATAGAACCAGTGTTTTTAATTCCTCCATATCAGGAATACTTTCCAAAATATCATTTTTATCTTGATTAACTAGCCTTGGAATGCATTGCAGACTATCTTCACTAATTCTATCAGATTTTCCTGTGAAAATGTTTTGAAAGTATCTAAAGGATTCTGTTGAAATTATAAAATCATCCTGTGCCCAATCTCCATCATCTATAATTATTTTGTGTATAAGAATTTTCCTCCTTTTTCCTGTCATAATATAATGAAAGTATTTTGAATTTGCTTCTCTATCTTTCAACCAATGAAGTTGTGTTTTTTTGCTGTAGAATAGCATATTCCAGTTTCAAATACCTTATATATTGTGCATTAAAACTATGTAAGTTTTACATTTTCTTATCTGTATTTGAACTAAACAAATCATATTCTGCTCCTCTCACCAATACTTCATATTCCTTTGCTTTAGAAAAAATATCTCCATATTCATTTCTTAACCAATTACTTAATGTATTAGTGAGTCACATCATTTTGTTATGCAGATCCCACATAGGATACCTCGTCTAGATATCCTCCTACACTTCTCCATAGTATATAAGAAGTAGGATTTTCGGTCCAACATTTGAGAAATTTAAAATATCTAATTGCATTTTTTAGTCTGTTTCTCATATCCATCAATAATGGACAGTGGTCAGATCCTACTACTTGAAGATGAGTGTTGTTAGTCTAAAGCATTACATATAACCATTTTTTCAGAAACCATAGCCCAATCAAGCCTTTTGGAATTCATGATTGTACATCCCTTTGATCACACCAAGTAAAAGGTTGTCCATTATACCCAATATCAACCAAACCACCAGCCTTTTGACACTAATAAATTCAAAACTTTTATTCATATTATAATCTCTACCACCTAAATTATCTTAAATAGATAATATGTCATTAAAATCCCCTATACCATACAAGGAAGATTAGTTTTAGAAAATTGAAGCATTTTATACCATAAAGTTCTCCTTAATTGGTATTTGCACTTAGCATACACATAGGTGATTAGAAAGTTTTAAACACAATCAACATTATTAACTTCAGAAGTGATATGCTATCCATCTATCTCTAAGATGTTGCATACCACATCATTATTCCATAACAATTAAATTTTATTATTGGGATTACTATGAGCTTTATCCATATGCAATTGAAATCCCTAAGTATCAATTTGATTCTGATAAACAAATGTTTCTAAACAGCTTTCAAAATTATGAATCTTTGCAAGAGTTTGAATTCTTTCTAGAGCCCCTCGGGTGTTTATACTCCTAGCTTTAAAAGAAATCGAATTAAACATCAAACACCTCTACTTCTAGACCTAGTGTTTCGTCTCCTGGTAGTAGAAGTTGTAATATTCCTTGTATGTTTTCTTCTTTTAGGTGACAAACCTTGTTTTCGTGACACCTCTCTAACCTCTTCAGGATAGTTACTATTAAAACTAGGCCCTTGTTGTTTGTGTACCTCTTTACTAATTTCTTCCTCAATATCACCCTCATTTTCAAAGGATTGAGTATCCTCACCATACTCATCCTTAAAATTTAGGTGCACCGTATTCATCAAAAGGTGTTTCATGCTTTTCGTCTCCCTGTAAATTAGTGTCATGACCTTTCTCTTTTTGTTGTCTTCTTTTAATAGTGTCTCTTGTTTTTTTAATTAATATAGCTCGAGGTTTATTTTTACCATGTTTATCATGAGGTTCCCTTTCATCATGTTCCCTTTTTTAACCTGTATATGTGTTATTATACTGTATAGAATTATGTTTATAACCTGAAGGAGTATTAGGATCTCTAGAATCACAACAAATATCAGACATTTTCCCTTTACCCTTGGATAACCCTTCCTACACAAAATTAAGTTTGTCTTATGCTTTTGTAACCTCACCTCCAACTGATACACCGACAATTTCAATATTTTCCCATTTAGGTAAGGGTGTAGGGGTTGACAGTATATGTTCAATACCTTGTTGTTGGTGTACTCTCCTTTTTTTATTCTATCATGTTCCCTTCCCTGAACCTGGATCTCCACTTGTTATTTACTTGTAATCTTCTCCATGTTAATGTTTTTTCCTGAAGTACCTATTTTAGCTCCCTATATCTGTTGATGCAGCATAACATTTGGAACAAATTGAATTTTACTATCCATTGTATTGTCAATCTTCTTTACCAATTCCTTTTCACTAGATTACTAGACATCTAAATAAATATAAGTGTTTTTAATAGGAATGTACTGTATACCTGTATGTGGGATCTGCTGTTGAGCAAATTATTTGTCTGCAACATAATATGGGAGTTAATAACTCAGATGGTCACTCAACTATGCACTTTTCTCTCAGAAAGTCACTCAACTTTCAATTTTTACTCAAAAGCCACTCAACTATGCACTTCTTTCTCAGAAAGTCACTCAACTTTGAATTTTAACCCAAAAGTCACTCAACTATCCACTCTTTCATAAGATAGTCACTCAATCTATTATATTATATTTTAATTAAAATTTATTGATAATAATTATATATATAACAAAAAATTTTATTTTAAAAATATATTAAATCATTTAGTGATCCACCCACCTAATCCGTCCCAATAAAAAATATGATATGACCCATTTTATTTTATCTTTAATCCTAAATAAATACCTCTCTTTAAACCTTGAATTAGGATTAAAGACAAAATAAAATGGGTTATATCATGTTCTTAATGGGTCGGGTTATGTGGGTGGATCACTAAATGGTTTAAATGGTATTTTTTTTTTTTTTTTGATTTGTTATATAAATAATTAATATCAACAAATTTTAGTTAAAAAAATAATTTAATTGATTTAGTGACTTTCTGAGGAATGAGTGAATAGTTGATTGACTTTTGAGTTAAAATTAAAGTTGAGTGACTTTCTGAGAAAGAAGTGCATAGTTGAGTGACTTTTGAGTGAAAATTTAAAGTTGAGTGACTTTGTAAGAGAACAATGCATAGTTGAGTGACCATATGAGGTATTAACTCCATAATATGGTCATTGTTGATTATTATTCCTCCTCCTTTATGTATGCCATTGTTCTAACTTTTGCCTATTCCCTTGTTTATGCTCCCTTTGTTGATGTCGTTGAGTATGTTGCGGAATACCATCATTTTTCCGCCCCGCATATTTTTGACCATAAGCCAGAAAATCTCTATGTTCATTATCTTTATTTTGTTTATTTTTATCATGTTCTCTCTTTCTTTTATTATCTTCATCCCTATGCTTTATATTACAATTTCTCTTTTTATGACCTTGATGTTCACAATAAAACCAATAGTAATATATATTAAAATATTCAATATTTATCCATCTACCATCAATAATATCTTCTCCAATATGACCCATATATATGTGAGGGGGTCTAGTCTTAGTGAGATCAACTTGAACCTTAAATGTAGCTTGGCTACCCCTTGTTTTATTAATAGATAAATAATCCAAATAAAAAAAATGATCAATAGGTGACAAAAAACCAATAATAAATTCTTTATTATAACAGTGTCAGGGTAATTCAGGTAGAGAAATCCAAATATGAAAAAAGGGGTTTCTTAAGCAGGTCAAAATTATGAGTCCAAGCCTGGATCCTCATTAACATTCCTACTATAGTCATTCGTTGCTTAGTCCAAACCATATTATACCATAACTCATTATCAATATCTATATAAACATGTATTGAATGAAAACGTGCAATTTCCACTCCCCCAGATAATTTTGTTTGAAGAATAAAAAATTCCTAATTAGCTCCACTTTAGGCATGGTGTTGACAAACATACCAATAAGTTTATACTCACAAGTTTTATCTACATCATTCACAATTTCTTCCTTAACATAAAGGATAGTAGGAAGTCCTTGTTTCGTAGTAATTTATGAAGAAGTAAGCTTAATAGGAACTTCACTCTACGATTGACTATACCTTAATCTATCAGCATACAATTTAATCACAGTATAGGGAGAAGCATCTGTAATTGTCCTTTTAACCACATTCTTTTTATTAACACGAGGACTATTAGGAGGATAAATTCTCTCTTACACAAGCTTAAGAATAATTCAATCAAAATTACTAAAAAATTTAGGGAAGTTAGATTGATAGGTCAAATTATTATCACCAATAATTGGAGCCTTCAACTTATTATCGTGAACAAGATTATAAGGATTACTAGGATGATTATCAGGTGTATCAATTCTCTCATAAACATCCTTAGGATAAGTTCTATTAAAATTACTAGACAATATAGGGAAGTTAGATTGTAGGTAAAATTATTATCACCAATAGTTAGATCCTTCAACTTATTATCGTGAACGAGACTATAAGGATTAGCTGAATTTTCAGGATAGCAAGCAATATTTGTTGTAGTAGTGTTTACCTGGCCTTGAACGTGGTGTTGATTATTCGTGTTAGGATTATCCATAGTGTAGTCACTAGAAATAATTTATGCCTTGGGACCATAATATGTAGCCTTCTTATCTGGATTAGATCTAGTTCGAGTTAGTAAAAGGAATCAGACGAAGAAATAGATATTCCTTGAGAGTTCAAAGTACCTTCGTAAACCTATTTAAGGAATCAATTCCCCACTGGGTGGAGTATATTGGAGGATCCTCCGACCTCTCCTCAGCTCGATACTCTTGTGCAAGATTTCTCTCCGAATTTCCTGCAAAATTGCCAAAATATTCTCCTTCAATGAATCCATCATAAAAATCTTGTGTATTTCCAATATGATGTATATCAAAACAAGGGAATAGACCCTACCCACACTATCCCTTAGAATCTTTGTAGAATGAGTTTTATTTGGGTCGCTATTTTGAGGAAATTTTTGCACCCCCATTTCTTATGAGCTTAGCGTAGTTGAAACACTTGGTTTTGAACTATCTTTAGCTTGATCCTCTCCGTTTTTATCCTCCAAATTTTCACATGATCCCTTAGAATAATATTTGCGTGATTCATCCAATACTTTTTCCACAATTATTGTGTGGATCAACTCTTTCCTCACTTGTGAGGAAGTGTATGATGATTCTGAAGTCGTCTCCTTTAGATTTGTATTCAAGATTTAGAATTTAGGGATTATGGGTGTTTAGGTTTAAGATCAAGGATTTTAGGTTAGGATTTAGAGTTTAGGGATCTTTGGGATTTATAAGGATTTTTAAAGGTGATGTTTTTCTTAGGGGTTTATAGCGTTTAAGGATTAGGATTTTTTGTGTTTATTTATGTTTAAGGATTACCTATTTTAAGAATTTTGGCTTTAGAGCTCAGGTTTTGAAAATGGTGAAAACAATATTTATTATTTATATTAGGGTTTCTTATGGTTTAGGTTTTTAATATGATTTCAGGTTTAGGATTTAGGTTGTTTTTTGGTTCACAGTTTTAGATTAAGGGTACTATGTAGTTTTTAGGGTTTTATAAGTTTATTGTTTTGGAATTATGTTTTTTTTGTGTTTTTTTGACATTTAACATATAAGATTTTTGTATTGATAAGGTTTATAGAAGAGAGTTTTTTGTTAGGTTTTTTTTAATGTTTTCGTGTTTCTTAGGGTTTTTTAAGGTTAGGGATTCAAGGCTTGGGGTTTTTTGTGTTCTTTTAGATTTAGGTTTACAAATTTTTAGTGTTGATGGTTTAGAGCTAAGAAAATTTATGGTTTTTAAATTGTTTTAATTTTTTTAAGAATCCGGGTTTCTTAAGGTTTAGTGTTTTAGGTTTAATATTTTTAGTTTTAGGTTAGGCTTAAAGGCTTAGGGCTCGGTGTTTTTAGGTTAAGGGTTTTATTTAGGATTTTAATATATAGGCATGTAGGGTTTTCTAGTTAAGTTTATTAGGGTCATATAGGTTTATTGTTTTGGTCTTATGGTTTTTATGCTTGTAAGGATTTAAAATAAATTATTCTGGGCTTGATAGGATTTAGAGATTAAAATTATAGGTTTTGGGGTTTTGGATTTTATATATTTTAAACGTTAAGTGTTTCTCAGGGTTTTTTAGGGTCTAACGTTTAGAGCTTAGGGTGTTAAATTTTTTTAGGGTTTACTTTAAGCTCTATAAGATTTAGGGTTTCTTAAAAATAAGAGTTTTAGAGTTACTATGGGTTTTGTGTTTTGGGTTTAGAATTTAGAGCTTTAGATTAGGGTTTTGTCTTAAGGGCATAGGTTTTTTTTTGAGGTTTTGGGTTTTAGGTTAAGGGTTTAAATATGGTTATTAGGATTTAAGTTTATTGGGTTCTTTAGATTAAGGTGTTTTACGATTTTATAGGTGTATGGTTATTTGGGTATTTTTAGGTTTAGCATACACGATTTAGGGATATATAGGGTTTTAGAGGACAAATTTTTTATGGTTTAGGGGTTTTTAGTATCTCATTAAAGATTTTAAGGGTTATCAATTTCATAGGGGTTTTGTAACGACCTGTTTAGTCGTTTGGAGCAGTAGAGTTTATTTCTGGTAATAGCTGTCTGGGTCGACGGATCCCACGACGGAACGTCATGGGCACGACGGACCGTCGAGGGGGTCTTGTTCCAAAACACTTAGACTCGGGAAATTTGGGTACTGAGAACAGCTCTCTGAACATCGCGACGAATGAGTGGCACAGACCGTCGTAGGTACGACGGACCATCACAGAGTCTTTAATGTAATTGAGTCGCTGAACTCTGTGGTGACTCTGCAGGACGGACCGTCGCATTCATGACGGACCGTCACAGACGGCGTATACCTGACAGGGTCGGATTTCTGTTAAAACTTTTTAAGGGGTGTTTTGGATTATTCTTGCTTATGACTATAAAGTTAGAGGTTTAATGTTAATAATTCAATTACTTGGGGGTTAAAGGAGATAACTTTGAAATAAATAGTGGGTTAATTTTACAATCTTTTATGCTTAATTAAATGGTAATTAGGGTAAAAGAAAATTTTTTGAATAAGGAAAAATATAAAGAACAGAGAGAAGAGGGGAGAACAAACGAGAGAGGGAGAAACGAAGAGGAAAGCAAAGCATTGGAGAAGTAGATTGCTTGATCACGATTCTTCGGTGGAGGTAGGTTATGGTTAATGTTATTCCGTAGTAAACTCTAAATAGCGATTGATATGTATTGGGTACTTTTGTAAAGTCTTCTATATGCTTAATTGTGTGCTTGCATGATGAGATTATGTAATTGTGAAGAATTAGCATGATGAGGCTGTTGAATCATAAACCTTAAACCCTCTTTGTTAATGATGATGCCTTAGTATAAAAGAAGGCTTTATGAACTAAAATAATGACATTAGGGGATCGGGTGTCACGAACCGACACGTAGATTGAGGGGTTCGGAGTGTCACATTTCGAAACCAGGATAGTAGAGGATCGGGTTTCACGAACCGACATGTAGTAGTAGGGGATCGGAGTGTCACATTCCGAAACCAGGATAGTAGGGGATCGGAGTGTCACGTTCCGACACCAGGATAATAAGATGATCGAATATTGAGGGGATCGGAGTGTCACGTTCCGACACCAGGATAGTAAAGAGAATGAATCTTGAATTATGCTAATATACTCAGGCTTAAAGAACCTGTTTCCCAAATGAGTATGGTGTGGAGGCTTGAGTCCTCATAGATGTGCGTGGTGTTGTGGACAATGGTTATGGTACTTGTTGTTGTCACCTGTTAAGTACTATGGCTGATTTTATGTTATTATCTGATATATATTGTTTTCTATTTTTAGTTGGTCGATGATACCTACTGAGTATTTGTGCCTTGTACTAACCCCTACTTGTAATTTTCTTCTTTGTAATTTGTGGAATGCAGCAAACGTGCCATCGACATCGACTCATCCGCAACTCTAGCCAGTCTTCAGCATATCAGATTTCAGGGTGAGCTATTGTTCCTAGCTCGGACTGGATTCTTTCCTACACATGTTGATGTGTTGAAGTTCGGACACGGACAATCTCTTTACCTATTTTAGTTTCTTAAATACTCTTAGACTTAGAAATTTGAGGATAGATGTTCTTGTGGTGATGACTTTCAGATTCTGGGGATAGGAATTGATAAATTGTAGAAGTTATTAATTGTTTTCGTTAATGAGGTTTAAGTCTTCCGCAGTATATTCTGTTTATTATAGTTGAAATGTTAGGGTTTACATTGGTTGGTTCGCTCACATAGGAGGGTATGTGTGGGTGCCACTCGCGGCTCATTTTGGGTCGTGACAAAACTTGGTATCAGAGCATTAGGTTCGTTGGTCTCATCACACAAGAATGAGTCTAGTAGAGTCTTAAGGAACGGTAGGGGGACGCCATTACTTTTCTTTGAGAGGCTATAAGACTTTAGGAAAATTCCATTCTTTCTTTCTTTCGTGCTATTACTTTGATCCAATTGGTATCTAGGTTATACAAATTGGTATCTGACCATCTTCACTCTATTTTGCAGATGGTTTGAACTAGAGCAACAACTGCGCCAACACCAACACCGGTAAGACAAGATGCGTCTGAACCAGCCACTGAGGTTGTAGCTCGAAGAGGAGCAGTGGCAAGAGGCCGTGGTAGGGGTCGCGGGAGGACGTCATCTAGAGGAAGAGGACAAGCACCTGGCCCAGCTAGTACTAGAGCGGTGACTCCTCCACCGACTAAGGAAGTATTAAGAGAGGGTGAGGAAGGGGAGGATGAACAAGTGCAGAATGAGGAATTACCACCCCAACCTACCCCAGAGATGATTAATCAGGTTCTTGCTTATCTTAGCGGGTTATCTGATCAAGGTCAGACACCTCCAGTGTTTTCTGCACCAGAACCTCAGGTTCCAGGAGTACAACATACAGCTGCTGTGGCTCCCCGCATGGATGCCTCATTGGAATTAGGCACGTTTCCTCGGCTGACTACAGGGCCTATAATGACAAGCGATCAGCATGAGCTTTTCACTAATTTCTTGAAGTTGAAACCTCTAGTTTTCAAGGGTGCTGAATCTAAGGATGCCTATGATTTTCTAGTTTATTGTCATGAGCTGCTACATAAGATGGGCATAGTGGAACGATTCGGTGTTGAGTTTGTAACCTATAAGTTTCAGGGAAATGCCAAAATGTGGTTGTGATCGTATGTTGATTGTCAACCAGCACAGGCACCACCCATGACTTGGGAATCATTCTCTAGATTGTTTATGGAGAAGTATATACCCCGGACTTTGAGGGATAGGAAGTGAGATGAGTTCCTGAGCCTAGAGCAAGGCAGGATGTCGGTTATTGCTTATGAGGATAAGTTTCGTGCATTATCCAGGTATGCCACCCAGCTTTGCTTCAGTCCACAAGAGCGGATTCGCTATTTTGTTAAGGGATTGAGGTCAGATTTGCAGATTCCAGCCTTACAGGTAGCTACTGCAGCAAAATCCTTTCAGGAGGTGGTAGATTTTGTGATAAAAGAGGAGGGAGTGAAGCCAGACGACTGCACCATGGAATCTACATCTAAGAAGTTTCGTAAGGGAGTTGAGTTTGGTGGGTCTTACTCCAGAGGGCAGAGTTCAGGAGGTTACCCAACCCGACCTATTCAGTCTTCACTGCAGGCTGTAGCTGGGGGTCCACCGCAAACCGGTCAACACTTGCCTGAGTTTTGGGGTTATCCCCAGACTTCGTCGTTTTCCCAGAGACCTATGCTTGAATCCAGAGAGTGTTATGGATGTTGAGAGACCGGACATTTTAGGAGGTTTTGTCCAAAACAGAGTTACAGACCCCCAATAGTTAGAGGTAGAGGTAGTCATGGGAGAGGCCGCCATTCTAGAGGACGCGTTGGTCAAGGTAATGGTGGTCAACAACCCAACCGGGATGCCGGGCATGCCGGAGGGACTGCAACACAACCTGGTACGGGCAACGGACAGACAGGTGATAGGGCGCATTGTTATGCTTACCCTGGGAGGTCTGAAGTGGAGACATCAGATGTTGTTATCACAGGTAATCTTTTGGTTTGTGATTGCATGGCTTCTGTATTGTTTGATACTGGATCCACATTTTCATATGTATCTTCCTCATTTGCTACTGGTTTTGATTTAAATTGTGATTTGCTTGACATGCCTATTCGTGTTTCTACTCCGGTGGGTGAGTCTGTGATAGTTGAAAAGGTGTATAGGTCTTGTCTTGTAACTTTTGTGGAGAGCAATACTCATGTAGACTTGGTTATCTTAGAAATGGTTGATTTTGATGTAATTCTGGGTATGACTTGGCTTTCTCCAAATTTTTTAATCTTAGATTGTAATGCTAAAACTGTAACGTTGGCCAAGCCTGGGACAGATTCGTTAGTGTGGGAGGGTGACTACACTTCCACTCCAGTTCATACCATTTCCTTTCTTCGTGCTAAGAGAATGGCTAGTAAAGGGTTTTTAGCTTTCTTGGCACACCTCAGGGATGATACTACCCAAGTACCTTCAATTGAGTCGGTTTCGATAGTCCGTGAGTTTCTAGATGTGTTTTCTGCAGACCTTCCTGGTATGCCACCGGATAGGTATATTGACTTTTGCAATGATCTGGAGCCGGGTACTCGCCCCATTTACATACCCCCTTATAGAATGGCTCCCGCTAAGTTAAGGGAGTTAAAGGCCCAACTTCAAGAATTGCTAAGCAAAGGGTTTATTAGACCAAATGCATCCCCTTGGGGTGCTCCTATTTTATTTGTGAAGAAGAAGGATGGAATTTTTCGGATGTGCATAGACTACAGGCAATTGAATAAGGTAACTGTTAAGAACAAGTATCCTCTTCCTCGCATCGATAATTTGTTCGATCAGTTACAAGGTGCTTGTACATTCACAAAAATTGATTTGAGATCTGGTTATCATCAATTGAAAATACGGGCAACGGATGTGCCAAAGACTGCTTTACGGACCAGGTATGGGCATTATGAGTTTTTAGTAATGTCTTTTGGGCTTACGAGTGCCCCTGTTGCTTTCATGAGCTTGATGAACAGGATTTTAAAGCCATATCTGGATCTCTTTGTCATTGTATTCATTGATGATATACTGGTATACTCCAAGAGCAGGAAAGAACATGAGGAACACTTGAGAATTGTATTGGAAATGTTGAGGGAGAAATAGCTTTATTCCAAATTCTCCAAGCGTGAGTTTTGGCTAGATTCAGTGTCCTTTTTGGGGCATGTGGTTTCTAAGGATGGAGTGATGGTGGATCCTTCTAAGAATGGTGGATCCTTCTAAGATTGAAGCAGTGAAGAGTTGGGTAAGACCTACTCATGTTACAGAGGTTAGGAACTTCGTTGGTTTAGCTAGCTACTACCATCGATTTGTCAAGGGATTTTCTTCTGTTGCTTCCCAATTGACAAACTTGACTAAGAAGAGTGTTCCATTTGTATGGTCGGACGACTGTGAACAAAGCTTTCAGAATCTCAAAACATTGTTGACTACTGCACCAATTCTCACCCTGCCAGTGTAAGGTAAGAATTTCATTATTTATTGTGATGCATCCTATTCTTGGTTTGGGTGCAGTGCTAATGCAAGAGAAGAATGTAATTACTTATGCTTCGAGGCAATTATAGGTGCATGAACGTAATTATCCGACCCACGATTTGGAGTTGGCTGCGGTAGTGTTTGCATTAAACAATGGAGACATTATCTATATGGGGTTAAGTGTGAAGTCTATACGGATCATCGTAGTCTACAGTATGTCTTTACCCAGAGAGATTTGAATCTGAGACAGAGGAGATGGATGGAACTACTGAAGGACTATGATATCACTATTTTGTATCACCCAGGGAAAGCTAATGTTGTGGCAGATGCGTTAAGTAGAAAAGCAGGGACCATGGGAAGCCTAGCCCACTTACAGGTTTCCAGACGCCCATTGACTAGAGAGGTTCAGACTCTACTGACTTTTTGAGGCTAGAAGTAAATGAGAAGGGGGGATTTTTGGCCTGTGATGACGCAAGATCTACATTTCTTGACAAGATTAAGGAAAAGCAGCTTACAGATGAGAAACTGATCCGGATTCGAGATAAGGTATTGCGAAGAGAGGCTAAAAAAGCAAAAATCGATGAGGAAGGTGTTTTGAGAATTAAGGGAAGGCTATGTGTACCCCGCGTCGATGATTTGATTCACACTATTCTTACAGAGTCTCATAGTTCAAGGTATTTTATACATCTCGGTACAACCAAGATGTATCGTGACCTTAAACAACATTTTTGGTGGAGTAGAATGAAACGGGACATTGTTGATTTTGTTGCTCAATGCCCGAATTGTCAGCAGGTAAAGTATGAACACCAGAGGTCTTGAGGGACACTTCAGAGAATGCCCATTCAGGAATGGAAGTGGGAGAGAATTGCAATGGACTTCATGGTTGGTCTTCCAAAGACAATGGGTAAGTATAACTCCATTTGGGTAATTGTTGATAAGTTAACTAACTCTGCTCACTTCATTCCGCTTAAGCTGACTTACAATGCAAAGAAGTTAGCCAGGCTCTATATCTCCGAAGTCATTCGGTTGCATGGAGTTTCACTTTCCATCATATCAGATAGAGGTACACAATTTACTACTATTTTTTGGAAAACATTGCATGCTGAATTAGGTACTAGGTTGGATCTTAGTACTGCATTCCACCCTCAGACCGATGGTCAGTCTGAGCGAACGATTCAGGTTTTGGAGGATATACTTTGTGCATGTGTGATAGAGTTTGGTGGTCATTGGGATAACTTCTTACCCTTAGCAGAGTTCTCATACAACAATAGCTATCACTCAAGTATTGATATGGCCCCATTTGAGGCACTGTATGGGAGAAGATGTAGGTCTCCCATTGGGTGGTTTGATGCATTTGAGGTTAGACCTTGGGGTACTGACCTTCTGAGGGAATCGTTATATAAAGTGAAGTTCATTCAAGAAAAGCTTTTAGCGGCTCAAAGTAGACAGAAGGAATATGGAGATCGAAAGATTAGAGACTTGGAGTTTATGGAGGGTGAGCATGTTTTGCTGAAGGTTTCGCCCATGAATGGGGTGATGCGGTTTGGTAAGCGAGGTAAGCTTAGTCCGAGGTATATTTGTCCATTTATAGTTCTGAAGCGCGTGGGGGAGGTAGCTTATGAATTAGCCTTGCCCCCAGGGCTGTCAGGAGTGCACTCGGTATTTCATGTGTCTATGTTGAAAAGATACCATGGGGATGGAAACTACATCATTCGTTGGGATTCAGTTCTTCTTGATGAAAATTTGTCTTATGAGGAGGAGCCTGTTGCTATTTTAGATAGAGAGGTCCGCAAGTTGAGATCAAGAGAGATTGCATCCATCAAGGTTCAATGGATGAATCGGCCAGTTGAAGAGTCCAATTGGGAGAAGGAGGCTGATATGCAAGAAAGATATTCACACCTGTTCACAGATTTAGGTACTCTTTCTCGCCTTTGTTTTTCTTCTTGTGATCATTCGAGGACGAACAATGGGTAAATTGGTATCTATTGTAACGACCTGTTTAGTCGTTTTAATCAGTAGAGCTTATTTCTGGTAATAGTTGTCTGGGTCAACGGATCCCACGACGGAACGTCATGGGCACGACGGACCGTCGAGGGGGTCTCGTTCCAAAACAATTAGTCTCAGGAAATTTGGGTACTTAGAACAACTCAGTGAAATTCGCGACGGAAGAGCAGCACGGACCGTCGTAGGTACGACGGACCGTCACAGAGTCTTTAATGTAATTGAGTCTCTGAAGTCTGTGACGACTCTGCAGGACGGACCGTCGCAGTCATGACGGACCGTCGCAGTCATGACGGACCGTCACAGGCGGCGTAACCCTGACTGGGTCAGATTTCTGTTAAAAGTTTTTAAGGGGTGTTTTGGACTATTCCTACTTATGATTATAAAGTTAGAGGTTTAATGTTAATAATTCAATTACTTGGGGGTTAAAGGAGATAACTTTGAATTAAAAAGTGGGTTAATTTTACCATCTTTTATACTTAATTATATGGTAATTAGAGTAAAAGAAAAGAGTTTGAATAAGGAAAAATAGAAAGAACAAAGAGAAGAGAGGAGAACGAACGAGAGAGGGAGAAATGAAGAGGAAAGCAAAGTATTGGAGAAAAGCAGCTTACTGATGAGAAACTGATCCGGATTCGAGATAAGGTATTGCGAGGAGAGGCTAAAGAAGCAAAAATCGGTGAGGAAGGTGTTTTGAGAATTAAGGGAAGGGTATGTGTACCCCGCGTCGATGATTTGATTCACACTATTCTTACAGAGGCTCATAGTTCAAGGTATTTTATACATCCCGGTACAACCAAGATGTATCGTGACCTAATGCAACATTTTTGTTGGAGTAGAATGAAGCTGGACATTGTTGATTTTGTTGCTCAATGCCCGAATTTTTAGCAGGTAAATTATGAACACCAGTGGTCCGGAGGGACACTTCAGAGAATGCCCATTACGGAATGGAAGTGGGAGAGAATTGCAATGGACTTCGTGGTTGGTCTTCCAAAGACAATGGGTAAGAATGACTCCATTTGGGTAATTGTTGATAGGTTAACTAAGTCTGCTCACTTCATTCGATTTAGGTTTTTATTGGGTATAGTATCTTAGGTTAATGGTTTTATCAAGGTTTTTAGGGTATAAGGCTTTTGATATTTAGGTTAAGGGTTTTTAGGGTTTTAATCTTAGATTATTTTATGTTTAGGGGTTTTTGTTGCTTTTAGGATTAAGTGTATCTTGGGGTTTAGGGCTTAGGTTTTTTCTATTTTTTAGGTTTAGGATTTATGGATATTTAGGTTTGAGGGTTTAGAGGTTAGGGTTTTAAATGGTTTTAGGTCTTCTTAAGGTTTAGTTTTTAGGATTTCTAAGGATTTTAGATTTAGGATTTTAGGTTTTAGGTAAGGGTTAAATGGTTTAGAGTTTAGGATTTTCTTAGGTTTAGGGTTTTAGATTAATGATTTCATCTAGATTTATAGGGTTTAGGGGTTTTGGTTTTTTGGGTTAAGGGTTTTTAGGATTTTATAGTCATTGAGTTTAGGCATAGGAGTTTCTTTATTTTTTACTATTTAATATTTATTATTTAAGGCTTTATAGGATTTTGAGCTTAGAGTTTTTAGGTTAAGGAGTTTTTGTATTTTCTTTTTAGGATTTTGAAGTGTTAAGTGTTTTTAAGAGGTTTATATCTTATTAGAGTTTTTTTAGGATTAGGAATATGTATTTTTAGGGGTTTTAAGTATTAATTGTTTATTATGTGTTTTTAGGATTTAGGGTTTAGGAATTAGGGTTTTTTCTTTAATTAGGTTTAGGGTTAATTTTTTTTGTATGTACGATTTAGAGTATAGGTTTTCATATGAGTTGAAAAGGTTTTTAGGATTTATGGTTTGTTTGACACTCAAATTTATGTTTAGTGTCGTTGATCAGAAACTATCAAAAAATACATTCTTTGGAAGCGTCAAATGGTGACGCCATTGGGGAGTGGTGTCACGTGAAAATATACTTTTGCTTAGGCTTTCTTAGGGCTCTAGGTTTAGGATGATGGGTTTTAATTTAGGTCTTAGGGTTGTTTGGGTTTTATAAAGGTTTGTACGGTTAGGTGTTTCTTTGGGTTTTCTTGTGTTTAGGCTTACTTTTTTGTGTTTAGGTATAATGTTTATCAAAATTTATGATTTAGGGTTTAGAGCATAGGGATTTGTAGTGAATTAAAATGATATTTATGTTTTAAATTAGAGTTTATATGATTTAGGGATTTTAGTGTTTAGGGTTTCTTAGGATTTTAGGTTTATAATTTAGAATTAAGGTTTGGGTTTATGGTTTATTTTTTATTGGAACGACCCTTGTGGTTGCTAGGGGCTGAGCATGTCACGACCGGAGTTTAGACACAAGAAGAGACCGACTTTGTTTACCTTTCAGAGGTCGCAGGCAAGCGTACATACGTTATCGTTACTTCATCTATGTTAATTTTAACAGAAAAATTGAACTTGTTGTTACTTCACATTCATATAAGACATTCTACTTAAACTCATACACGTTTACAAATAACCATCTAATATTAATATCATCAAATGAAAGAAATAGTTCCATACTGCATTAAGTGTATACTTGCCAAAATTGCACCAATACAATGCTTGAAATACGATGAGAAAAAAACACAAGTGGAACATACATCAATAACTCAAACCTATATCTAAGATAGAATATAATGGGAAAGAGTCTTCGAAAGCATGAGGGCCTACCAAATCCGGATGAATGCTCCATGTCTGGGTAGCTTCAAGGCTGTGGTAAGATCTAACGTCCACCTGTGCCTCCACCTTAAAATGTAGAATTCTATGGGATTAGTACACACTTGTACTAAGTATGTGTATATGCAAGTACACACCAAGGACATGAATGATTAAGAAGATCTCTTTCTTATAGATTTGAATTATGGAAAGTCAAGTCAGTGGACTTGCCTATTTCGGATTAGGAATGTCATTCCATGAGAGTAACATGCATCATCATACTTATCGTTTTGCAAACAACTCATATCATATTAGGCATATCATATCACATAGTTCATATATTTCATTCATATGCCATGAGACCTTGGGATCATGGACTTGACATTAGGACTTCCCAAAATGAGGGCTCAAAATATCGGACCTCAACTAGCGAGCCTTCTTTAACAAACACATAGTCTTCTTCATTCATTCATACGTACATCATTTTGATTATTTCAAATACTAGTGCAGCCACCAGTTATACCAAGGGTGCACTTGAAGACTCTCATCGGGTTGGCTGTGCAATGACAAAGAATAACCTAGTGTTATTACTTAAGTGTAGCTCACTTCTTGATTATCTTGTCCTAACACCTTAGGCATCGTTCATTTCATTATGTGCATTCGCTGAGGCTGGCCTCATTCTTTTTTTGGGGAAATTAAACTTAACCACATAGATCATGTGAGCATCATGAAATCCAGTGTCTGCCCCAACACGAAAAGAGGTGGAATCACCGGCCAAAGTGACCCGAACATGTTAGTGTATATAGGGAGTCGAACCATGGTAGATCCCTATATTAGATCAAGACTAGTAGATATAAGGAGACCCATACCCGGCATGCCGGACAGCCTCATCTCATGAGATTTACGTGAACCTCTGGCTTTCCCGAAGGAAGGCATCATCGCTCTTAGCTAATTTATCGGTGCTCACTATAAAGTTCTATTACATTCAACTCATACATCATGGAAGCTGGCTTCTAGCATGAGGACATTATTGCTCATTATATGATTTCTCATCTCATCATTAGTATTAAGTATGCCTTAGCTTTAATACTTTCATTAGAGTGTTCACAGAGACTGGTCTCTTTATTAACTTTACTCTCTCATAGGTGAGTATGTTTTGGTAACATTTACTTTGGCTCATTTGAGATTGCTCTCATCTTTCACATTAAACTCTTATCATATTGACCTCATTCATTACCTTTAGCACATTTTCTTTTCATAATTACTCACCCTTTTACATGAATGTTCATATCATCATATGCCAATGCACTTTGCCATATAGTGTGTTTCACACTCTTACTAAACCCTTCTAGGGTAACATCATTTCATCACAGACATCTTAGGTTAACTTACATTTTAAATTTATGCTAGACTTATGACTCCACACATACAATCCATGACTCTTCATTCATAGTTTGTTTAAGTGATTCATGTTTACCCAAGATTATGTGGTACAAGACTTATGCATCTTGTAGATATGCCAAGATATTGATTTCGATCTTTTGAGTCAGCATTCATTAAATATTTGTTTACGTATGACTTATGTTTCAATACGGAATTGGGCAAGGGAACCCGATTTTGAAGTCCTTGAACAACACTTAATCTTATTTTAAACTTGATAATAACATTTTTCAGATTTAGGAGACCTTAGTTCGATTCCCATCAACCCCATCATTTTTGTTTATTGTTCTCCTCTCCTTTTTCGTTTTAAGCCAAGGAGGTTGTGACTTCAATCCCCGAAAATCTCATTATTTGTTTTTTAATGTATCTCTTAACTTTCTCACATATCCAAGAAGTTGTGGGTTTAATCCCCACTCTCCAAATTTATTTTCTCCTTTATTTTTCTCCTAACTCTCTCATCCATTCAGAAGGTTGTGGGTTCAATCCCCACTCTCCACATTTTATCTTCTCCTTTATTTTTCTTCTAATTCTCTTATAGATTTAAATGGTTGTCGATTCAATCCCCACTCTCCACATTTTACTTTTTCCTAACTTATTCAAGAGGTTGTGGGTTCAATCCCCACTCACATGATCTATTTTTCCTTTCATTTTTCTCATAAAAATGTTATGTTATTTTCATTTGGTGAAGTGATGGGTTTAATACCCAATGACCTCACATTTAAAAATTATTTTTAAAACATAGATAGATTTCCTCATCCTTGGTCGAGACTCCAAATTTCCAGCAAGCTGGAAATTTGGTCTCTTCTAATCCATTTTCCTCTCAATCTTTTGTTGATTTTTTCGTAGCTTTGATGTAATGATGTCTTGGGTTCAATCCTTAGTGACCTCACTTATTTTACATTCGTTTATCATTGCACTTTGTACCATTTTGTATGGCCGAACCCAATCTACCTAATGCTGGAAATTTGTTCACTATTTTAGCTTCTTTTTATCATCATTTATACGTTAATTCTTAATGTATTTCGTGGATCATTTGGTTAATCTTTAAGTGTAATATTTTTATGATTATATTATGCCAAGAATTACCATTAAATCCGGTAACATTACACCACTTCTACACCTCATGATTTACACAAACATTTGCACATAAAATTTAACCATAAAAACATTTAATTTTTAAGGCTTAAAACTGAAAAATCATGTCACGACATACACATACATTTTTCACGAAATTTTGGCAGACATACTTCATCGTTCGTACAATTTCGAACACATAATCATGAACACATTATCAGGAAAATCGCACTTCATACCTAATTTATCAGCAAACAAACCAACCTAAAATCAATGATAGGAGCAAGTGATAGGGAACATGTAATGAGGAACAATCCTAGTTTCGGAATAAAATTATCTAAATCATAAAGGTCTCTTGGGAAAGGGACCAAGAGTAAGAAAACCCATAACTGATTTTAACGTTGTTCAACACTTGAAATTGCTGCCCAAATCTTCTCCAAATTCACGTCCAATCCCAAAAGTCACACCTTACCCGACTAGCGTATTACGTTTTTCTTAAGGATTTCGAATTGATTTTTCCTTTGTGTTTTGCGTGCAAATTCTTCCTGTGTGAAGAACTATTGTTTTCTGTTTTTTTCTCACGTTTGGCAGCCATAAAGAAACTATGATATGAGAGAGAGAGATAAACGTGAAAGAGGTGAGTATCTTCGAATTAGGTGAAGTAGTTTAGACTTAGTCGACTAGGACTCTTTCAAATTTTAAAAATGTGATTTAATTAGTTTAGTGAAATGACCATAATTTCCTTAAAAAATCAGATTATAAAACTCACTTTAATCCAGTTAAATGTTGTTTTCGTCGAGGTTCGAACCCGTGACGTCTCCATCGTGAAAATGGACTCCTCCGGGTCGACCCGACACAAACCTCCCCATTAATTAATTTATTAATTAATAATAATCTGATTTTACTTTTTATTAAATAATCATTTAAATATTACTTAATTAAATTAATTCACAAATATAAATAATCAAGTTAATTCATTGCTCCCACTTTGGTTTGAACCCGGGTGGAGCAAGAGTTTGCTCAATGGGCAATTTTGGCCCTTTCTACAAAAACTTCCCTTATACCTTAATAATTAAATAATTAATTACATATTTAGGATAAATATGATATTACCCTTACCCTAGAAAAATACCATTTTACCCCTATAACCTCCAAATTTAAGATTTCCCATTTTTATGTTCGGTGAAGACTCATCCGAGTAAATCATTATATTCGGGAGCACTACATGGATAGACCCAACCTTTCCTAGCTCAACTAACTCCCAAATTTAGTAGGATTGGTTGTCGCAAGGTTTTAGAGGGCTGTTTCTACGCGCAATAATCTGTGTGAATGCGGTCTAATCGTAGGGATTCTAGACACGTTAATCATTACTTAGCATATCCATTTTAAGGGTTGTTATAAAGTAACAATCCAAGGCCTTATAATTTCATAAATAAAAATTATTTACAAAAAAGGGGGGCTATACCTTACCTCCAACCTATGGTGGGTTAAGTTTTGACTTACTTACTAAAGTTAGCCAACATACAGTTACAAATAAATTTATTATATTCGAAAACAAAAAATATCTAGAACATAATGAATGAGGGAGGGGTTTAGGGTTTTCTTAGGTCTAGGTTTTTAGGTTAAGGGTTTTATCTAGGCTTTAGGATTTAGGGGTATAATTTTTTTAGGTTTAGGTTTCTTAGGGTTTTATAGCTTTATTGTTTCGGGCTTAAGGTCTTTTCTTGTTTTTACGGTTCAACATATAAGATTTAAGGATTGATAGGGTTTAGGGCCTAAGGATTTTTAGATTTAGTGGTTTTTGTATTTTTTAGGGGTTTTAAGGGTTGTGTGTTTCTCATGGTGATTTTTGTGTTTTTAATGTTAAAGGTTTACGTATTTTTAGGATTTAGGGTTTTCGGTTTGTGGTTAGGGTTTACGGCTTAGTGTTTTCTTTAGGTTTACAGCTTTAGGTTAAGGGCTTAATTTAGTTTTTAGGGTTTTATAGGTTTGTGGTTTAGGACTTAGGGGTTGGTTTTGTTTTTTATCGTTTACCAGATAAAATTTAGTGCTTGATATGGTTTAGGGCATAGAGTTTGTCGTATTTTTTGAGTTTTTACAGTTTTAGTGTTTTTTAGGGTTAGGTTTGCAAGGCTTAGGTTTTTTTAGGTTGAGATTTATATATTTTCAGTAGTTAGGGTTTAATGCTTAGGTTTTTGTATGGATTAAAAATCGTTTTAGATTTTTTAAGATTCAGGATTTCATAAGGTTTATGATTTAGGTTTAGAATTTGGGTTTTATGATAGGGTTATGGATTTAGGGCTTAGGGTATATTTTTATTTAGGGGTTTCATATTGTGTATTTTATCAAGGATTTAGGATTTAGGGCTTTGTGTTTTTTCGGTTATGTTTTTTAGGTTTACATAGGTAATGGTTTAGGGCTTATAATTTTTATTCTTTTTTGGCTTTAACATATAATACATGGGGCTTGATGGGGTTTAGAGCATAAAATATTTGGTATATGTTTTTTATATTTTTTAGAGTTTAACTGTAAGTGTTTCATAGAGTTTCCTACGGTTTAAATTTAGAGGTTAGGGTTCTGTAAGGGTTTAATATTGTTTTAGGGTTTACTTAAGGATCTTTAGGGTTTTTTAAGGATAGGAGTTAAGAGTTACTTAGGGTTCTGGGTTTAGGATTTGATGTTTAGGTTAGGGTTTAGTATTTAGGGCTAAGTTTTTTTTTAAAGATTTTTGATTCTAGGTTAACGGTTTAACTTAGGTTTTTATTATTAGGTCTTTTGGGTTTCATAGATTAAGGTTTTTTAGGATTGTATATGTTTAGAGGTTTTGCTTATTTTTAGGGTATAGAATATACCATTTAGGGCTTCATACAGTTTAAAGCTTAGAGTTTTCTAAGTTTGAGGGGTTCTTGGGGTTTGTTTATGGATTTTAAGGGGTATGCTTTCTTAGGATTGTTTAGGGTTTACGACTTTCAATTTTTTTTATATTTTTCAAATATACAGTTAAAATCTTAGGATTTTAGGGGTTTGATTTTATTTTTAGGGTTTAATTTATGGTTTTTTGGTTTCTTAAGTTTTAGTGTTTAGGGTCTCTTAGAGTTTTACGTTAAGGATTTAGAGTTTGAGGTTAGGGTTTAGGGTTTAGCGTTTTTTGGGTGTAGGGTCATAGGATAAAAGTTTCATCTAGCTTTTTACGGTCTAGGACTTAGGGGGTTTTAGATTAAGGGATTTTAAGGTTTATAGATTAGAGGAATTTTTTGGTGTAGGGTGTTAGGCTAAGGGTTTTGTCTAGCATTTTTTATTGGGTTATGGTTTTTAAGTTTTTGTTGGTTTATTGTTTAAGGCTTAGACGTTTTTCTGTGTTTTTTATGGTTCAACATATATAATTTTGCAACACTCTGAAAGTCCAAGACCTAATAAAGAGCCTCACAAAGGATTCTATGTTATGTAAAGCTGTTTTATGCTAAAAAAATAAGATTTATAAGTCATTCAAGATGTTTGAGAATCAAAACGTCAAGGAACGTCCATGACGTTCAGAGACTAGTGAAAAATGTTCTAGTGTGTCTTGCCCTATTTCACGAGGTTTAGTGAGTGGAAAATTGATGAAAATTGGTGGAAAAGTGTCAAACTTGTGTTAGAGAGTGTATAGGGTTGAAACATCAAGGTATGAATACACAAGCACCACCCTAGTGGTCCTTGGAGAGGAGTTTTTCATTGGACTGAAATCTGCAAAAGTAGGCAGTAGCTACCTACGATTGTAGGCGACGAGGCATAGGTGGGACAACGGGGATATTATGCCTCCGTCATCGAACGTGATAAACTGTTAGGGGGAGAGGGGTCGACTGATCTACAAACCATTGGTCGAGGTTTCATAGGTCGAGTCTGTAATTTCGCTTGTGAGTTTTAAGTGACTTCAATTAATTAGATAATTTTTTAGGGGTTTAATTAGGAGTTAATGGGTGTTTAATTAAGTTAATTTAAGTTAACATATAAACTATCCTAAGCCTAAACCGAACTTAACACTTCCAATTCCCAAAATAAAAGTACTTTTCCTTCTATCTACACACACTCTCTCTCTAAAAAAAATGAACTCCATAGAAGACCAAGTCTTAGGGTTATAGAAATCAAGAGGTAAGCTTTTATCCGTAAATATTCAAGTAATATTTAGGTATGTGAACTTTTCACCATTGGTATTCATTTTCCGAAAGGGTTCATTCAAAATATGTTTCAAAAAGATGAGTTTCATATGGGTTTCTTTCTTATTCGAGATTGATCATTCAAATTGTGTTGTTCGTCATTTATATTAATTATTATCATATATTATGATGTATATAATATTATTGTTCAATTATGGTAGTTCTTTATGTTAAACCTAGCATTGTGTAAGAGGTGAAGAATTGACCCTAATTACCTAACCCTGGGTGATGAACTAGTGAAGAATTGATTAGTGTTGATGCAATTCACCCAATTGGAATGTTAATTATTGTATGATTTTGTTACACCTATTATTGGATGAAATTATTTGGTTGATGGTTAAAACCATGAATGATTGATTTTGAGGGAACATTGGTAAGACTTTGTGATTTTAAACCTTTACATTAATTGTGATGACTTTTACTTGATGGTGAAGTTCAATTGAAGCGTGTCCTGTTATTAAATTAAGTAGATGTTGGTACGATGATTCATTTGAAATGTCTTGATTATGTGCAATGTGAGTTTATGATTAAGATGTAATGATATAAGGTTTGTTGTGAATTACCTATGTGCCTTACTATGAAATCCATGATGATAATGTGTTAATCTCACATATGAGAGTTTTATGAAAGCGTGTTCTCATGAAATTCCTATGAGATAATTCCTATGAATATACAAGTAGATAGTCTCTTATGACCTAAACTAAGTTATGATTGTTAAAGGAAGGCTGAAAGACATTTCAAAAAGGACTCTAGCTTAGCACTGAGTGAACTAGTAGTGAGGAGTGTCCCTTCACAAGTAGGGATGGTCGTAGGTTCACTATTGTACTAATAAAATAGAGATTACAATGACAAAGGCATAAAGAGGGCCGCAAACATGTCTCCTAGTTCGTGAACTATGTTACCCCCTAGTGGATCAACCCAGATGCTATGTTCATTATTTAATACTACCTTGGTAATTAGTCCACCACATTTCGGTGTAGGGTTTCATGAAATCGTATTCCACATTAGCTCATGTGGTCTACGTCGGTTAAGGCAAGTATTCCCGAAAGTAAATTGAAGTAATAAAGTGAACTCTAACTAGGAGGACTTAAGGGTGTTGACTTAGTCTAGGTAGGGGTATGAAACTCTACCTATAGATTACACTAGTTGGCCTTGAGGGAAGTACTAGGATGGTATTCTCATGTCTTATGAAGTAAATGATGTGCATATGTTTACTTATGAACATGTTGACGATTCTATATGATGTAGGTTTCACTTAAGAATATGTTGTTTGTCTTTATTGCTGAAAATGATGGCCGTTACTCATGATGCTATGTTAGATAAGGCTAAACATTATTTGTGATCGTTTGGTTATTTTACTTGACTGAGTGGGGTAATGAGGATTCACTTGATCATTGGACTTGTAAGCTTTGTAAGGGGTACGGAATAAGTGTCTTGCATAAGTTGTAATGTATGAACTCTTTTGCATGCCTTGTTGTCATAACATGATATTGTAGTTATATTATCTATGAATTCTAATATTCTATACACTTGTTGACTAAACATAACTTTATGATGTTGATATTATGTTAAATATTCTATTGTCTTAATATATATATATATATGGTTATTTTCTTATATGTCTTCTTGGTTGTGCATAAGTCTTTTCAAGTAACTTGGCATGGTTTTGAACAAATGTCCATTTTTGCATAATAAAAAAGTTTTATTTGCATATGTTTCAATACATAGTACAAGTGATGTACTAATTCTTATGTCTCCCTTTTCCCCATACATTTTAGGTTCCGATCGTTGAATCGTTCATGGCTAATTTACAAGGAGGGATTTGATCATTTCTCCAAATGTGGGTATGTCCTCAAAATCAAAGGATTATTCCTTTTTCCTATTCTACCAATGTGACTTGCTATAGTATAAAGACATTCGTTTCACTCTTATTGTTCAAGGAATTGTTGTAAGCCCTAAGTGACAACTATACATTTGAGTAAGGGATATGCCCAAATTATTCAATCCCGATTTAGTTGGTTTTATATGAGACATCTCTATTAGATTTTATGTTGTATATTGTATATGTTACTTAAAAGTAGAAGCCTATCTAAGCTTCGTATGTGACGAGTATAAGTGAACTTCTTATGTATATATTTTGTTTAAGCAAGAGGTACCTGTATACATCATGACGTAGATGTAGATGAAAAGTTTTAATTTTTCCACAATTTTTAGCCAATGATATGTATTGACGAATGCTAAGAGACTATTGTTTGTCCTCTTCGAAGATCACGACGCCGGTTATTTCAATGGGGTGCTCCCGGGATGTGACAAACTTGTTATCAGAGAATGACGTTCAATATATATATAATCAATGTCTCATTAAACAACGTCTATGTAGCTTTTTATTCGTAATTATGAAGCGCGCCTAATATGCTTAAATTACACCTTACTAAAAAAGTATAAGCTGTCGTAATCAAGTACAGAACCCAATTAGTAGGTTGTGGTCGATCCAACGAGGAAAATGGCTTAGACTAAACTTCAATGTACAATTTTGTCTATTTAGCTAAGGTTTTTCCGAAAACAAGAAATTTAAAGGGGGAGGGGGGGGGGGTTGTGAAACAAGTTTCTTTAATACTTCTAGTCTAACAAGTAAGCAAAAGTAAAAATTCAGTTTACATCAAGTTGTGAGACTAACTAGGTATATGTTTTCCCAATAGTTTCATAACACCTTATTCCTAGCAATAACATTTCCTCTCTAGTGTTTTGCATGTAAAGTTGTAAGTTATGTATCATTAAATTCTTGGTCTGACATCTAGAGAATTTCACCCCGTACCTTGATCTAGCTACGTGTGTACAATTTACTAATCCTTGATGTTAACTCATATTAGAAATTATAATCGATGTATGACTTATTATTACTTCACACCAATCGACAATACCCTATTAGATAGTATCCGAGAAAATTCATGTTGATAATTCTTTTCCTATTACTACATCCTTTGTTTGGAAAGTAGCAAAAAGGATTTATCTAACACGTTCAATCATTAATAAGGCATCTAAATGAAGGAATTTTCAATATATGCAACAACCTATTCGAGAATTTCTTATTTGCTAGGTTTATTTTGATAATTACCCATGGTTATTTTTTATTTGCTAGGTTTATTTTGTTAATTATCCATTGGTCCCACAACCCTAGTTGTGGATTTAGTTACTGATATACCGTGGTTTCACGGTATAATTAATACTTTTTCCTTAGGTTTAGTGTGTCCGAAAGTCTTTTTGTGCTAGTTTTTATATGAGTTTCTCTTTGTTTTGCAGGAAATCTGTCAAAAGTTGAATGCGGAGATTTTGAGCAAAGAAATGCAGAAGAGACCACCTACGGAGCTTATGACGGTCCGTCGTGCTTGTGACGGTCCGTGGGTGGCAGCGTAGTGCAACTGCTGAAGGAAGATGGGGAAGTCTGACCAAGTGTGGGGCTACGTAGCTTGTGACGGTCCATCGTGGCTATGACGGTCCATCCTGCAGGTTCGTCATGATGTTCAGAGAAGTGATCCCAGTACCCAGATTCTAAGAGTTGAAGTGTTTTGAAACGAATACCCTCGACGGACCGTTGTGCCTATGACGGTTCGTCATACTTGCCGTCGAGGGGAATGAAGATAGCAGCAGAAGAAATTGCACAAGTATGGGACGACGGAGTCCATGACGGTCCGTCGTGACCATGACAGTCAGTCGCGTGGACCGTCGACGCAGCCGCGTTTTGGCAGATTTCCAGCAATTAGAATCGTTGTTTAATTAGGTTTTTGTTTTTTTATAAATAGTTCGAAAAACCTCATTTTTGAGGTTAGACTCTATGAGATTAGACATCAGATTTTTAGACTTTGTGTGTTAGTGTTGGATTTTGAGATTCTTGCAAGTGATTTTTTGGATATTAATCAAGCAAACTTTAGATTTTATTCTTTCTTATTGAAGTAAGTACATGAATTCGTATTTAATATATTTGAATATTGTGTTTATGGCTATGAGTAACTAAACTCCATAACTAGGGTTGTGGGAACCATAGTCAAATAACGAGATAAACCCTAACTAAACTAACAATTCTAGATTAGTGTCTTGCTTGTATTAATAATTTTTTTGTTTAGATGTCTTTTTAACGGATGGTCAACGTTAGAACTCGCCTTAATGCTACTTTCCGGACAAAGGAGGTAGATAATAGGAAAAGAATTGTTAACATAGATTTAGTGTATACTATCTAATAGGCTGGTATTGATTGGTACGAGGTAATAACTTAGTCAAATATCGAATACGATTCTTAATATGAGGTAAGGATAAGGGTTAGGATAGAAACACACGTAGCCGGACCAATGTGCGGAGTGAGATTTTCTAGATGTCGGACCAAGGATTTAGAAATACATAACTTATCACTTTGCATGCAAGATACTAGGAAAGAATTGTTATAGTTAGAGTTATCAAGTTATGAACCTTTGCGGAACACGTAAACCCTAGTTACTTTGATTAATTGATTAAAACCCAACATTAAAAGAAGTCAAGTGTCTCTTTCAAGTTCGTTATTTATTTTCACTTATTTAGAGATAGAAAAACCCCTTTTTGTGTTTTACTTTCTAAGGATGTCATTTACCAAACAATAGTAATAATAGGTTGAAGTTAAGTCTAGACTATTTTCCTCCTGGGAACGATCCCAACCTCACTAGTTGGGTTATTTACTTGACTTGACCGCTTTACTTCTTATTTGAGAAGTAAATTTGAGTGTATCAAATTTTAGCGCCGTTGCCGGAGATTTTAGCTTTTAGATTAACTTGAACTTATTACTATAGTTTAGTTGATATTTTCTTGATTCTACTTTGTTATACTGTTTTTGATTTCTTTTCAGAATTATCCTCCTTCTATGCCAAATACACAGAGAGGAAGAGAACCATTGTTTCCCTACGATCGTGAGTTAGAGCATACACTGCGCAATATGAATCAGAACATGGGAATAAAATGATAAGGATCCGAACTATATCATCCCAGCTCCGGTTGATGTTCATGGTTAGATGTTACCCGATGCTCCGGGTGAACATCAACAGAGGGAACAAAATCCTGTTCCACGGCCCCAAGCATACTACAGAGGGTATGATAACATAGCATACTCGGATGGGCCACTGGTCTTGCCCCCTCTACCCACAGGTCACACTTTTGTCGTAACTAGTAGCCTGATGAAAATGCTCGCTGCCAGAGGTTTGTATTCAGGGCTACCTTCTGAGGATCCATATGCCCATATAGCTAAGTTAAGGGCAGTGTGTAAAAGTTGTGTGGGGAGGCCTGATTTGGATCTAGATGTAATAGGTCTCAGAGTGTTTCCTCTCTCACTGACAAGAGAGGCTGCTATATGGTTCACTGAGCTCCCATACAACTCAATCTTTACTTGGAACCAATTAAGAGATGTCTTCTTAGCACACTACTATCCGGTCTCCAAGAAACTAAACCAAAAAGACAGAGTGAACAACTTTGTGGCAGTACTAGGAGAGTCAGTTAATAGTTCTTGGGATAGATTCACCTCATTCTTGAGAAGTGTTCCAAATCACCGTATAGATGATGAGTCACTGAAGGAATACTTCTATCGGGGACAGGATGACAACAACAAAGCGGTGTTGGACACTATAGCAGGTGGATCATATGGAGAATGCCCTTATGCTGAGATTGCTGAAAAATTAGAGAAAATCTCCCGAAATAACAAAGCTTGGAGTACTAGAAAGTCCAATACAGGAAGAAACACCTTTTCAGTGTAGTCCACTCACAACCAAGCCACAGATGAGATTCGTTAAGAAATGGCTCAGATGAGAACTGAGCTTGGGTTGGTACTAAAACATGTCACTGGGAGTGCAGAAAAGATAAATGCAGTCAACTACTTGGCTAAACCACCACCTCCAAACGATGAGTGTTATTATGAGGAGGATTCCTATGCAGTTAATGAACAGATGGGGGGTTTCCGACCAAGTGCCCAAGGCTCTAATCAGGAGAATTCGCACCAAGGTCAAGGGAACCAAGGTCGGAACTATGGTAACTACAATCGCGAGGGTCATTATGTCCGAGATGGAAACTACAATCGCGACAACAACTTCAACAGGTGTAACTATGGTAATAGAAACGACAGGAACAGACCCTATGTTCCTCCTCAAAATCGTGAAGTTACTCCTAGGGATGGTGGAGGTAGTATGTCGCGAGTTGAGAATATGTTGCATAAAATGATGAGGAGGTTCGATGCTAGTGATGAGCACAATAAAAGTTGAGGAATGATTTAGCGGGTATTGGGCAAAAAGTTGATACACATGCAATATCAATTAAGCAACTTGAGTTACAATTGGCCCAATTATATGCAACTGTGAACACACGGCAACCGGGCACTCTTCCTAGCAACACTGTCCAAAATCCGAAAAATGATGGACATTGTATGGCAATTACTACTCACGGTGGCAAGAAAACCATTGACCCACCTATGCCATCTAATGAGAATAAGGTGACAAAAGATACTGATAAAGTGGTAAATGTTGATGCTGAGTTAGAGGATAACATTGCAAAAGATGCTGAAGTGACGAAAAAGGTAACTCCTATGCCTAGTCCACCACCCCCATTTCCTCAAATATTATTGAAAAAGACCGAGGATGGCAAATATCGGCGTTCTATAACAATGTTGAAGCAACTTTTTATTAATGTCTCTTTGGTAGAACCTTTAGAACAAATGCCCGGTTACGCCAAGTTTATGAAAGATCTGGTCACAAAGAAAAGATCGGTTACTTTTGAGGATGATGATAGAATGCAGGATTGTAGTGCTATTGCTACAAGATCTCTGGTCAAAAAGAAAGAAGATTCGGGTGCATTCACTATTCCTTGTACAATCGGGCTATTACATTTTGTGAAAGCATTATGCCATCAGTATGTGATAGTAAAAGTAGAGTCATTCATCTTTCCGGCTTTTTTTGTTATTCTTGATTGTGAGGATGATTTTGAAGTGCCTATTATCCTTGGGAGGCCATTCCTAGCTACGGGAAGAGCCTTAGTAGACATGGAAAAGGGGCAGATGAAATTTCAGTTGAACAATGAGGAAGTGACCTTTAATATTTGTAGGTCCATGAGGCAGAGTGGTGAGCTCCAATCGGCATCTGCTATATCCTACAACATGGGTGAGACATCTGATACACAAATAGAAGAACGTCTAGGAGTCGAAGCATTAGCGGCAGTGATAATGAACTTTGATAGCGATTGCATTGAAGAGTATGATTCATTAGTCGCGGCTCTTGACTGAGGTGATGTTTGGTTTAAACAGAAGAAATTTGAGCTTGATATGAAAAATCGCGAGTCCCCACCAGCAAAAACATCGATAGAGGATGCTCCAAAAGTTGAATTAAAAGCTCTCCCACCTCATCTTAGGTATGAATTCTTAGGAAATGGTGACACTTTGCCGGTAATCATTGCATCAGACCTGGATGAACAACTGGTTCAGAGTTTGGTGAAGGTACTAAAAATGTTCAAAATAGCTATTTGGTGGACCATTGCAGACATTATTTGGATCCCTCCTGTATTTGCTCTCATAAAATCAAACTCATGCCGGATAATTAGCCGAGTGTTGAGCACCAGAGACGCCTGAATCCTCCTATGCAACAGGTTTTGAAGAAGGAAATCATCAAGTGGTTGGATGCCGGAGTAATCAATCCAATCGTTGATAGTAGTTGGGAATGCCCAGTTCAGTGTGTACCTAAGAAAGGGGGAATGATTGTGGTCCCCAACGAAAATAATGAACTTGTTCTGGTGAGACCGGTTACTGGATGGAGGGTGTGTATGGATTACGGTAAACTGAACTCATGGACTGAAAAAGACAATTTTCCTATGCCCTTCATAGATCAGATGTTGGATAGACTTGTCGGAAAAGGGTGGTATTCTTTTCTTGATGGGCATTTGGGGTATAATCAGATTTCTATTGCACCAGAAATTCAAGAGAAAACCACTTTCACTTGTCCATATGGGACCTTTGCATTCAGAAGAATGCCGTTTGGGTTTTTCAATGCACCCGCAACCTTTCAGAGATGTATGATGTCAATATTTTCTGACATGGTGGAGGATACTATAGAAGTTTTTATGGATGATTTTTCTGTGGTTGGTGATTCGTTCGAGCGGTGTTTGACCAATTTATCTGAGGTTCTTAAGAGATGTGAAGAGTGCAATTTAGTACTAAACTGGGAAAGTCTCATTTCATGGTGAAAGAGGGTATTGTGTTGGGTCATCTCATTTTATAAAAGGGCATAGAGGTTGATCGAGCTAAAGTCAAGGTAATAGAGAGACTTCCCCCACCGATCTCTGTGAAAGGTGTGAGAAGCTTTCTTGGGCATCCAGGTTTTTACCGGAGATTCATCAAAGACTTTTCAAAGATTGCACACCCATTGTGCAAATTGCTGGAGAAAGAATGTAAATTTTGTTTTGATGAATCCTGTCTTAATGCATTCGGTGAGCTAAAAGAAAAGTTAGTGTCTGCGCCTATCATTATTTCTTCGGATTGGAACAATCCATTTGAGGTAATAAGTGATGCTAGTGGGGTGGCTCTTGGTGTAGTATTGTGACAGACAAAAACAAATCCTTCACCCCATTTACTATGCTAGTAAATCCATAAATGAAGCTCAAAAGAACTTCACAGTGACTGAGCAAGAACTCCTTGCAGTAGTCTTTGCTTTTGAGGAATTTCGCTCCTATTTGCTAGGTACTAGAGTTATAGTGCATACTGACCATTCAGCATTGAGATATTTAATGGCGAAGAAGGATGCGAAACCTAGGCTAATTCGTTGGGTATTACTGCAGCAAGAATTTGACTTTGAAGTGCTGGATAGAAAAGGAAGTGAATATCAAGTTGCCGATCACTTGTCTCGTCTAGAGGATGAAGCTATGATAGAGTTAGGGGATAAGACTGACATTGATGATTCTTTCCCTGATGAACATGTATAGGCTGCTTCACAAGACTTGATTCCATGGTTTGCAGATTTTTCAAGCTATCTGGCTAGTGATATTGTTCCATCCGACTTGTCCTTTCATGAAAGGAAAAAATTCATGTACGATGTGAAGAAGTTCTTTTCGGATGAACCATACTTGTATAGGAGTTGTGCCGACGGGCTTATTCGGCGTTGTGTGCCAGAATGTGAAATGTTGACTGTGTTTGAGGCATGCCATTCTTCACCCGTTGGCGGACATCACAGTGGTATCTGAACCGCTCATAAGATATTACAATGTGGTTACTACTGACCAACTCTTCATAAAGATGCTCATGGGTTTGCTAAAGGGTGAGAAAAATGTCAACGAGATGGTGGTATTTCAAGAAAACAAGATCTTTCTCTAAACACCATTCTTGTGATTGAGTTATTTGATGTTTGGGGTATTGACTTTATGGGCCCTTTCATGAGTTCTCATGGAATAAAGTACATTCTAGTAGAAGTCAATTATGTATCTAAATGGGTCGAAGCCATAGCCCTCGCAAACAATGAAGGGAAGAGTGTCACTGCATTCTTGAAAAAGAACATATTCTCTCGTTTTGGCACCCCAAGGGCCATTATTAGTGATGGGGGCTCCCACTTCTGCAACAGATTGTTCAAGGGGTTATTGAAGAAATACTGGGTTCTGCATATTGTGGCCACTCCTTACCACCCTCAAACTAGTGGGCAAGTTGAAGTGTCGAATCAGAAAATAAAACAGATATTGTCAAAAACAGTGAATGCTTGTAGAACGGATTGGTCAAGGAGGCTTGATGTTGGTCAAGGAGGCTTGATGATGCTCTTTGGGCCTACCTGAAAGCATATAAGACTCACATAGGTATGTCTCCATACCAACTTGTATATGGGAAAGCTTGTCATTTTCCAGTTGAGTTAGATCATAAAGCCACGTGGGCTATGAAGAAGTTAAAAATGGATTAGAGCGAAGCTGCAGAGCAACGGTTAAATGGGTTGAATGAACTCGATGAATTTCGCCTAAAAGCCTATGAGAGCTCCGCACAATACAAAGAAAAGATGAAGAAGAACCATGACAACAAAATTGCAAAGCGAGAATTTATGGTCGGGGATTTGGTGCTTTTATTCAATTCCAGGTTGCGCTTGTTTCCAGGCAAGCTCAAGTCTAAATGGACTGGTCCTTACTTGGTTACCCAACTATTACCTCATGGAGCAGTTGATTTAAAAACTAAGGAGGGTGTGCGATTCAATTTGAATGGACATCGCATAAAAATCTATTTCGAGCATGCTGAATTGGCAAATGAAGTGATAGAGGCATACCATCTTGATGAAGTCTGAGTAATCGAGTGTCCCCAGTCGTTCCGCGACTTCAAATCAGGCTCTTGTTGGGAGGCAACCCAATACTTATCGTCTTTTTAGTAATGGTAGCATTTTTCTATCTATGGGTTTTAAATTTGTAGGCACATCACCAGGAAATTCTGCAGAAAAGTACTCTGCAGGAGTCAGTGACGGACACATCGACAGACCCTTGCGCCTGCGACGGACCGTCGTATTCATCCGTCGTACCAGGTATGTTTTTCTTTTGTTTTGAAACTAGGTCACACAGGATGGAACCAACGACGGGCTGTCACCACTGCGATGAACCGTCGTTGGGGAACCGTCCCGTGATTAATTAGGTATACACGACCCGACCCGGCTTGACCCTTTTCTAAAATCAGACCGTTTATACTCCCCACCCCTCCATATTTCACCCCATTAATTTCTTATTTATCCCATTACTCTCGCTTTTCAACTTCCCCATTCCCTTCCACCGATCAATGCCCTCTCACAATTCTCCAAAGCCCTAAAGTGTTATCTACTAGTAGAAACTGCTGTTGTGAGTGTCTACCTTGCCAACGAGTACTTTTGCATCTGTTTTTCTCCATTTCTACTGTATGTGTCTCTAATTTATACTCATTTATCTTGCATTTTGATTACTAGTTAGTATTAAGCTTAGTTCCTCATATTATTTTGTTTACATTGTACGATTCTGCCTGACCTAGGTTACAAATGTTCAAAATTACCATGTTTACCACCCTAGACATAGGTGCTTTTGCATTGCTAGTTTCCTAGGTAGTTGGATTAGACACATGTAGGTCCAAAACACTACAAGGCTGATGTGGGTTCATCGTGGTTGCTTAGGGTACCTTTAGTTATGTCACTATCATTCAGAACGAGACCCCGATGATGGACCGTCGTAGCCACGAAGGACCGTCGTATGGTCCGTTGCACAAGCCCTAGCACCCCTGTCCTACCGGACACATGTGACGTATCGTCATCCTTGCGGCGGTGCGTCCTGCACAACCGTCATGCTAGACAGAGACCCTGTTTCTAAGGGTCTCTCATTTTTTCCCATGTGTCCTTCAACGGACACATGTGACGGACCGTCGTACTCACTACGGTCCGTCCTGCATGACCGTGATAACGGTCAGAGACCCCTCTCCTAAGGGTCTCCATATTTTTTCCCAAGTGTCCTATGACGGACATCTATAACGGACCATCGTAACAGTGACGGTCCTTCCTAAACACACTATCATGCTAGTCAGAGACTCTCCTTCAGTGTTCTCTATTTATACAGAGTCCAAGTACAACACGACGAACCTCACGACGGTCCATCATAGTCACGACGAGCCGTCACCAGGCTTGTCGTGTGTCACTGTTTCTACAGCAATTACATATTATTTTCACAATTTTATTTCGTATGGTTTCGCTTGTCTTGTTTGCCACTACTCATGCTAATAGTGATCCTTTGCAGGTACTATCTACATTGGCACCCACAGAAAAACCGAACCTACACACGCGTGCGATCAAAGTCTGTTTCCCCGTCTGCACGGTTGATCATCGGCTCTGATAATGAGCGAGAACCTGAGTATGTGCCCCCAGACACTTCCACACCTTCCCGTGCTGCACATGCTCCCTTTGCCACACCCAAGACAGTGGCGTCCGGCGTATTCACTGCCTCCCAGTCTGATGAGAAGCGTACACTGACCGGCACACCCTCTGGGCCAGCCACAAATGAGGAAGGAGCAACTGGCTCCTTAGGAGTATCATGGTCCGAGGAAGCTTCTGGCTCTGCTGAGGTTCCCGCACCCACCACTGCTGTAGCGTCGTCCTCATTTGATGAGGCTGACAGTTCAGACTCTACATCTGGCGCACCAGCTCAGGTCCCTACCCTAGACTCTGACTGGACAAACCGGTGGTGTGTCGACGGCCAGTTTCAAGTTTACTCCGATGCTAATTTCCTAACTCATAATGGAGTAATGACTCAAACAATCACCTTGGAGTGGCAGGTAATTACAGGGAGTCTCCCAACGATGCCGGAGATCCACAACCTCTTCACCAGGCATCACTTAAAGTGGAAAGCACGTCCGTTGGGACGATACAGCGAGGAAATGGTCCAAGAGTTCTACGCATCCTACGTAGCGACTCTCCGCTCACAGATCGATAGGCAGGCTGCTCCCGCTAAATAGGCCCCACTGGAGCAGGTTCTAGTCCGGGGCATGCAGGTTGACATTTCCCTGCCAGCCATCCGCTGGTTTCTATACGACAAGAGTGCAGATGCTACTCGGAGCCCCATCACTGCCGAGTTTTACTACCGCTGGCAGATAGTAAAGAATGGAAAGTTCTTGCGCGAGCCAGCACTGAGAGAGACCACCAAGAGGTGGATGGCCTTGCACATGTCAGTAGTTGGAGAGGGTGCCGATTGCGTCACTGAGCCAAAGAGGGCCATCAAGAAGGCCAACCTCACGTTCATATCAAAGTTCTTATGGCTGCTCGTCCGTCAGTGCCTTTCCCCCAGAGCTGCTGATAACATCATTACCTGGGATAGAGCAGTGTTAATGGCAGCAATGATAGCCGGATTTGAGGTGGACTACACATGGCTTCTCTAGGCAGTCATGCATGAGAGGGCATTCAAGGTCACTACTACCTACCCCTTCCCGTGTATGATCTTTGCCCTTTTCAGGTCCGCAGGTGTGCCCATATGGCACGTAGATCAGCTTAAGACCCCGCAGGGCACTGTAGACGTCGGCCTCATCAGAGACGAGGCCAATGAGTTGGCTCCACATAGAGGGCCCCATCAAGAGCTGCCCCCACTTGTTGATGATCTTGCGGATACGGTACCCCAGGCCCACACAGCTACACAGGCGTCCACTTACACTACCCTGGTCTAGTCTATCCTGGGTAGTAGCACAGCCCTGAGCTCCTCTCGCACAGCCCCCTCTACCGTCAATGGTCCCGCTTGCTAGGTTCCAAAAACTAGAGGCACAAATGGCCACTCTTCTACATCATATCCAGTCGTGGATGCAGAAGTCGATCACTGAGTCTGAAGAGCGTCTAGAGAGGAAAATGCAGAAGTTTACAGGACGGAAGATTGCTGAGGTTAACCAGCGCCTGGACGCCTTTGAGTTGAGAGTGTTAGCCCGACCAGCCCCTCCGGTGGATGTGTCGACTCTTCAGGCTGCAGTCGACATTCTTCATGCAGACATCGACACGATCCTAGAGGCGAGGTTTCTGGAGTCTCTCGAGCCTGCTGAGGACACAGTATTGGCAGCTCTGTTTGCTACTTCAGATATTTCACCACCTCCCCCTCGAGAGTGTGCAAAGAGGCGTAGGGGTCGAGCAGAGGATGAGGTGCGAGCAAGGAAGAAGGAGCGCTGAGAGATGGAGGCTGCGAGGAGAGCCTCACTTGTTGAGGAGGAGGCATACCAGATAGGAGCATCACAGTTAGCGGCTGGGGCGTCGAGCTCCCGCACTGCAAAGATAGCACGAGTCACTACTGATGGTGCGGATGTTGCTGAGGACACCACTGAGGGTGTCCAAATTTTAGAGGAAGTGGGTTCCGGGTAACCGAACCCACCATCTTGCTATTCGACGGCGCTTTGCGCCACAGGTTTGCTTCAGCTACCACTCTAATATTTAGATTTTATATACATTGGGGATTTTTAGACTTTGTGTGTTAGTGTTGGATTTTGAGATTCTTGCAAGTGATTTTTTGGATATTAATCAAGCAAACTTTGGATTTTATTCTTTCTCATTGAAGTAAGTACATGAATTCATATTTAATATATTTGAATATTGTGTTTATGGCTATGAGTAACTAAACTTCATAACTAGGGTTGTGGGAACCATAGGCAAATAACAAGATAAACCCTAACTAAACTAGCAATTCTAGATTAGTGTCTTGCATGTATTAATAATTCTTTCGTTTAGAATTCTTTTTAACGGACTGCCAACGTTAGAACTCGCTTTAATGCTACTTGCCGGACCAAGGAGGTAGATAATAGGAAAATATTATTAACATAGATTTAGTGTATACTATCTAATAGGCTAGTATTGATTGGTACGAGGTAATAACTTAGTCAAATATCAAATACGATGCTTAATATGAGGTAAGGATAAGGGTTAGGATAGCAACACACGTAGCCGGATGAAGGTGCGGAGTGAGATTTTCTAGATGCCGGACCAAGGATTTAGAAATACATAACTTAGCACTTTGCATGCAAGATAATAGGAAAGAATTGTTATAGTTAGAGTTATCAAGTTATGAACCTGTGGGGAACACGTAAACCCTAGTTACTTTTATTAATCGACTAAAACCCAACATTAAAAGCTGTCAAGTGTCTCTTTCAAGTTCGTTATTTATTTTTACTTATTTAGAGATAGAAAACCCCCTTTTTATAATTTTACTTTCAAAGGAAGTCATTGACCAAACAATAGTAATAATAGGTTGAAGGTAAGTCTAGACTATTTTCCCCGTGGGAACGATCCGAACCTCACTAGTTGGGTTATTTACTTGACACGACCGCTTTACTTCTTATTTGAGAAGTAAATTTGAGCGTATAAGTTACCCATTCATGAAAGATCATAATTCAAATTTTTTAAAGTAGAAATCATGAACTTACTTCAACATTAAGAATAAACCCGAAAAATCAACTTGAAATTGCAAGAAAAATCTTGAAACTAAATTTGGAAATTGATTGATATCTAAAGTTTGTAAAAATCAATCTCCAAACAAAAATAGCACAATACTAATAATTTCTAACCTAAAAAATGAGGTTTCATTCCCCTATTTATAGAAAACATTGTCCTAAATAAAAAAGAATCCAAATAAGGACTATTTGTCTAGAAATGTGGGACTGAGCGACGACCCCTACTGATGGATTGTCGATGGAAGAACGACGGTCCTTCGACTGCCACCGTCAGTCCAGACTTGGAATTATTTTTATTCATCAGCTCAACATCTTCTCTAAATCAACCGAAGGACCTACAGTACGTTCCGTCGATGCTTCTCTATCATTCCATACATAGAATCTTGAGAAATTAGGTATTGGAGCGTTTCCTAAACCAATCAACGGTTCACCAGTATGGTCGGTCAATTGATCGACGGACCATTGTTTGAGCTTGTTGTTCCACACTTAGATAGATTTCCTTGACCATCTCCCTTAGTCAAAACTGCACATCGATAGTCACCACCTACGAACCGTTGATTGAATGATGAACCATCGATGGCCTTCATTGGTCATCTTTCTACACTCTTTTCCATCTACCATTTGCGTTTTAAATCTTGACTTTTTTCTTGCTAAATAAATTTAAAAACATGTTAAAACTCTTAAGCAAAATTCGTTGAAAGCACTGTGAAACAACGGTATATAAATACCCTCAACTTCAATTTGTTGTTTTTCATGAAGCACGCACTATGAACCAGAACAACACTTGTACAAAAGTATACTGTTTTAAGCTCTCGCAATCACAAGCTATGAATCCCAACTCTTTCTTTGATATACTGCATGCTTACACTCTCAGATTCGACAAGATAACTCATATGTATCACATCATGACAAAAACACACCATGCACATACACCTAAGTTGTTTTGCCTCTCACAAAGGTACAAATTTTCCGACACCACATCTAGTACCCTCACATTAAATGAAATCCTCATTTTTTTCAAAGAGATTATAACTCCCGCTCAAGAACAAGTTCAAATACAACTACTCTTGATCGCCATAGGCTTGCCCTTATTTTCTCTTCTTAGGTTCACCAAACTAGACTATAGGATCAGGGTAGGACATTCTTTGCTTATAACGTAGTCTCAGGGATCAGGTGTGGTACATTTTGGTACAATTTTAGTGACATTTTCCCCTCCTTGACAATTCTACTAAGATTATTACCTCTTTTCATTGCCTTTTACTTCCTACTTTTCTTTGCTTTTCATCTTTGCCTTGCTCTGTTTTTATGGATGTGAGTCTCATTTCTTTTTAAATTTTTTCTCTTCAAACTCTTTCTTTCATTTTTTTTGGCTTTCTCTTCCGTTTCGTTCAATTGAAAATTTCACCGAGTCACATCTTTTGCTCAATTTTCTCTTTTCTTTTAAACATTCAACTCTTTCATACCCATTTTTGTTGTGTAATTCATAATATCAACCCTCAACTCATGGATTTTCCATGAGTTGAGGTATACAATTCCTGAAGTCGAGTCAGGGCCAAGACAAGGTCATTTTAAGCAATGTAACACCCTAAATTAAGGTTAACTAAAGCCTCTTAAGTGTTTCTTGATTTAATTTGAAGTTAAAATAAGTTAATTTATTGTTCTTAGTCATTGTGTGAATTTTGGCTAAGTTTGGAGGTAAAAACTCCAAGAACGTCCATGACGTTTGAAAGATATGCCTTAGAAAGTGTTTTGCGTCTTTATGTGTTTGAGTGAGTTTTATGTGTTTGTTTTCCTTGAAATTTATGTGGGATATTCCTAAGATATAGAAGAATTAGGTTAAGGGATTAGTGTCCTATTACGACCCAACATAGGACCCACAAGGGGCCCTAGATGAAGGGCCCAAGACTTGGACCAACATTGCAAAAACAATGTCCAATCGACAGGCCAATTGACGGCCTGTCGACCAGGCAACGGCCCATCGAACTGGTCCTTCGTTTGGACAAAAACCTCTACAAGTTGTTGAGTTGCATCCCCAACCAACGAAACCTCATCAATGGCCTGATCCTTGACAAAAGGACCATTGGTCGGTCCGTTAATGGTGGTTGTCCCAAAAGCTACAACGCTGCCTGTTAAGTCTTGAGGTGGTTTGTAAATTCACCCTATGCCTTTTATGACCTTCTGATGTTAATTTAAGATTTTTTTAAATTATTGAGTTAGTTTTAAGCCCTAGACCTACGCAAGACCCCTTACTTCAAATATTCAAACTCTCTCACAGTCACCATTGGAGATAATACTCATGGAGATAAAGAAGGGGCTGCTTTGGACGTGTATATTCACCAAAACTAGTTGTTTTACTTATCTTAGAGGTATGGTTCAATCATTGAACCCTCTTCCATTCAAGGAGTCATTTCCAAGAGATTTCAAAAAGGGTTTTCAAACTCTATTTCCGTCTATCTTTGATTTTAAGCATGGATCTTCTTGTAAAAGTGTTCTAATGATTTAACTATGTTTATTCGTGTATGAATTTATGATATTAATGTTAATAACCTAATGAACTCATGTATATGCATATTTTAAATTTTTAGCTTAGTAATGGATTAAATGAGCATGTTTGGGTAATTTATGAACTTTGGTTTTTTAATGTTGTTATTTTAGTTTAGCTACTGCCCTAATTGCCTTATTATGATGAAATATTGATAAATTGATTATAATGTATGATGGCCTTGTTCAATGGTGAGTTGCCTATATTGCATAGTTCTTATGATGAATTGCTCTTTAGTGGTATGGTCCACCTTCTTGTTGGAAGTGTTTATTTGATGAGCCTGATATTACATCGTATATTTTGGTCAGTGTGGATTTGAAGTCCTAGTTCATGAAATGAAGTGAATTTGTGGATAAGTATACTCTTTTATTTTTGTGAAGTTGTAGTATGTTTGGCTTAGATTATGCCTAAATAAAGTATATGGCTTTTTGAAGTATGTTAAATGTGTAAATTGATGAATCAAGGTCTAAAGCATGAATAGACACTAATGTTAATGAAATGATGCTTATATGAAAGATGTGTTTGCAAGAACACACAAACACGTAAATTAATGTATGAAGTTAAATTGCGTAAATCAAGGAGTTTTAAGGTGAACACTCTTGGTGAGTTGAGATGAAGTGTTTAGTAACAAACCCACTACATTCTAAGATCTTTCTAATATAGGTCGGAGAATGAATGCCCTTTGTGATTTGAGAGGTGGTGTTCACTAGATATCCATAACCTATAGTTTATTGTGTTTAGAATCCGTGTGGGTTATGTCTAACACCGAGAGAATATCAAGCAGGGGTTGTCACACTTCGTGAGTTCAGATGTTTTATTCCAATGTACCTCTTGAGTTGAGTACTCCTCGTGACTAGGGAATGAGTTACTTATTAGTAATCTCCTTATTCCTTAACTATGCACCCGCAGAGGTGTAGCTATTGGGAAATCCATGTAAAATTTAAAAAGAATGACCTTACTCTAGGCAAATGAGGATCCCTAATCCGATAGGAGTTAATGTCAAGATTCCATGTCTAACTCTCATGGTCTATGTAAGTTAAGCTAACCCTCCACAAAAGAATTGATTGAACTATGTTTTGTAAAAGAACGTGCTACTTAGGATAGGTGGTGGTATGGGATGCTTTTAACTCAATGTACTAGGTAAGACCTTCCGAAAGGGAAGACTTGGGCAAAACATTCTAAAAGAATGTACTACTTAGGGTAGGTGGTGGTGTGGGATGCTATCTACTCATTTCTATAAGTAGGTATTCCGAAATGGAACACTATGGTGGTTTGTTGGGTGTTCTTTTAATGTCTTGTCATTGAGTGAGGGTCTTGTTCTCCCGAGGTGAGTAATCCTAAAGGGGTAGTCTTGAGGATTGCTTTGGTGTGTATTGATGAAGGCATATGCATACTTTCTTCATGTCTTACCTTAGTGAGTCTTAGGATAATCGTGAGGTGGGGAAACTCCTACGGAAATGAGTTCGCTTTCTCTTCGCTTTGCATTAGAAGTTCACTCATTTAGAATAGGACAATTCGTTGTTAATGCTTTAAATGATTCATTTTATTGTTAAAAATAGTTCATTGTGAGGATCATTTGATATCACTATAAGATTTGGAAATTTACTGTAAATAGCCTCTTCTGTGTAAAATTATGGAAATTCTTCTCTAGTTGTTATATGATGTTCCTTATGATGTTTTTCTTATATATTGTTGAATATTTTACTTAAATTGCATGAAATGTTATTTTACTAAAATGTGCCTTTTCGCATATTTTTGTATATTCAATACTTAGTACATTATTTATACTATTCCCATACATTTCTATACTATAAGTATAGGTAGGAAGCATTTTGAAGGATGAAGGCTAGAAGGAAGAGCTTGGGAATGTTTCTCTCAAGGCAAAGTATGTCCTCATATATTCTAGAGCATAGTCCTATTCTTAGTATTATTTTAAAGACTTAATATGGATTTTACTTTAATGTAAACAGTCATTTCCCTAAGATATTATATGTTGTGTCTTAAGCATGGATTGTGATGATGAGCTTTCTTACGTATTTATGAAATATATCCTTTTATTAATATATTTGTGAAATGTTTTATTTCCGTACTACTTTACATGTCTTATGTGATAAATGGTAGTTAAAGGGCTTGTACAAAACCCCAAAGGGTCAAGTACGCCCGGTCACGAAATGAGGGTTCTTCCTAACTTCTTGGGATTACATTCTTCTTGTGAAACTCAACTTTGGATTTTTTCCTAAGTCGAGGTGCACATGTCCAAGGAGGGACCGGGGCCAAAACATTAGACCTTAGTAAGGTGAGTTGGTGATTAAAAAAACATAGATTTATTATAGGCTCAATAGATTTGGAAAAATAGGGACAATTATTTCATTGGGTCAAGTTCATTTCGTCAAAAGATTGGATAATTCAAATGACGACCCATGATCCATTCCTAGCTTCTAACGCTGATTCCCTTTGCACGACTAACCTGTCAAGTTCTAGTTAGTTACCAACTGTTGAACATTCCAATTTCCTCACAGTCTCTTGGCTTCTCATTACACTATCAGATTGTCATGTTAGGTGATAGTTGAGGATTATTTAGTGGGTGTCTATCTATGTAATTCTTCGATCCAACACATTCAACTAAATTTCCAGCCATCATACTTCATTTTTAATGCTTTTACACTTTGTACAAATAACAACATGACGGTTCAATAGAAAATTAGATCAGTCTCTTGGAGAAAAAGAACACATGCATGAAAACCCCTAGAGAGGACTGTGATTGGGGCTGCTTTGACTTCACCCTATCACTCACTTTCCATTTACACCACCCTTAACAAAAACATAATGCCATTGTCTCCTTTACAGGGTGGTAGGTGAATCAAACCTTATGCACATAGCGTAGACGATCTCTCAACAACTGGGTAGGTCTTATTTCCAAGAGCCTGCACCATCAGTTCTTGGGTCACCCTTAGTACTGCCAACATCAATCTCCGTACCATAAGTGTTGCTCCTCTCACCGAACACTAGTATGGAAGTAGACTCCCCAGCAGGAATCTCTCGTTCCCTAATCTGGCGGGCCTCCTCATAAACCAAATAAGACCTCCTAGCAGCCTCGAGATCCTTCCTCTCTTTCTTCCCCGCACGGGAATCATCTTCTACCTAAGTATTGCGGCTAGAATGGTGCTTCTTGGCACGACCACGTGTCGCAAGCTGTGGATCATCAAGAGGCTTGAAGAAAGCGTGATAAAATGTGTCATGTTCTAGCTCGATAGGCACACTCTCCGTAAATTTCCCCCTCATCTCCAAGATAACATCTACATCAACCCATAAACTAGTTATTGTAGCCTAAAGAATAATAAGGTCTATGGTAAGGGCTGGTCATACTAGTTCCTACAGCTTAAAGTCATCAAGGCGCTGGTGAACCGCCAGTATTTTCTACTAAATCTGTTGGTCCACATTTTATTTTTATTCTGCCCTCAGCCTCGACGATGGATTTCTTCATCCAAGGCTTCATATGGTGGAGCAAGGTGTCCATTTGGGCCATTAATTTCTGGACTCCCGCTGAAGGAAATAGTGTTTTTGATGGGGGCGTGGATTGGGATGAGTTGGGGGTTCAACTTGCGCCATGGGATGAATAATACGGGGTGGTGTCAACATGCTCTGAAGTAGTAGGCTCAGTCCATTAGGCTAAATCCACAGTGTCCAGCAAGTTCTCACTAAACGGATGTATCTCAACTTTGGGCCCTCTCCCTGGTGCCCATAAATTAGCATCATCCTTGCTGAGACCTATATCAATAGTCCATAAAGAACTACAGAGTGTATCACAGTGCCAAATTGTAACTCCGACATTCGTGCAAAAGTGGAAGATGAGATAATTAAAGGGGTAAGTAGTAGAGATCTTCAAATCCCTCTTGTGGATCAAGATTATCAGCACCTTAGAAAAATCAATCTCCAACACCGCCACCAAGGCTGCTACAAACACCGCCATATCCCAGGTAATGAAATTATCAGGATTTGTTGGCGATATGCGGTGTAGAACTAACAACTACAATAACTTGGCTTTAAAGTTAAGGGTGGCCTTCGTAATCTACCCTCGAGAGGCTAACACCCAGTCAGCCTCTCACCATCAATCGTAAGATGCTGGGCCATCCATTTCTTCATTGTCTCTCTCTGCTCGGCGGTCTTAAAAAATGGGCCTGTTTTGATAGTCTCCCACATGTAGTCAAACTTTAGAGTCATGGGGGCCCATTGTTTCTTAGTGGTGGGGCTACATATGGACCGGCAGTGGGTATCCTCCGAGATGTCATCCTTGAAGTCCCGGACTAGTACAAAGGTGAGCGGGTCGTGTTTGGAAGGTCTCACCCTCTTACCAATAGAGCCTTTGAGAGTATCCACATAGGAAGTGTAAAACTCCGTGATTATATCCTTGTTGTAGGTAAGCATACACTGCTCCATCAATTTTAACTCGTGCCGGTTAAAAATTTAGGTACCTCATGGACCGTGTAAAAATCCCCCTATGAACTCGACGCTCTGCTTTCACTAACTGGGTCATCACCCCCTTTTCATTCAGCATTTTGACATCATTGTATATCTGGTGCTTCCCATCGAGGCACCATCGGTTGGTTTCCTCAGCAACGAGTGCGGGATCATCTTCTTAGGTACGGGTGCAGACTCTTAGCTAATAGCCTCATTAGATGAGCTCGGTGGTCATGACTCTCTTACCTCGCGACTGCCTAAAAGGCAGAACCAGGGGCAGTGGTTGCATTTAACCCAAAAGATTGAGTTGATCATAATGCGTATAAAGATCGGGAGTTTGAGGCAAAGCTTTCTTTTGAACCAAAGGAAGCCCCAGACGGTGAGTTGGTTAGTTTGCGCTCCTTATCAGACTAGGAGGGACTGGCTTTGCCAGGAATAACCTTCTAGGGGGTACCCCTAGTTACATTCGTAGATGGTGTAGTGGTAGTGTTACCCCATGTAACATATGTAGGATGTATTTCATTGTTGTACTCTACAATCATCCAATGTAGAAGGGTAATAGACTTGGATTTTCCCCATTTGACGTAACGACAACCTTCCAGAAATCCATTTGTACCCACAGGGCAGTTGTTACACTCAACTCACCCATGTGACACACTTGAAACATGCAAAACAAAGGATGGATATGAAAAAAGAACAAAGTTTAGTTATGCAAAGTCAGGTCGACAAGCACTATCGATGCTGTGTAAATTAATTGATGATTCGTCGATAGGGTCCATCTTTCAAAACTTAGAATTATTTATTATAGAAACTGATTAAACTTCTCTAATTTAAATGACGGACCGTAGTACAATTCTATCGTCTAACACTTACAAACTTTATAAGTCAACGAAAAATGGTTCTCCGAACGAAATGATAGACATGTTGTACAGTTTGTCGATCAATCAACGGATTGCAGTCAACATCCTCATTTACAACTGAAAAAATTTTAGGTTTGTGCAATTGACGAACCCAATTGACGGCTCATCGATCAATTGATTGTCCATCGAAGGGGTATTGTACTATTGGACTGAGATAAATTTCAGGCCATTTATTCAAGATCAAAATTTTTTACACTCTTTGACATAGTAATGTTTAGAAAAGCAACTATAACACTCACAAAACCAATTCGTCATTCCTAGTGTTTGTTTTCATATAATTTTTATTCTATTTCATCCATAGTATGAAACCCTAAGTAAAATTTCATAAACTACTGTGAAAATTAAATTTTTGAAAGATAACAAGGTCACATAACCACATTCTATCATTTTGAGGGATATACTACATAAGTATTAGCATGCGATTTCTGTAAATTTAGTCCCACAATAAAGACCCACTTCCAGATTTCTGGAAAAATCTATGAAAAAGAATTCAAAGTATAAAGGAAATTGAAACAGCTTTAGTTTAGAGTGGTGTTGTTGTGAGATAAACTTTTAAGAAGTACCCTACGCGCTTGATCATTGGTCAAAGAACAACAGAGAGAAAAGAGAATTTCGGAAGAGACAATTTTAGGAATTTGAGAGATTCTTATTTAGTCGTGAAATGGAATATGGTAGGATGGTGGATTGTGAAAAAGGAAGAAAAACAGTTTTGGACGGGAATTTTACAAGAATTTTAAGGTGAGAATGATTATGAACCGTTATGTCCTTTAATATTTCGAGCCAGTTCAAGTCGGGTCGCTGGGAGTTTAGATCTTTGAAACCTCATTGACAGTCCGTACATTAGTTGATTGTCTGTCGACTACGACCGTCGATTTAATCTAAACTTAGAAAATTTTGAAGAGACATACCAGGGATCTACGAACATAATCGACGGTCCGTCCAGTGATCAATGAGCCATTGATGGGGTCTGTAGAGCTTGATGTATCATTGTTTCATGGAACTTTCAATGCCTTTTACTTATGTTTAGTGTGCGTATAGGTCCTTTTTTAATAATTTCAATGTGTTTTTATCTGTGTTTTGCCAAAAAGTTGCCAAAAATGGAAATGCAACAGATTGAGCACAAAAGGTGACCCAGGAAGCCATAGACGGCCCGTCGTACCATCGATGGTTCATTGGTGGTTCATCGATTGGAGGTTGAAGCATCTGGATGCAACATAGGAAATTCTGACCAAGTGTTCGGCTACAATAGGATTGACGGTCTATCGATTTATTGACGGACCGTCCTTGAAAACATTTGATACGATCAAAGATTAGTCCCGGTACCCGGTATTGAAGAAATAACTAAGTATGGAACGACGAAGGAATCGATGGAACGTAAGTGTATTGAGGGACCGTGATGTTGATCCGTCGATTGCATCAGAGAAGATGCAAGGATGAAGGTTAAAAAACATTCTATGTATGGACTGACGGAGACAGTCAACGATCCGTCATTCCATTAATAGACAATTAGTGGAGTCTTCGATTAAAGACGCGTTTCAGGACAGACTTTCCTTATTTTGAAATCCTTTTATTTTGGGACATTTTTATTATAACTAGGGAAAACTCAGTTTTGGGGTTAGAATCTTTAGTTTTTTTATGCTCTTGTTATTGGAGACTTAACTTTGGATTTTGGGAATTAGTTCAAATTTCAAAAATTGATTCTCACGTGAATTTGTTATATCAAGTGCAATTTCTGGATTTATAAGTACATGCTTTACTGTCCAACAACCGTGAATTGTGTATTTCTAGTCATACAGAACTAAATCCACGACTAGGGTTGTGGCAACCATGGGTGAATAATAAAGTAAAACTATTTAAATAGAAATTCTAAAAATGATTCTTGCATGAATTGATAATTCATTCGTTAAAAAAACTTTTTAACGAGTGAACGCATTAGAACTTTCCCTATTTCTACTTGTCGGACGAAAGGGGTAGTAAATAGCAAAAGCATTATCAACAAAGATTTAGTGGACACTATCTAATATGCTAGTTTCAATTGGTTCAAAGTAGTAACTTAGTCATACATTGAATATGATGTTTAATATGAGATAAAGGTAAGGTTTAGTACATTACACATAGGTAGGTGGACAATTGTGCGGGGTGAAATTCTCTAGTTGCCGGACAAAGAAATTCGAGATTCCTAACTTACCACTTTGCATGCAAGTTACTAGAAAAGAATTGTTATAACTAGGATTGTTGCTGTATGAACCTATGGGAAACACTTACACCCTATTTTTCCTCATCATGTGATAAACACCAAAGTTTTAGTTTTGCTATTGTTTTACCTAGAAATAATTGAACACTTTTGTTACACAAACCCCCTCCCCCTCTTTAATTAACTGATTTCAGAAGGAACTTGACTAAATAGACATAATCTTAGACTAATGTTAAGTCTAAACCATTTTCCTCGTGGGATCGACACCAATCTAACAATTGGGTTCCCTGCATAATAAGACCACTTATAGTTCTTTAGGGAAGTATAATTTGAGCATATTAAATTTTTGCCCCGCTGCCAGGGAAAAGGGCTTTTAGATTAACTTTAATCCCAATTACTAATTTTTAGTGAATAATTTACTGATTTTACTTTGTTTCTTTGTTTTTGTGTCTTTGAGGTCTAGCTTTAGTGTATGCCAAGTACACGGAGTCGAGGAGAACCAACACTTTCGTTTGATGCAGAATTGAACCGTAAACTTCTGAATAAATTATACACACAATCCTACTAACCTTGGTGATGGGATCAATCGTTAACTTCCTCCACTAGTTGATGCTCAAAACCAAGTGATCGTGGAAAACCCTGATGAGGGCGCTCTAAGGAGACAACCTCTTGACCCACACCCTCAAGAGTATTATAGGGGCAATGTTAACATCACTTATTCAGATGTACTTCTTGTCGTACCTCCTCTACCACAAGGTCATTCATTCATGGTAACTAGTAGCGTGGTGCAGATGTTCACCGTTAGAGGTTTGTTTTTGGGGCTACCATCTGAGGATTCACATGCTAACTTCCCCAAACTGAGATCGGTGTACAAGATTTGTATAGGGAGGCAGGACTTGGACATGGATGTCATCGGATTAAGGGTGGTCTCTCTATCTCTTACAGGAGAGGACACAATTTTGCTTACTGTGTTTCCCTATCATTCGACATATACATAGGAGAAGTTTAGGGATGTGTGCCAAGCACGGTATTGTCTGGTGACTAAAAATCTCAACCAAAAAGAGAGAGTGAACAACTTTATGGCATTGCCTAGGGAGTCGGCAAGTAGTTTTTGGGATAGGTTCACCTCATTTGTGAGAAGTGTCCCAAACCACCACATTGATGATGAATTGTTGAAAGAGTACTTCTACAGGGGGAAAGATTATAACAATAAGGCGGTACTTAATACTACTGCTGGTGGTTCTAATAGTGAGTTCACTTAAGCAGAGATCGCGAAAAAGTTGGACAAAATTTCTAGAACAACGAGGGTTGGAGCACTAGAAAGTCAGACACTGGGAGAAACACATTTGTCGTGCAAGCTACACACAACCCGGCCGCAGATGAGTTTCGTGAAGAGATTGCTCAAATGAGGATTGAGCTTCGGTTGGCATTGAAAAATGTAACTAGAGGTGCAGAGAAAGTGAATGTAGTGAAATATTTTACTAAACCACCCCCACAAGTAAATGAATTTTACTATGAGGAAGACTCTTATGTAGTGAATGGGCAGACAGGGGGTTTCCAACTGAATGCCCAAGGATCAAATAAGGAGTATAGTCACCAGGGTAAAGGAAATTAAAGTCGGAACTATGGGAATTACAATCGAGAGTGTCACAATGTTCGAGATGAAAACTACAACCACTACAACAACTTCAACCGGGGTAACTATAGTAACAGAAACATTAAGAGTAGGTCCTATTTTCCACCTCAAAATTGGGAAGTTGCTCTTAGGGATGTTGGAGGTAGTATGGCACGAGTTGAGGATATGTATCAAAAGAAGATGAGGAGGTTTGATTCTAGTGTTCAACATTCCTAAGAGTTGAGAGGTTATTTAGCTTATATTGGGCAAAAGGTTGATGCACATGTAATCTCAATAAAGCATCTTAAGTTGCAAATGGCCCAAATGTCTTCTACTATAAACCCACACCAACCGGATATTCTTCCTAGCAATACCGTCCAAAATCTGAAAAATGATGGCCATTGGATGGCAGTGACTACTCAAGAGAAAAGTATACCATTCATCCACATGTGCCGTATTGCGTAGAAGATGAGATGAGAGTAGATGATGAGGTAGTGGAATTTAGTGATGAGTAGGTAGATAGATTGGGGAAAGAATCTAAGATACCCCAAAAGGTGACTCTCATTCCTAGACCACCACCTCCATTCCCACAAAGATTGGTAAAATAGACCGAGGATGGTAAACATCGGCGTTTTATTACTATTTTGAAACAACATTCCATCAATGTCCCTTTGATAGAATCTGTTCAAATGCCCGGTTATGTCAAGTATATAAAATATATGGTCACTAAGACGAGATTGGTTAGTTTTGAGGATGATGATCGAATGCATCAATGTAGTGCTATAGCTACAAGGTCTCTTGTTATAAGAAATAATATCCGGGTGCTTTCACAATTCCATGTACAATCAGGTTATTACACTTTGCTAAAGCATTATGTGATCTTGTGGCAAACATAAATCTCATGCCTCTCTCTATTTAAAAGAAGTTGGGTTTGGGTGACCCAACGCTCACTGCGATGCGGTTATTGATAGCTAATGAAACGGTGAAGAGGCCTATTGGAATACTCCACGATGTGTTAGTGAAGGTAGATTCATTTATATTTCTGGCCGATCTTGTGATTCTTGATTGTGAGGTGGACTTTAATGTGCCTATTATTCTTGGGAGGCTGTTCCTTGCTACTGGTCGCGACTTAGTTGACATGGAGATAGGGCATATGAAGTTTTGATTCAACATTGAATAAGCAACTTTCAACATTTGTAGGTCCACGAGGCAGAGTGGTGAGCTCCAATCGCTATCTGCGGTATCCTACACGTTTGAGAGTTTGTCTTAGGTACAAATGGAAGAGCGCCTTGGTGTTGAGGCACTAGTGGTAGTTATCATGAATTTTGTCAGTCATGGTATTGAAGATTATGGGTCATTTCTTGTGGCACATGATCGAAGTGATGTGCGGTTCACACCAAAGAAGTTGGAGTTAGATATGAAGCATCAAGAGTCTCCACCCGTGAAACTATCTATTCAGTAGTCCCAAAAATATAAGCTTAAGGCTCTACCACCTAATCTGAGGTATGTCTTCTTAGGAAAAGATGACACTTTGTCGGTAATTGTTGCATCGTAGTTGAAATATGGAACAAGTGGAGTGTCTTGTAGAATTATTAAAAAGGTTCAAAATAGTCATTGGTTGGACTATTGCGGACATTATTAGGATTCCACCTGATATTTGTTCACACAAAATCAAACTCATGCCCGACCATAAGCCAAAAATTGAGCATAAAAGACTGTTAAATCCACCTATACAAGAGGTAGTGAAGAAGGAGATTAGTAAGTGATTAGGTGCGAGAGTCATATATCCTATTGCCGATAGTAGTTGGGTTTTCCCTATTCAGTGTGTGCCCAAAAGGGGGGATCGATTGTGGTCCCTAATGAGAATAATAAACCTGTTCCAATTAGTCTAGTGACCGAATGAGGAGTTTGTATAGACTACGAGAAATTGAATGCATGGACTGAGAAGGACTAAATTCTGATTCCCTTCATGGATCAGATGTTTGATAGGCTTGCAGGAAAGGGGTGGTATTCTTTTCTTGATGGTTACTTGGGTTACAACCAAATCTCTATTGCACTGGAGGATCAAGAGAAAGCCACATTTACTTGTGTTTATGGAACTTTTGCGTTCAAGAGGATGCCTTTTGAGTTGTGTATTGCACCGACAACTTTTCAGAGATGTGTGATGTTGATATTCTCCGATATGGTGGAATACACTATTGAGGTGTTTATGTAAGATTTTTCAGTGGTTGGAGACTCCTTTGAGCGTTTTTTAGTCATTTTTCTCAAAAGGTGTGAAGATTGCAACCTTGTGCTAAATATGGAGAAATGTCACTTCATGGTGAAAGAGGGTATTGTATTGGGTCATAGCATTTCAAAGAAGGGGATACACGTTGATTGAGACAAAGTCAAGGTGATAGATAGACTTCCTCCATTGTAACGACCTGTTTAGTCGTTTTGAGCAGCAGACTTCGATTCTAGAAAAACAGGCAAAGACAACGGGCCCCACGACGGACCGTCGTAGGCACGACGGACAGTCGCAGGGTCTCGTTCAAAACACTTAGAAAATCTTAAATTGGGTACTGAAAATCGACTCTCTGAACTTCGTAACGAAATGGAAGGACGAACCGTCACATGTGTGACAGACCGTCACAGAGTCTTTTGTGGAAATCTAGTCTCTGAGCCTTGCGACGACCTGCAGGACGGACCGTCACAGGCACGACGGGCCGTCGCAGGTTGCATAATCCCCGTCTGGGTCGGATTTCTTGATATGTTTTAAGGGACGTTTTTGACTATTCCTGCTTTAATTATAAAGTTAGTGGGTTAATGTTAATAAGTCTAATTACTTGGGGGTTAAAAGAGGGAACCTTAAGTTAATTAGTGGGTTATTACTGCCATCTTTTATTCTTAATCATATAATAATTAGGGTAAAAGAAAGAGGGTTAGAATAAAGAAAATAGAAAGAACAAAGAGAAGGAAAGAGAAACGATAGAGAGAGGATCAAACGAGAGGAAAAACACAAAGCTTGGGAAATTGCTTGCTTGATCATGAATCTTCGGTGGAGGTAGGTTATAATTTCTCTTACGATATTCGTAGTAAACTCTTAATACCGAATGATATGTATTGATAATATTGTAAACCCTGCTATGTGCTTAATTGTATGCTTGAATGAATGTAATTATATAATGGTGATTATATAAGCATGATGAAGTTATTGAATCCCAAATCTTGCAAAACCCTAATCTCTTTGTTAATGATGATGCCTTGGTAATAAAAGAACGCTTGATGAATTGATAGAAGGAGATTAGGGGATCGGGTGTCACGAACCGACACGTAGATTTAGGGGATCGGGTGTCACGAACTGACATGTAGATTTAGGGGATCGGGTGTTACGAACCGACACGTAGAATTAGGGGATCGGGTGTCACGAACCGACACATAGATTTAGGGGATCGGGTGTCACGAACCAACACGTAGATTTAGGGGATCGGAGTGTCACGTTCCGACACATAGTAGTAGGGGATCGGAGTGTCACGTACCGACACAAGAGAAATAAAGATAATGAATCTTGAAAGATGTTGATATACTCAATCTAATGAACATAATTCCCAAATGAGTATGGTATTGAGGCTTGAGTCCTCATGTATGAACTTGACGGTAATTGTTAATGATATAGTACTTGCTGTTGCTACATGTTGAGTATCATAGTTGATTTTATGATATTACTTGGTATATATTGATTTCTATTTTGAGTTGGCCGATGATATCTACTCAGTACCCGTGTTTTGTACTGACCCCTACTTATATGTTTTCTTCTTGTTTATTTGTGGAGTACAGCAAACGTGCCGTCATCTTCGACTCAACAGTAACTCTAGCCAGTCTTCATTACTCCGGATATCAGGGTGAGCTAATGATTCTAGCTTGGACTGGATCTTCCTCTTCACGTCTTGATGCCTTGGTGTTCCGGCATGGACTAGCTTTTACTTGTTTTAGCTTTTAGAATACTCTTAGTTTAGTCATTTGATTATAGATGTTCTTGTGGTGATGACTTCCAGATTTTGGGGAATAATAGATGTTGGATTTTAGAAGTTATTGAATTGGTTTTTATTGATGAGTTAAGTCTTCCGCATTACTTTCTGTTGATATTATATTGAAATGTTAAGGTTTAGATGGGTTGGTTCGCTCACATAGGAGGGTAAGTGTGGGTGCCAGTCGCGATCCGGTTATGGGTCGTGACATCCACCCATCTCTCTAAAAGGTGTGAGGAGTTTTCTTGGGCATGAGGGCTTCTACCAAGGGTTTATTAAGGATTTTTCAAAAATTGCACATCTTTTGTGCAAGTTACTTGAGAAATAATGTAAATTTTATTGTGTTGAATCCTGTCTGATGGGGTTTGGATAGTTGAAGGAGAAGTTGGTGTTTGTGCCTATTATTATTTCTCCGTATTGGAGTAAGACATTTGAGGTGATGTGTATTGCACCATAAGTCCCTTAATGAAGATTAAAAGAACTATAATGTGAGTAAACAAGTGCTCCTTGCGGTGGTATTTGCTTTAAAAAAAATTTGCTCCTATTTTCTTGGCACTAGACTCATAGTGCACACTGATCATTCTACATTATGATATTTGATGGAAAAGAAGGATGTGAACCCAAGGTTTATTAGATGGGTATTAGTTTTGCGAGAGTTTGATTTTTAATTGAAATATATAAAAGGGACCGAAAATCAAGTCGTTGTTCACTTTTACAGACTAGAGGATGAAGATGTGCAAGAATTGGGTGAATAAGATGAAATTGATGATACTTTCCCTGATGAGCATGTCTTGGCCACTTTCCATGACTTGATTTCACTGTTCGCCCATTTTGTGAAATATTTCTCTAGTGATATAGTCCCATCGGACTTGTCCTTTCATCAAAGGGAAAAGTTCATGCATGATCTGAAAAATTTCTTTTGGGATGTGTCGTATTTATATAGGAGGTTTGTTGATTGCCTTATTCTCCATTTTGTGCCGGAAGTTGAGATGATGAAGGTTTTTGAGGCATGCAACTTCTCGCCTGTGGCTGAGCATCATAGTTGTATTCAGACTGCCCATAAAATTTTGCAATGTGGCTATTATTGGCCAACCATCCACCAAGATTCTCATGAGTTCGGCAAGGCATGTGATAGGTGCCAAAGAGATGGAGGTACTTCTAGAAGGCAAGAACTCCCTTAGAATCTCATTCTTGTAATTGAGTTGTTTGTTGTATGGGGCATTGACTTTATAGGACCTTTTGTGAGTTTTCATGGGATGAAGTATATTCTTGTGGCAGTTGATTATGTGTCAAAAGGGGTGGAAGCCATATCAGTTGCGAATAATTAATGGAAGAGTGTCATTGCATTCTTGAGAAAGAACATATTTTCCAGATTCGGCACCCCTAGGGCCATTATTAGTGATGGGGGATCCCACTTTTTCCACAAGTTTTTCAAAGGGTTATTGGAGAAATATGGGGGTCACCACAATATAGCCACTCCTTACCATTCCTAGACTAGTTGGCATGTTTAAGAGTCAAACAGAGAAATCAAGAAAATTCTGGCAAAAAAGGTGAATACAAGTAGAACGGATTGGTCAAGGAGGCTTGATAAAGCTCTTTGGGCCTACCGAACAACATGTAAGACTCCTATAGGTATGTCTCCATACCAACTTGTATATGGGAAGGCTTGTCACTTGTCGGTTGAGTTAGAGCACAAGTCCATATGGACGATGAAGACATAGAAGATGGATTGGAATGAAACAACGGAGCAGAGATTAAATTAGTTAAATGAGATTGATGAGTTTCGCTTGAAGGAGTATGAAAGTTCAACCCTCTACAAAGAAAAGATAACGACGTACCATGACCAAAAGATTGAGAAGAGCGGATTTGCGGTTGGGGACTTGGTGCTTTTGTTCAACTCTTGGTTGTGCTCGTTTCCGGTCAAACTCAAGTCCAAATGGACTGGTCCATTCTATATCACTAAAGTGTTTCGTCATTGTGTGGTTGAGTTTAGGAACAAGGAGGGTTCACGGTTCATGGTAAATTGACAAAGAATCAAAATCTACCTCAGGCATGTAGAAAATGTGAATGATGTAGTTGAGGCATATCTTCTTGATGAATCTGAGTAATCAAGGATCTTGCATCGTTCTGCGAGGTTAAATCAAGCACTGAATGGCAGGAAAACCAATGTGTATACTGTATCAAACAATATATTTTTCTTGTCTTTGTAGGAATAGTTGCATTCTTTTGGTTTTTATTGAATATTGTATGCAAATTTTCATTATTTCTTGCAGTATGTTGGCCAGAATAGTTTACGGTCGGTTTCTAAAAAGTGTCCAGAAAACACAAAAAGAATGTCTTTTTGGGTGCTCAATGTGCAGGGACCAAACCAAACGAAATATGCATAAATTGGTCTGGTGCACTGATCAAAGGACCAATCGACAGGCCGTCGTCCCATCGGCGGACCATCGATGGTGTCCGTTGATCCTAGGTATGATTATCAATGTAGTCTCTAGGTTAGTGCACAATCGATGGAGTAGTAGATGGATGGTCGATTGATTTATGATCCGTCAACGAGGAATTGTTAGTTACACGAAACCCGTGACCCAACCCTACCCGACCGGCGATACATATTAATTCACCTTTTCAGTTACCCCATACCTTTCTAAATTCTCCCTCAAACCGTTTCAATCCCCCTTTTCCCTTATTCCCCCACTCACTCCCACATTCATTCACACTAAATTCCTCTCTTATTTCTCACTCTCTCATCTTCTCTAAATTCTCAGAACCCTAATCGCCCAAATTCCCCAAACATCTCTTCCTTTTTCCAATTCATGTTAAAAGGAGGGCTGGCTGGTTGTTGTCCCAAAGTTCACTCTCACATTCACTCCACTACAGCATAAAGGTATGTCATTTGCTCCATGAATTCTTGTTCATATGTATGGGAGAATAATTAGAATATATGTGGGTCTTGACTTAGGGACAAATTTGCATGATTAACTTTTTAAAATTAGGTTCCTTATTCCTTAGAATGATTGAAAGTGAATGGGTTGGGGGTGCTAACTGTCTAAATATATTATGACTGTTGTTTAATTTATGGTTTTCTTATATAGGGCCTAATAATTTCTTTGAATCTAGGATCAAATTTGGTATATTGGAAGCCCTAAGAATGACGAAGTTTTTTGATGTTTGCTATTGAAAGTTGTTTGTCTTGATGCGCTTGAAATTGTCTATTTGTGGGGAGCAATCGATGTCCAAAAAATTAGTCTCTAACTAATAGTACGAGACTCCGTCAACGGACCGTCGGTCAATCGACGGACCAATGATGGGGTCCATCGATATCTTCACCGCGTATTCGCTTAACTCTTGAATGATGGAAATGGCCTACAGCCGTCGATTTATGTAAAGGCTATTCTACACATCCGTCCTTTCTAACTACAACCCTCTTCTCTGAAGTTTTATTAATTTTTTTAAGTGTCCAATGACGGAAGTGGACTACGCTCCGTCGACTAATCGATGGGACATTCAACATGTCCGTCATTTCTAACGGCAACTTGTGCGGACCTGTACCTTCTAATTTTGCTATGTGTCCACCGACAGACCCTATCGACAGACCATCATTTAATCATTGGACCGTCGATAGTGCCCGTCAACCATTTCTTCTTTTGTGTGTGTACGACGATTATAATAAAACTATTAACTCTCCTTTGCAGGTACTAATGGCCCCCAAGCAAGATATTGTCTATTCCAGGGGACGTACCAAGTCCACGTACTATCCCGACATTTGATTTACTTGTCCAATGATGAGTAAGATCCCAAGTATGATCCCCCAGCACCCAGACCCGACACCTGCTGCTCGAGCCACTTGGGGCACGCCTAAAAAGGTGGCGCCCGACGTAGTCTCTTCCTCTCTGTCTGATAAGGAGTGCACACTAACTGGCACACCGTCAAGGTCTACCTCAAGTTCTGAAAGAGCGTCTGGCACTTAGGAGGCTTGCGGTTTTGAGTCGACCAACTCTACAGTGTTGAATGAGGCCATTGCCTCAGCTTCCGATTCATATCGACCCACTGTTACTGATTCACCTGCACAACATGCCTCGTCTAATCAGGCCTAGAGTTTGGAGTCTGCATCGAGACTTCGATATGAGGATCCTGCAACATTTGCTGCTCAACCTAACAGGTGGTACGTAGAGGAGCAGCACCATATATACAGGGATGCTAAGCTGCTCAATAATAAGGGGGTCATGACTCGGACAGTGACAGTTGAGCAACGGTTTTTTACAGGGAGTCTGCACACTGTCGCTGCAATACATGACCTATTCACCCGCCACCAGTGCTAGTGGATGAATAGGAGTATGGGACGCTACTGTGAGGAGTTGGTGCGCTAGTTCTACGCTTTTTACGTAGCAACTCTCAAGGGTTCTTTTGATAGGCGGTCTAATCCCTCCGAAAAGGCACAACTTACATATGTTCGAGTCTGTGGCTTTCGGGTGGATATCTCTTTGCCTACAATTCATCATTTCTTATACATTCCATATAATGATGCCTAAAGGGTCCCCCTCACCCCAGTTTTACTATAGGTGGGATGTGATTAAGCAGGGCCATTTCCGGTATAAGTAAGGCTCATCCCAAAAGAACTTATCTAATTAATGAATGAACTTTTTCCTCTGGTGGAAGGATAAATCTTTTTGAACTACATCACATTTGAGATAGTTTGCAAGGTCTCAAACCATGGGATCAAATCCTAAGCAGCGGCGAATACATGTTCATCTGGAAATGCATCATCAATTTCAATTTTTTCACCCAATTCGCGCATAGCTTCATCCTTCAATCTAGAAAAATTCTCGGCTACTTGATTCTCAATTCCCTTTCTATCTTTCACCTCGAATTCAAACTCTTGCAGCAATAATACCCATCTAATCAACCTTGGCTTCACATCTTATTTTCTTATCAAGTACCTCAAAGCGGAGTGGTTTTTGTGAACTATAACCTTTTTACCAAGCAAATAAGAGCAAAAGAGGAAGCTCTTGTTTAGGATCTTCAAAGCCTCACTTAGGGCCTTACTCACACGGTAAATGGGGTGAATGATGTTATGTCCCCTCAAAACCAATACCAAACCATTTGCAACCCCATTAGCATCACACATAACCTAAAATGACTCACTCAAATTTGGTGAAATAATACCGGGTGCGGACACCAACTTCTCCTTCAACTCTCCAAATTATTTCACACATGATTCATCCAAATAGAAATTACATTCCTTCTCGAGAAGTTTGCACAAAGGATGTTCAATTTGTGAAAAATCCTTATTAAACCTCTGGTAAAGGACAGCATGTCCAAGAAAACATCTCACACCTTCTCAAGAGATGGGTGGAGAAAGCCTCTCTGTCACCTCAACTTTAGCTCGATCAACCTCTATTACCTTCTCCGAGATGCAATGGCCCAACATTGTACCTGTTTTCACCATACAGTGAATTTTTTCCCGATTAAGAACCAGATTTCAATCCTCACATCTTTTGAGAACCTTAGCCAAATTGCTCAAACACCGATCAAAGGAGTCTCCAACCACAAAGAAGTCATTCATGAATACGTCAGTAGTACCCTCCACCATATTTGAGAATATCGACATCATACATCGCTGGAAAGTATCTAGTGCATTACATAACCCAAGGACATCCTTTTGAATGAAAATTTCCCATATGGGAAAGTCAAAGTGGTCTTTTTTAATCATCATGGGCAATAAATATTTTGTTGTAGCCCGAATAGCCATTAAAAATCAATATCATCCTTTGCCTGCAAATTTGTCTAACATTTTATCCATGAAGGGCAGGGGGAAAAGGTCCTTTTCAATCTAAGCATTCCACTTTCGGTAGTCCATACAAACCCTCCATCCATTCACTGGCACATTGGAACAAGCTCGTTCCTCTCATTAGGCACCATTTTCATCCCACCCTTTTTAGGCATATAGTGAATAAGACACACCCAACTACTATATGCAATTGGATAAATTACTCTGGAATCCAACTACTTGATCATCTCCTTTTTTACTACCTCTTACATAAGTGGATTCTACCTTCTTTGGTGATCAATACTTTGTTTATGATCGGGAATGAGTTGGATTTTATGTGAACAAATACCGGGGGGAATCATAATAATGTCCGCAATAGTCCAACCAATGGATTTTTTAGAACCTCTTCAAAACATCGACTAAACAATCTACTTGTGTCCCATTAAAATCCGCTACAATTATCACCGCCAAAGTGTCATATCTTCCAAATAACACATACCTCATATGAGGGGGTAGAACCTCAAGCTCTAATTTTTTGCATCCTCTATAGATGATTTCGCACGTGGAGACTCACAATGCTTCATATCTAACTTCAATTTCTTTTGTTTAGACAGATAGACATTTCGTTCAAGTGAATCCACTAAAAATCCATAAAATTTAATACTATCACTTTAAAAAGATATGATCACTCCAACTAGTGTCTCGACTCCTTGTCGTTCTTCAATTTGTACCTCATATATACTCTCAACCCTGTAGGTTATGTCAAATACCATTTGGAGCAGACCACTCTGCTTCATTGACCTACATATGTTGAAAGTTGCTTCTTCATTGTTAAACCTAATCTACATCTGCCCTTTTTTCATATCAATCGATGCACACCCGTGGCAAAGAATGGCCTCCTAGAATAATGGAAAACTCAAAATCAAACTCTCAGAAAGGAATCACAAAATTGACTTGATGGTGTGGTAGGAAGAGTGTTAGGTTGACATGAATTCACAGAATTAGACAATTGCGCTATTTGTTAGTCAAGATGCTCAATCGAAACTGCATGTGCATACATCTGTTGCGAAATGTTAGCTTAATCACCACTCATCTCCTTGGCATGCTCATCACTAGTATAAAATATCCTCTTCATCTTTTTTAGCATATCCTCAACTCATGCCATACTACCTCCGTCATCCCTAAGAGCAACTTCCTGATTTTATATGGGAATATAGGGCACACTCCGATCATTCCTGTTACCATAGTTATTCTCTTTGAAGTTGTTGTCGCTGTTGTAGTTGCCATCTCAAACATATTTACCCTCTTAGTTGTAGTTACAATATTCTCGACCTTGGCGCCAATTCTCCTGATTGGAGACTTGGGAATTTAGTCAGAAACCCCCATTTGATCATTCACTGCATAGGCATCAATCATAATAGTACTCATCTACCAGTGGTTGTGGTTTAGTAATGTAGTTCACCGTATTAACATTTTCTACACCTCTGCTCACATGTTTCAAAATCAACCCTAGCTTAGTTTTTATCTGTGCCAACTCTTCATGCATCTTATATGTTGTTGGGTTGTTTGTAGCTTGAATTGCAAACGTGTTTCTCCTAGTGTGCGACTTTCTAGTGATCAAAGCCTTGTTGTTGCGACATATGTTCTCTGACTTCTCTACGATCTCTGCATAGGTGCACTCTCCATAGGAACCACCCGAAATAGTATCGAGAACTTCCTTGTTGTTATCATCTTGACCCCTGTACAATTATTCTTTAGTGACTCATCATCAATGCAGTTGTTTTAGATGTTTTTCGCAAACCTAGTAAACATGTCCCAAGAGCTACTCACAAACATTCCAAGTAATGCCACAAAGTTGTTCACCTTATCCTTGTGGTTGAGATTCTTGGACACTGGATAGTACTTTGCTAAGAATAGATCTCAACTGATTTCAACTAAAAACGGAGTTGTAGAGAAGCTCAGCAACCATATCGCGACATATCCTGTCAATGATAAAGGAAACAGTCGCAACCCATTAACATTCATATCCATGTCTGGCCTACCCACACAACTCTTACATACATACCTCACTTTAGCTATGTGAGCATGAGGGTCCTCTTATGGTAGTCCGTCAAACAAGCCTCTCGCAGTGAAAATCTTTATCTAGCTACTCATGACCATAAAAGTGTGACAATGGGTAAGAGGAGGTAGGACAAGAGGCCCATCAGATTCTGTGATATTCACATTACCCCTAGAGAAATCTTGAGGTCATGGTGCTGAAGATTGCACCCTAAAAGAATTATCTAATTGATTATCATAACGATCTTTGTTGTGTCCCTGAACTGGTAATGGTGGATGAAAAATTGCCTCATCACCTAGATTGGATGTGATTTGTTGATTTTCCATCCTCCTCAATATGCAGTTATGTTCAGGCCAAATGGAATGAATTGGTTTCCCTGTCTCCGTGTACTTGGAATACACTAGATCCAGACCTTAAAGAAACAAAAACAAAAAAAAAAATTAAAACCAGGAAATCATTGACTAAATTTCAATAATATAATTAAACTTAGTCTAAAAGTCAGATTCCCGACAGTGGTGCCAAAATTTAATACGCTCAAATTAGACCTTTTTAAAGAAGTATAAGCGGTCGTAATCAAGTAGAGAACCCAACTAGTAGGTTGGGGTAGATCCAATGAGGAAAATTGTTTAGACTTAATTTCAATGTCCAATTTTTTCTATTTAGCCAAGCTTTTTTTGAAAGTAAGTAATTAGAGGAAGGAGGGTTTGTGAAATAATTTTCTTTAACACTTCTAAGTTTACAAGTATGCAAAAGTAAAAATATAGTTTTTATCATGTTGTGAGACTAATTAGCGTATATTTGTTCCCTATAGGTTCATTACAACGTATTCCTAGAAATACTCATTCTTTCCTAGTGTTTTGCATGTAAAGTGGTATCTTATGGATCTCTAAATCATTGATCCGACATCTAGAGAATTTCACCCCGTACCTTGGTCAGGCTACGTGTGTATAATTTACTAACCCTTATTATTAACTCATATAATACATCATAATTGATGTATGGCTTAGTTATTACTTCTCATCAATCGACACTAGACAATTAGATAATATCCAACTAAATCTGTGTTGATAATTATATTCCTATTACTACCTCCTTGGTCTTTGAAGTAGAAACAAGGCTAGTTCTAACACGTGTTCTTGTTAAAAATACTTCTAAACAAATGAATTATCAAAACATGCAAGAACCTATTTGAGAATTGGTTATTTGCTATGTCTATTTTGTTAATTACCCATGATTCCCATAACTCTAGATGTGGATTTAGTTATCCATGCAAGCAATATCACAATTCATTGTTTTTAACAAGATATTATTAACTTACTTGAACAATAAGAATAATCCCAAAAAATAACTTGAAATTGCAAGATAAAAACTTCAAACAAAATCCGAAAATTGATTGATTTATAAAAAATTGCAAAAAAAAAAACACCAAACAAACGTAGAAAAATACTAATAATGTATAACCCCAAAAATGAAGTTTTGATACCCTATTTATAGGAAAACATTATCCTAAATTAAAAGGAATTAAAACAAAGAAAATTTGACCAAAAACGCGACATTGATCGATCACCCATACTGACGGACCATCGATAGAATGATATTCTGTCGATTGCCTCTGTCAGTCGAGAACTAGAATTATTTTTCATCATTAGTTGAACATCTCTAAATCAAACAACGTACCTGCAATATGGTCCATCGACTCATCTATGTTCTGTCGATGCTCTTCCATCGCTTCATACTTAGAATCTTGAGAAATCAGGTACTAGAGCCTTCTCTAAACAGATCAACGGTCGACCAGTATGGTTCGTCAGTTGATCTACGAACCGTCATTTGAGTTCATGGTTCCACACTTAGTAAGATTTCCCTATTATTCTCCCATAGAGTAAATTGCAGATCGACGATCACCACCTACGGGCTGTCGATTGTACGACAGGTCGTCGATGACCTTCGTAGGTCATCTTTATGCACTCTTTTGTAGCTACCTTTTTCATTTTTAATCTTGACATATCTCCTGTTAAATGCATTGAAAGCACTAAAAGCACTGTGAAACCATGTTACATCACCGCCACTATTATTAATGAGAGACTACTATAAGGTCAGCAGTAAGAAGGGCCGAGGAAGGGATTGCCAATATGGGAGATAATGACATTGAGCAAGTTCTTATGAGTGGTCATGTCCTGGTTCTTCCTTCACCTATCACGGATGGTGAAATAAGGTCGACTATTCTCAATTTTCCCAAGCCATGACCTCTAAATCTAATGCCTTCACTTCTCAAGTCCAAGATGTGACTGTCCAAGTCAATCGGGAGGTTGACCCACATATGCCTCCACATGCTAACACTATGGCATATCATTCGATAGACTTTACTAGGAAGAACCCACCAATGTTTTTCGGGTCAAAAGCGGATGATGACCCTCAATACTTCCTAGATGAGGCCCATAAGATCCTATTTCTATTGGTGTGGCATTGAATGAGAAGGCTGATTTAACGGCCTCTCAACTCAAATATGTGGCCAAAACTTGGTACACCCAATGGAGGTATAATAGGGTGCTAATAGGTGGTCAGGTGACTTGGGAGATATTCAAGAAGGCCTTCCTTGATATGTTCTTTTCTAGAGAGTTAAGGGAAGGTAAGCTGGGAGAATGCACCAACCTTCATCAAGGAGGTATGAATGTACTTTATTCTACTTGAACTTTACTAGATTATATAAGTATGCTCCATCCTTGGTGTCGAACCAAAATGATGAGATGAGCTATTTTCTTATAGGAATCTCCGATGACTTTGTGGGAAAATTTCGTTCAGCTACACTTCATGATAATATGTATATCTCTCATCTAATGGTTCATGCTAATCAAGTTGAAGGAAGTAGAAAAAGGAGGAAGAATAGAGAGTCCAAGAGAGTCAAGTCTTATGAAGGTAATTCTTCAAAGGGAAGATTGGATGTCCAGGACAAGCCTAGATTCGAGAAGAAGTACTAGTTCACAAACAAAGAAGCTAACTAGTGGGAATTGTTGTACGAAGCATTTTTGTGAGTTCCTCATTGGGACGGACAATTGCTTTTGGTGTGGAAAGAGATTCAACGAGGTTAGGGATATTCCCTAATGTGAAGGGGCAACATCAGGGGATTAGTCCATCTCAAACAAATTTTTCTAATGTTGATTCTCATATAAAGAATCGCTTTTATAATCTTCGCTCTAGGGGCGAGCAAGAGAGTTCTCCCTATGTGTTGATAGGTCTTTTACAAGTCTTCTCTATTGATGTTTATGATTTACATTATCCGGGTGATACATTATCTTTTGTTACTCTTTTTGTAGATAGAAAGTTCGATACCTTGCTAGATATCCTAAATGAACTTTTTATGGTAACTACCACGTTCGGTGAGTCTGTGGTTGCAAAGACGGTATATAGAAATTGTCCTATAATGTTGCCCAATAGAGTTACTCGTGTTAAATTAGTTGAAGTCAATATGGTTGATTTTGATTTAATTTAGGGATTGGATTGGTTTCATAATTTTTTTGGTTCAATAGATTGTAGGAAAACATTTGTCAAGTTCAATTTTAGTAATGAAGCTATTTTGGAGTGAAAGGAGGTAATTCTATTCCTAGAGTTTGTATCATTTCTTGTCTAAGGTCTTGTAAGATGATCACAAAAGGATGTTTATACCATATTGTAAGAGTCAAAGATTTAGACTCCAAAAATCATTCGATTGACTAAGTCCTCGTAGTGAGGGAATTTTCGTAGGTCTTTCCTAATGACCTTATCAGAATGAAATTGATTTTATTATTGACTTGCTACCAGATAACAACCTCATTTCAGTTCCTCCTTATCGGGTTTCTCAGGCCGAAATGAAGGAGTTGAAGGCACAGCTCAAAGTCTTGCTCGACAAAGGTTTCATAAGACCTTGTATTTCTCCATTGGGTGCTCCAATTCTGTTTGTGAAGAAGAAGGATGGATCCTTTTTGATTTGCATTGATTATCACCAACTCCATAAAGTAAAAATTAAGAATAAGTATCCTCTACCTCGGATTGATGACTTGTTTGATAAACTTCAAGGGGCAAGCTACTTTTCTAAGATTGACATGAGATTGAGGTCACCAACTTAGGGTGAGAGGTGAGGATATACCTAAAACGGCATTTCAAACTATGTATTGTCACAATGAGTTCCTATTAATGTCATTTAGTCTCATTAATACCCTGGCGTCTTTTATGGACGTCATGAATATGGTGTTTCAAAATTACCTATGTTTATTTGTCATTATCTTCATTGACGACATCTTGGTATATTTGAAGAATGAGGGTGAACATATGGACCATTTGAGGGTGTTATTACAACTTCTTAAGGAACACAAAATATTTTCCAAGTATTTTAAATGTTAGTTTTGGTTGAGGAAGGTGGCATTTCTTGGTCACTTTATATCTAGTGAGGGAGTTGAGGTTCATCCAAGGAAAATCGAAGCTGTTAAAAATTGGCCTAGACCATTGACTCGAACTAGCATCAGGAGTTTCTTCGGTCTAACGGGTTACATTAGGTGGTTTGTGGATAGTTTTGTGTCCATTGATTCTCCTTTGACTACCTTGAACCAAAAGAGTATGAAATTTGAGTGATCAGAGGCATGTGAAAGGAACTTCCAAATTTAGAAATATACGCTTACCTCCGCTCCGGTGTTGACGTTATTAGAGGGTACTAAGGGCTTTGTGGCATATTGTGATGCATCCCGAGTGGGCTTGAGGTGTATCCTTATGCAACATGAGAAAATTGTAGCCTATGCCTCTAGGCAACATTAGGTATATGAGACGAATTACCAAACTTATGATCTTGAGTTAGCGGTCGTCGTGTTTCCCTTAAAAAAATTAAGGCATTACCTTTATAGGGTTCATGTTTATGTGTATACAAACCATAAGAGTCTTCAATATGTGTTTAGTCAAAAGAGTTAAATTTCCGACAAGAAGATGGTTGGCTACGACATGAGTGTTTTCCACCACCCCAACAAAGACAATGTGGTTTTTGATACTCTAAGTCATATGAGCAGTGATAGTGTGTCTCATGTAGAGGAAGCAAAAAAATACCTAGTGATAGATGTACTTATTTTTGCTCGTTTGGATGTTCAATTGGAAGATTCCCCAAGTGTTATGCTACATCATAAATCCGAATCATCTTTCGTAGTTGAGGTGAAGTCAAAACAACATCTTGTTTCATCATTGATGGAGTTGAAGGAATCGATTCTTGGTAAACATAATGAGTCATTCTCCTTAGGGGATATGGTGTTTCGAGGTATCACGAAACTTTGTGTGTGCCCAATATTTATGATATCAGAAACCGAATTCTAGAGGAACCTCATAGTTCTCGTTATTCTATTCATATAGGATTTACTAAGATATATTATGAAATATGGAGAAGTGTTTTGGTGGGATGACTTCAAAAGAGACATAGTGGAATTTGTTGCAACGTGTCCAAATTGGAAGTGGGAAGACATTAATATGGACTTCGTTGGGGGTTTGCCTCGGACAAGAAGGCAAAACAACTCAATATGGGTGGTGGTGGATATATTGACAAAATCCACTCATTTTATTCCCTTCAAGTCATCTTACTTGGCGGAGAATTATGAAAGTATCTTTATATATGATATTGTGTGTCTTCATGGTATTCCGTTATCCATCATATCAGATAGGGGTGCACACTTCATATCTAGATTTTTATGGTCATTGCAAAAAAGGGTTTGGTACAAAAAAGAAGTTCAGCACTATTTTTCATCCCCAAACTCATGGTCAAGCAGTTCGTACTATTCAAACCCATGATGATATCCTTAGAGCTTGTGTTATCGAAATAAAGGGAAGTTGGGATGAACATTTCCCTTTCGTTTAGTTCTCTTGTAACAATAGTTACCATTCGACTATATCATGGCTCATTTTTAGGCTTTATAAGGTAGGAGGTGTAGATCTCCGGTTTGGTGGTTTGAAGATTGTGATTTTTCACTATCTTGTCCCGAATTATTGTCTGAAATTTTGGAAAAAGTATGTGTTATAAGGGATAGGTTGAAGGCAGCCTATAGTCGACAATAGTCTTATGCCAACAATAGGAGAAGAAAGCATGAATTTGAAGAAGGTTTTAATATGTATATGATAATTTCACTCATGGAAGGGATGATGAGATTAGGAAAAAAAGTGAAGTTTAGTCCACTCTATGTGGGTCCCTATGAAATTTCACAAAAAGTTGGCAAGGTTGAATTTTAGTTGAGATTGCCTAGTGAACTACATTCGGAGCATCTGGTATTCCATGTCTCTATGCTTAGGAAGTGTACTAGTGATCCCATGTTATTGAGGGTCTTGGTGTGAATGAGAGCCTCTCCTATGAAGAGGTTGCGATGGAAATCCTTGATCATCAAGTTACGAAGTTGAGGAACAAAGAGGTGTCCTCTGTAAATGTTCTATGGGGAAACCACCTAGTTGAGGGAGGAACATGGGAGGTCGAGGCCGACATAATGTCTAATTCTCCTCATCTCTTTGTTAATTAAGGTTAATTGTTCCTATTAAATAATTAAAATAATGAATAAATTGAATTTGACTTTCAAAGATATGCATACTCATGATAATGGTTTTTGCTAAAATGAAGTTTCATGAAAAATGCTATTTTGCTCGATTTGCACTTATTTATGTATTTGATATGTTGTTGCTCATGTGAAATTATTTTGAGCATGTTGATATGTTTTGAATTAAATTTAAGCACAAGTGACTCTATCTGTTGTGTTGAGCCGATGTTGTTAATAAGAAAGAAATTCCTCATGGGGTAATGTTAAGCTTTTCTAGGTTGTAATTGATGCTTTAGGTTACTTTGTGTATATGTCATGTTGTTATGTTGATTTGGTTTTTACTCATTTTTTTATATTTTGTTCGTTGGGCTACTAGTATTTAGTCTATCATTTCCCTTAAAAAGATTTTAGTGTCACTCGGGGATAAATGTTATTAAGGGGATGGATAATGTAAAACTCTGAAAGTCCAAAACCTAATATTGAGATTCACATGAGTGTATAAGGTTTGTAAAACTGTATTAAGGTCAAAAATAATGTTTATAAGTCATTTAGGATGTTTAGAGTCAAATCATCGAGGAACATCCACGACATCCCAAGACTAGTGAAAAGGTGTTATTGTGTCTTATCATAATTTCACGAGGTTTTAGGAGTCAACAATTAATGAATATTGGTGGAAGGGTGTCAAAGTAGTGTTAGAGAGTGTTTAGGGTTTAAACATCCGAGTACGACTCCCCAAGGACCACCCTAGGGGTCTTTAGAGATAACCCTCGTATTGGACCGAAATATGCAAAAGTAGGCAGTAGCTACCTATGATAATAGGCGACAAGGCGTAGATGGGACAACGGGTAATCGATGCTTCCGTTTTTGAACATTTAGCCAATTTTGGTAGGTGGAGAAAATTAGAAGTCTATGACCAAGACTACGGACATGCAGGACGGTTGGGGTAGAGGCATCGACTGACCTACGGACCGTAGGTCGAGGTCTTGTAGTCCAAGTCTGTAATTTCCCTGGTGAGTTTAAGTGACTTAATTTGATTAGTTAATTATTTAGGGGTTTAATTAGGGTTTAAGCGGTGGTTAATAAATTTAAGCTAAGTGACTACATAAACTACCCTAAGCCTAAACCCAAATTAACACCCCCAATTCCCAAACTCAAATTACTTTTCGATCTCTCTACTCTCTCTCTCTCTCAAAGAAGAACTCCATAGAAGACCAAGGCTAACGGCTATAGAGATTCAAGAGGTCAAATTTTCTCTATAACTCCTCATGTAATATCAAGGTGTGCGAAATCTTTACCTTTGGGATTCCATTCCCCAAAGAGTTCTATAAAAATTTGTTTCAAAAAGATGAGTTTTATATAGGTTTCTTTCTAATCCGAGATTGATCTTTATAATTGTGTTGTTCTTGATTTCTATTGGTTATTATGGTTATATTATAATGTATTATTGTTCAATCACTGTAGTTCTTTATGCTAATCCTAGCATTGTGGAAGAGGTGATGAATTGACCCTTATTCCCAAACCCTAAGTTATGAACTATTCCAGAATTAATTAGTGTTGATGAAATTGACATTGTTATAGTGTTAATTACTATTGTATGATTTTGTTTCACCTATAATTGGATGAAATTGTTTGGTTGATGGTAAGACCAAGGATGATGGCTTTTGAAGGAGAATTGGTAAGACTTTGTGATCTTAAACCTTTATTTCAAATATGATGTCTTGTACTTGACCGTGAAGTTCAATTTTGAAAATATTTTTCTATTAGATTAGGTAGGTGTTAGTATGATGATGAAATTGAAATTTCTTAATTATGTGCACTGTGAGATTATGATTAACATGTATTGATATAAGGTTGGTTGTGAAATTACCTATGTGCCTTACTATGACATGATGATGATAATGTGTTAATCTCACATATGAGGGTTGTATGAAAGGATGTTCTCATCAAATTTCTATTGATTTAATGACTATGACTATAAAAGAAGATAGTCTACTATTACCTAAACTATGATATAATTGTTAAAGGAATACTTAAAGACATTTCAAAGGAGACTCTAGCTTAGAACTAAGTGAACTAGTAATGTGGAGTATCCCTTACCATGTCGGAAAGGTAGGTTCACTATTGTATTCGTGAGATAGAGATTACAATGCCAATGGCGTATAGAGGGTCCGAAATATGGCTCCTAGTTCTTGAAATATGTTAGCCCATAGGAATAATAACTAGTGGATCCACTTAGATGTTCTGTTCATGTTTTGTTACTACCTTGACAAGAAGTCACCATCTTTCGGTGTCGCAAGTATTCCAAAAGTAAATTGAAGTACATAAGTGAATTCTAACTAGGAGGACTTAACGGGTTTGACTTAGTTTACGTAGAGGTATGGGACCCTACCTATACGTTGCAATTGTTAGGATTGGAAGATGTCATAGGAGTGTGTTCTCATGTCTTATAAAGTAAATTATGTGTGTATTTTGACTTATTAATATGTTGATGATTTTATATGAGGTTGGTTTCACTTATGAATATGTTATTGGTCTTTATTGCTTAAAATAATGATGGGTACTCATGATGTTATGTTAGATAAAGCTAGACATTATTTGTGATCCTTTGGTTAGTTTACTTGATTGAGTGGGGTTATGGTGCTTCACTTAGTCATTTCACTTGTAAGCTTGGTAAGGGGTTAGGAGTAAGTGTCTTGCACATGTTGTAATGTATGAACTCTTTTGCATGTTTTGGTTTCATAACATGGTGTTGAAGCTGTCTTAGCTATGAATTCTAATATGCTATACACATGTTGACTTAACTTAACTTGATGATGTTGGTCTTGTGTTAAATGTGTTATTGTCATAAGTATACTATAAAAATATTTTCTTAAGGAATATATGATTATTGTCTTATAACTTGTCATGGTTTTGAAAAAATGTCCCCTTTTGCATGATTTCTAAGTAGTGTGTGCATATGTTTCCATACATAGTACAAGTTATGTGCTAACCCCATTTCTCCATAAGGTTTAGACCTAGGGTGGGTTTGAGTTTTAGATTTAAGATTTAGGGTTTTATATTAGGATTTAGGGTTTAAGGATAAGGATATTCGAGGTTTAGGCTTGTAGGTTAGAGTTTTATCTAGTTTCTTAGGTTATAGAGTTTTGGGTTTTGTAGATTAATATTTTAAGGGTCTTAGTGTTTGAGTCTTACTATGTTTTGTGTGTTATAAGGATTTCTTATACACAATTTAGGACTTTATAGGGTTTAGAGCTTAGAGTTTTTTTATGTTTAGGGGATTTTTGGTATTTAGGTGTTTTAAGGGTTAAGTGTTTCTTACTTTTTTTAAGGTTTATTGTTTAGGGGCTTCGATTTTTCTTTTGTGTGTTTTTAAGGATTAGTGTTTACAATTTTTTAGGATTCAGGGTTTTAGAGTATACCATTTTGAAATGATTTTTAGGGTTTATATGAAGATTTATTGAATTTAGGGTTTCTATAGATTTACGATTTAGGGTTTTCAGTTAGGGTTTAAGGTTTAAGGCTTAGGGTTTTTTGTAGGATAATGATTTTATCCTAGGGTTTTTTTCTAGGTTTTTAAGGTTTAGGGGTTGTAGTTTTTTAAATTAAGGTTTGTAGATTTTAGGGTTTAAGCCTAAGAAGTTTTTTCTGTTTTTATGGTTTAGCATGTACGATTCAGGTCTTTATAGGGCTTAAAGCTTAGTGTTTTTATTGGTTAGGTGTTTGTTTGGTTTTCTAGGGTTTGTTAGGTTTACGTATTTCGTAGGGTTTTCAAGGATTTAAAAGCTTAGTTTTTTGTGTGTGTATTTTAAGTTTGAATGTTTATATATTATTAGGATTTCAAGTTTAGAGCTTAGGGGTTTTAGGGGTTTAATGGTTTTTAGGGTTTATAGGAATTAGTCTTTCTTAATCTTTAGGGATTCTTGGGGTTTTAAGTTTAGGATTTAAGGTTTCTGCTTAGAGTTTATGGGTTAATGCTTTAGGTATAAAGTTTTAGTTTATGGTTTTTATTTATGTTTTGGGGTTTAAGTCTTTGGGTATTTTAGGTTACAATTTTTTGTATTTCTTTAAGTTTTGGATATAAGATAGAGGTCTCGATAGGGTTTACAGGTAAGAGATTCTAGGCTTAGGATTTTATGTTATATTTTTTTTGTTTTATGGGTTATGTGTGTCTTAGGGTGTAGGTTTACAGCTCCGGTTATTTTTGTGTTTTTTATGTTTAGGATTTACGGATTTTAATGTTTTATTGTTTAGAGCTTAGAGATTTGTATGGGTTTCAAAGTATTTTTTGGTTTTATTTTAAGATTTAGAGTTTCATAAGGTATATGGTTTTAGGTTAATTATTTAGCGTTTTAAGTTAGAGTTTAGTGTTTACAAGAAATTTGGATTTAGGACTTAGAACTTTTGATTTTTATAGGGTTATAAAATTGTTTTTTGGGTTCATTGTATTTGGGTTTGATAAGGTTTAGGAATTAGGTTTTTAGGTTAGGGTTTAGGGTTTAGGGATAAAGAGTTTTTTAGGTTAAGGGTTTTACCTAGGTTTTTTAGGGTTAGGATTTACCGTTTTGTAAGTTTAATTTTTAAGGGTTTTTACCATTAGCATTAGGGCTTTGGGTGTTTTATGTGTTTTTAGGATTTAGTATATACAATTTAGTGGTTTATATGATCAAGAGCTTAGAATTATTTAGGTTTAGGTGTTTTTGGGTTCTAAGGAGTTTTAAGGGTTAAGTGTTTATGAAGTCTTTTTTGGGATGTATGGTTTAGGGGCTTTAGTTTTTGTGTGTTTTTAAGGTGTAGGGTTTTTTATTATTAATATTAGGGTATTAGAGTATAGGATTTTGAACAGTTATTAGGGTTTATAATAGAATCATAAGATTTAGGGTTTTTCAAGGTTTAGCATTTAGGTTTATGATTAGGGTTTAGGCTTATAATTTTTGTAGGTTAATGATTTAAGCCTAGGGATTTTTTTTGTTTCTACTGTTTAGGGGTTTGAGTTTATTAAAGTAAGATTTTTTCGTATTTTTATCATTTATGGGGTTTTTCAGTGGTTTTAAGGGTTAAGTATTTGTTAGTGTTTTATAGGGTTTAGAGCTTGTTTTTTGTGTATGCTTTTTTTTAGTTTGAATGTTTATAAATTATTAGGATTTAAAATTTAAATCGTAGGGTTTTAAGGGTTTTAATAGTGTTTATGGTTTATTTTAGGTTTATGGATTAGATCTTAGGGTTTTGTAGGGGATTTAAATGGGTTTTTGGGTTTATTTTAGGGTTTATATAGGATTTAGGGTGTGTTATGTCTTATGTTTTAGGACATAGGATATTTTTTATTGAGGTTTTTAGTTTTATTTCAGGGTTTATAGATTTAGGGTTTCTTAAGGATTAGGGTATTCATTTTCTTAGGCTTTTACATTTAGGATTAGGAGTTTTAGGTTATGATTTACGGACTAGGGCTTAGGGTTTCTTAGGTTAAATGTTTAAAAATTTTGTTTGGATTTAATACTTAGGGGTTTTTAGGCTTTTTTTTTGGACTTTATTTGTATAGATTTTAGGTCACATAGGGCTTTTTTAGATTTACGGGTTAGGAATTTCGGATTTTTAGGATAAGGTCCTTAGGAATTTATTGGTATATGAATTAGTTTTTATGGTTGTTTTGTATTTTTCAAGGTTTAGCATATACGATTTAGGACTTGATTGAGTTTAGAGCTTCGAGTTTTTTAAGGTTTCAGGTTTTTGGGTTTTTAAGGGTTTAGTGTTTCTTAGGGATTTTTATTAGTTTCTTGTTTGTATATATTTTATTGCTTTAGAGTTTAAAAGGGCTTTTATTATAAGGTCTTTGGGAATTTAAAGCTATAGGATTTAGTGCTTCATTTTTAAAAAATGTTTTTTAGGGTTTAGCATATATGATTTAGGGCTTTATTCAGTTTTCAGCTTAGAGTTTATTTTTTATGTTTAGGGGTTTTTGTGTTTTTAAGGTTTAAGTGTTTCTCAGGTTTTAAGGGTTTAAGGTGTATGTGTTTTTTTTCATTAGGGTTTACGAATTATTTTAATATAGGGTTTAGATCATTGGGATTTTGTAGGGGTATTAAATGGTTTTAGGGTTTACTTTATTTGGGTTTCATATGGTTAATGGATAGGGTTTATGAGGGTTTTACATTAAGGATTTAGGTTTTTAGATAAGCTTTCACAATAAGGGTTTTTTTAAAGATTAGTAGTAAGTTAAGGATATTATCTAGTTTTTTAGGGTTTAGGGTTTTGTGTTTTTTAGGTTAAGATTTTTATGGGTTTTATACCTTTAGGTTTAGGTCTAAGGGTGTTTTGTGTGTGTTTATTAGTGAGTATATAGATTTAGGGCTTTATGGGGCTTAGAGCTTAGAAGGTTTAGGAGTTTTGCGGATTTTAGGAGCTTTAAGGGTTAAGTGTTTATTAAGTCTTTTTAAGGTGTCGGGGTTTCTAAGTAATTGTGATAAAATAAGCATGATGAGGCTATTGAATCCTTAATCTTGAAAAACCTCTTTGTTAATGATGATGCCTTGGTATGAAAGAAGGCCTGATGAACTAAAGTAATGTGATTGATGATGTCTTAGTACGAAAGGAGGCTTCATGAATTAATAGAATGAGATTAGTGGAGCGGGTGTCACGAACCGACACGTAGAACTAGGGGATCGGGTGTCACGAACCGACATGTAGAACTAGGGGATCGGGTGTCACGAACTGACACGTAGAATTAGGGGATCGGGTGTCACGAACCGACACGTAGTATTAGGGGATCGGAGTGTCACGTTCCGACACCAGGATAATATGATGAGGATCGGAGTGTCACGTACCGACACGAGAGGAATAAAGATAATAAATCTTGAAAGATGTTAATATAATCAATTTAATGAACCTAATTCCCAAATGAGTATGATATGGAGGCTTGAGTCCTCATGAGTTTAATTGACGTTATTTAACAAAGATTCTTGTACATGTTGTTGCTACAAATTGAGTATGGTAGATGATTTATGATATGATCTTATATATACTATTTTCTATTTTGAGTTGGCCGATGATATCTACTCAGTACTTGTGTTTGTACTGACCCCTACTTGTATGTTTCTTTCTTTGTTATTTGTGAAGTACAGCAAACGTACCGTCGTCTTCAACTTAACCGCAACTCTAGCCAGTCTTCATTACACCGGATTTCAGGGTGAGCTAAAGCTTCTAGCTTGGACTGGATCTTCTTCTTCATGTCTTGATGCCTTGAAGTTCCGGCATGGACTAGCTTTTTATTTATGTTTAGTTTCTTAGATACTCTTAGTCTTAGTAATTTGAGGATAGATGTTCCTGTGATGATGACTTCCAGATTTTGGGGATATTAATTGATAAATTTTAGAAGTTGTTAATTGATTTCGTTAATGAGTTTTAAGTCTTCCGCATTATTTTCTGTTTATTATGGGTAAATGATTGGGGCTTAGATTGGTTGGTTCGCTCACATAGAAGGATAAATGTGGGTGCCAGTCGCGGCTCGATTTGGGTCGTGACAAACTTGGTATCAGAGCATTAGGTTCGTTGGTCTCATCACACAAGAACGAGTCTAGTAGAGTCTTAAGGAACGGTAGGGGGACACCTTTACTTTTCTTTGAGAGGCAATAAGACTTTAGGAAAATTCCATTCTTTCTTTCTTTCGTGCTATTACTTGGATCCAATTGGTATCTAGGTGATACAAATTGGTATCTGACCATCTTCACTCAATTTCGCAGATGGTTAGAACTAGAGCAACAATCACGCCAACATCAACATCGGCAAGACAAGATGCATCTGAGCCAGCCACTGAGAATGTGGCTCAAGGAAGAGTAGTAGCAAGAGGCCGCGGTAGAGGTCGCGGGAGGACGTCCTCTAGAGGAAGAGGACGAACGCCTGGCCCATCTGGTACTAGGGCAGTGACTCCTCCACCGACTGAGGAAGTAGTAAGAGAAGGGGAGGATGGGGAAAATGAACAAGTACAGAATGAGGAATTACCACCCCAACCTACCCCAGAGATGATCAATCAGGTTCTTGCTTATCTTAGCAGGTTATCTGATCAAGGACAAGCACCTCCAGTGTTTTCTACACCAGCACCTCAGGCTCCGGAGGTACAACATGCGGCTAGTGTGGCTCCCCGCATGGATGCCTCATTGGAAATAGGCACGTTTCCTCGTCTGACTACAGGGCCTATAATGACAAATGATCAGCATGAACTTTTCAGTAAGTTCTTGAAATTGAAACCTCCAGTCTTCAAGGGTGCTGAATCTGAGGATGCCTGCGATTTTCTTGTTGACTGTCATGAGCTACTACACAAGATGGGTATAGTAGAACGGTTTGGTGTTGAGTTTGTGACTTATCAGTTCCAAGGGAACGCCAAAATGTGGTGGCGGTCACATGTTGAGTGTCAACCAACAAAGGCACCACCTATGACTTGGGAATCATTCTCTAGCTTGTTTATAGAGAAGTATATCCCCCGTACTTTGAGGGATAGGAAAAGATATGTGTTCTTGAGCCTAGAGAAAGGTAGGATGTTGGTTACCGCATATGAGGCTAAGTTTCGTGCATTATCCAGGTATGCCACCCAACTTTGTTTCTCAGTCCACAAGAGCGGATTCGCCGTTTTGTGAAGGGGTTAAGGTCAGAATTGCGGATTTCATCCTTACAGGTAGCGGCTATGGCAAAATCTTTTCAAGAAGTGGTAGATTTCGTGATAGAGGTAGAGGGAGTGAAGCCAGATGACTTCACCATGGCAACGACATCAAAAAGGCTTCGAAAGGGAGGTGAGTTTAATGGTTCTTACTCTAGAGGACAGGGTTCAGGAGGTTACTCAGTCCGACCAATTCAGTCTTCACTACAGACTGTAGTTGGGGGTCCACCTCAGACCGGTCAACACTTATCTGAGAGACCTATTCTTGACTCTATGGAGTGTTATGGATGTGGGGAGACTGGACATATTAGGAGGAATTGTCCAAAACAGAGTTATAGACCCCCAATATCTAGAGGTAGAGGTGGTCATGGTAGAGGCCGCTATTCGGGAGGACGTGGTGGCCGAGGTAATGGTGGTCACCAAAACGAGTTGACGGACAAATGGGAACTACTGCAGCGCAACATGGTAGGGGCAACAGGCAGACGGGTGATAGGGCCCATTGTTATTCCTTTCCTGGGAGATCTGAAGTGGAGACATCTGATGCTGTCATCACAAGTAATCTTTTGGTTTGTGATTGCATGGCTGCTGTATTGTTTGATCCTGGATCCACATTTTCTTATGTATCTTCCTCATTTGCTAATGGTCTTAATTTACATTGTGAATTGCTTGACATGCCTATTCGTGTTTCTACTCCGGTGGGTGAGTCTGTGATAGTTGAAAAAGTATATAGGTCTGGTCTGGTGACTTTTGTGGGGAGCAATACTTATGTAGACTTGGTTATCTTAGAAATGGTTGATTTTGATGTAATTTTGGGTATGACTTGGCTTTCTCCGAATTTTGCGATCTTGGATTGTAATGCTAAAACGGTGACGTTCGCCAAGCCTGGGACAGATCCGTTAGTGAGGGAGGGTGACTACACTTTCAATCCGGTTTGTATCATCTCCTTTCTTCGTGCTAAGAAAATGGTTAGTAAGGGTTGTTTAGCTTTCTTGGCACACCTCAGGGATGATACTACCCAAGTACCTTCAATCGAGTCGGTTGCGATAATCCGTGAGTTTTTAGATGTGTTTCCTGCAGACCTTCCTGGTATGCCACCGGATAGGGATATTAACTTCTGCATCGATCTTGAACCGGGTACTCGCACCATTTCTATACCCCCTTATAGAATGGCTCCCGCAGAGTTAAGAGAGTTAAAGGCTCAACCTCAAGAATTGTTAGGAAAGGGCTTAATTAGACCAAGTGTGTCTCCTTGGGGTGCTCCTGTATTATTTGTGAAGAAGAAGGATGGAAGTTTTCGGATGTGCATAGACTACAGAAAGTTGAACAAGGTAACTATTAAGAACAAATATCCCATTCCTTGCATTGATGACTTGTTCGATCAGTTACAAGGTGCTTGTGTCTTCTCTAAGATTGACTTGTGATCCGGTTATCATTAGTTGAGAATACGGGCAACAGATGTGCCTAAGACTGCTTTTCAGACAAGGTATGGACATTACGAATTTGTAGTGATGTCTTTTGGTCTTACGAATGCCCCTGCGGCTTTCATGAGCTTGATGAACGGGATTTTTAAGCAATATCTGGATCTCTTTGTGATCGTATTTATTGATGATATATTGATATACTCAAAGAGCAAGAAGGAACACGAGGAGCACATGAAAATTGTATTGGAAATGTTGAGGGAGAAAAAGGTTTATGCCAAATTCTCCAAATGTGAGTTTTGGCTAGATGTAGTTTCCTTCTTGGGGCATGTGGTTTCTAAGGATGGGGTGATGGTGGATCCTTCTAAGATTGAGACAGTGAAGAATTGGGTAAGACCTACTAATGTGTCAGGAATAAGGAGCTTTGTTGGTTTAGCTAGCTATTACCGTCGATTTGTCAAGGGATTCTCTTCCATTGCTTCCCAATTGACGAACTTGACTAAGCAGAATGTTCCATTTGTATGGTCGGACGAATGTGAGGAAAGCTTTCAGAAACTCAAGACCTTGTTGACTACTGCACCAATCCTTACCCTGCCAGTGGAAGGTAAGAATTTCATTGTCTATTGTGATGCATCCTATTCGGGTTTGGGTGCAGTGCTAATGCAAGAGAAGAACGTAATTGCTTATGCTTCAAGGCAATTAAAGGTGCACGAACGTAATTATCCGACCCATGATTTGGAATTGGCTGCAGAAGTGTTTGCACTAAAGCAATGGAGATATTATTTATATGGGGTTAAGTGTGAAGTCTACACGGATCATCGTAGCCTACAGTACGTCTTTACTTTGAGAGATTTGAACTTGAGACAGAGGAGATGGATGGAACTACTGAAGGACTACGACATCACTATTTTGTATCATCCGGGAAAGGCTAATGTTGTGGCAGACGCCTTAAGTAGAAAAGCAGGGAGCATGGGTAGTTTAGCCAACTTACAAGTTTCTAGACGCCCATTGGCTAGAGAGATTCAGACTCTGGCTAACGACTTTATGAGGTTAGAAGTAAATGAGAAGGGAGGATTTCTGGCCAGTGTGGAGGCAAGATCTTCTTTTCTTGACAAGATCAAGGGAAAAAAGTTTGATGATGAGAAACTAAGCCGAATTCGGGATATGGTGTTGCGAGGAGAGGCTAAGGAAGCAATAATGGATGAGGAAGGTGTTTTGAGGATTAAGGGAAGGGTATGTGTGCCCCGTGTTGATGACTTGATTTACACTATTCTTACAGAGGCTCATAGTTCCGGATATTCTATACATCCTGGTGCAACCAAGATGTACCGTGACCTAAAGCAACACTTTTGGTGGAGTAGAAAGAAGCGCGACATTGTTGATTTTGTTGCCAAATGTCCAAATTGTCAACAAGTAAAGTATGAACACTAGAGGCCCGGAGGAACACTTCATAGAATGCCCATTCCTGAATGGAAGTGGGAGAGAATTGCAATGGACATCGTGGTTTGTCATCCAAAGACATTGGGGAAGTTTGACTCCATTTGTGTAATCGTTGATAGGTTTACTAAGTCTGCTCACTTCATTCCGGTCAAGGTGACCTACAATGCAGAGAAGTTAGCCAAAATCTATATCTCAGAAATCGTTCGATTGCATGGAGTTCCACTCTCCATCATATCAGATAGAGGTACGCAGTTTACTTCTAAGTTTTGGAAAACATTGCATGCGGAATTGGGTACTAGGTTAGACCTTAGTACTGCGTTCCATCCTCAGACCGATGGTCACTCTGAGCGAATGATTCAAGTGTTGGAAGATATGCTTCGCGCATGTGTGATAGACTTTGGTGGTCATTCGGATAGCTTCTTACCCTTAGCAGAGTTCTCATACAACAATAGCTATCACTCAAGTATTGAGATGGCCCCATTCGAGGCATTGTATGGGAGAAGATGTAGGTCTCCCATTGGGTGGTTTGATGCATTTGAGGTTAGACCTTGGGGTACTGATCTTCTGAGGGAATCTTTAGATAAGGTAAAATGCATTCAAGAAAAGCTTTTAGCGGCTCAAAGCAGGCAGAAAGAATATGTGGATCGAAAGGTTAGAGACATGGAGTTTATGGAGGGTGAGCAAGTCTTGCTGAAGGTTTCGCCCATGAAAGGGGTGATGCGGTTTGGTAAGCGAGGCAAGCTAAGCCCAAGGTATATTGGTCCATTTGAAGTTCTGAAGCGCGTGGGGGAGGTAGCTTATAAATTAGCCTTGCCCCCAAGACTGTCCGGAGTGCATCCGATGTTTCATGTGTCTATGTTGAAAAGATACCATGGGGATGGAAACTACATTATCCGTTGGGATTCAGTTTTTCTTGATGAGAATTGGTCTTATGAGGAGGAACCTGTTGCTATTCAAGATAGAGAAGTCCGCAAGTTAAGGTCAAGAGAGATTGCATCCATCAAAGTTCAATTTAAGAATCGACCCGTTGAAGAAGCCACTTGGGAGAAAGAGGCTGACATGCAAGAAAGATACCCACATCTGTTTACAGATTCAGATACTCCTTTTCACCCTTGTTTTTCTTATTGTGATCGTTCGGGGACGAACGATGGGTAAATTGGTATCTATTGTAACGACCTGTTTAGTCGTTTTGAGCAACAAATTTTATTTCTGGAAAAACAGGCTGAGACGACAAAACCCACGACGGACTGTCGAGGGTATCTCGTTAAAAATACTTAGAATTCTAAAAATTGGGTACTGAAATCGACTCTCTGAACTTCGTAACGGAATGGCAGGACGGACCGTCGTGGGCACGACGGACCGTCACAGACCCTTTAATGGAATGGAGTCTCTGAACTCTGTGACGGAGCAACAGGATGGACCGTCGTAGGCACGACGTCCCGTCACAGGCTGCGTAATCCCAGACTGGATCGGATTTCTGTTATGTAATTTAAGGGGCGTTTTGGACTATTCCTGCTTTAATTATAAAGTTAGTGGTTTAGTATTAATAACTCAATTTCTTGGGGGTTAAAAGAGGTAACCTTGAGTTAATTAGTGGGTTACTATTGCAATCTTTTATACTTAATTATATGCTAATTAGGGTAAAAGAAAGAGGGTTTGAATAAGAAAAATAGAAAGAACAAAGAGAGAGAGAGGATCGAACGAGAAAGAGGAGAAACGAGAAGAAAACAAAGCTTTGGGAAATTTCTTGCTTGATCAAAATTCTTCGGTGGAGGTAGGTTATGGTTTTTATGTTGTTCGTAGTAAACTCTTAATAGCGAATGATATGTATTGGGTAGTGTTGTAAACCCTACTATATGCATAATTGTATACTTGCATGAATGTGATTATGTAATTGTGTTAAAATAAGCATGATGAGGCTATTGAATCCTAAATCTTAAAAAACCTCTTCGTTAATGATGATGCCTTGGTATGAAAGAAGTCCTGATGAACTAAAGTAATGAGATTGATGATGCCTTAGTATGAAAGAAGGCTTAATGAATTAACAGAATGAGATTAGTGGAGCGGGTGTCACGGACCGACACGTAGAACTAGGGGATCGGGTGTCACGAACCGACAAGTAGAACTAGGGGATCGGGTGTCACGAACCGAAACGTAGAACTAGGGGATCGGGGGTCACGAACCGACACGTAGAATTAGGGGATCAGGTGTCACGAACCGACACGTAGTATTAGGGGATCGGAGTGTCACTTTCCGACAACAGGATAATATGATGAGGATCGGAGGGTCACGTACCGACACGAGAGGAATAAAGATAATGAATCTTGAAAGATGTTAATATACTCAATTTAATGAACCTAAATCCCAAATGAGTATGATATGGAGGCTTGAGTCCTCATGAGTGTACTTGACGTTATTTATCAAATATTCTTGTACATGGTGTTGCTATAGATTGAGTATGGTAGATGATTTAGGATATGATCTGATATATACTATATTCTATTTTGAGTTGGCCGATGATATCTACTCAGTACTTGTGTTTGTACTGACCCCTACTTGTATGTTTCTTTCTTTGTTATTTGTGGAGTACAGCAAACGTACCGTCGTCTTCAACTCAACCGCAACTCTAGCCAGTCTTCATTACACTGGATTTCAGGGTGAGCTAAAGCTTCTAGCTTGGACTGGATCTTCTTCTTCATGTCTTGATGGCTTGAAGTTCCGGCATGGACTAGCTTTTTATTTATGTTTAGTTTCTTAGATACTCTTAGTCTTAGTAATTTGAGGATAGATGTTCTTGTGATGATGACTTCCAGATTTTAGGGATATTAATTGATAAATTTTAGAAGTTGTTAATTGATTTCGTTAATGAGTTTTAAGTCTTCCGCATTATTTTTTGTTTATTATGGGTAAATGATTGGGGTTTAGATTGGTTGGTTCGCTCACATAGAAGAATAAATGTAGGTGCCAGTCGCGGCTCGATTTGGTACGTGACACTATTACTTGTATTTCTTTGACAGCTTGACTACTTCTCCATGGAGTGCAGCTTGTGTTGTTGATCTATTTACATAATAGCTCGAATCCACTTCCAAGATAAGATGTTTGGAACCGTGTTGTTCACACCAATTGATTCAATGCAAAGCTGCCTTGATCTGTGCAGTATTGTTAGTACCAAAGCCAAGAGTAATAGCATATGCATAAACTAATTTACCTTGATAATCTTGTAAAATTCAACCCCCCCCCCCCCATTTTACCTTGGTTGTTCATGGCACTACGATCCATATTTAATTTTAATACACCTATTTCAGAATTTTCCCAACATACATTAGTCACCTTAAACTATTGTTGCATTGATCAATCAAGTTGATCATCCTTTCCTACTTAGGTGGCCATTGTATATTAGGAAATGTATTTTTAGCACATGTGCGATATCTCTAAATATTACGTATTGTAATCTTTGTATGATAGATTTTTTTCCAACATGATTCACTTGTTCTTCCACAAGTTCCAACAAATAAAATTAAGCGAAATTCTAAAAATAATATTTTGTACCTCATTATGATAAAGTAAACTTCTCCAATGCATTAACACACTCCTCAAAATGGTATAGGAATGATGTATTCCCACTACTGTTGCATAGTTCTTCAACACATAATTGCAAAGATTTCCACTCACCAAAAGTATGGTGAATGTAATCCTTCCCTAGCCTGTGACAACAATAACAATCAAAAACTTCTTTTCCAAAAATGATAAGTTTTTCATAAGTTGGAAGTTTACCCTTTAAAACTCTCCAAATAAAGAATGAAACTTTCAAAGGTAAGCTTTTATTTCATATAAATTTATAGATAGGATCTTTAGTATGTTTTTTCCTAATAGAATCCCAAGTAGTATATACAGAAAAATAACCATTCTCAGCTGGGATCTAATGTTCTGAATCTGCCTTGTCTTCTTTATATTCAATATTGATATGAAGAATAATAGGAACTAATAATGGAGGATCATGTTGTCTACTTTCCCTCTCCTTTAACTTACAAGCCTATAGAAAGTAGAAATGTTCTCACAGTAATTAATTAGAGCACCATCTCCACGACAATTGTCCCACCAAAAGCCAGTGACTGCTCTATATCATATTTCTTAGCCACCCGATTAGATCTTTGAGGATATTTTGATTTTAAAAATTACCCCCAAAGAGATTGTTTGGTCCTAAATGCCCATCATTGTTTATATTGGAAAGCCATACAAATATGTTCCAATAGTCTCACCCCTATACCTCCCTCATCATTAGAGTAACCACGTGTTTCCCATGACACCCAATGGTATTTTTTCTTTTCCTTGTCTATTTCCCCCCAAAAAATCGGCCATAATACATTTAATATATTTTAAAGTAGTCTTAGGAGGAGAAATGGCAGGCATATTATGAATCGGAATAGATTGTAACACATCTTCCAATAAGGTTATTTTACCCCCAAAGCTCTAACAATTTGGATTGCCAACCTGTTACTCTCTCTATTACTTTTTCTACAGCATCAAAATAATATATGATCCTTTGACCTCCAATATATAATGGACAAGCTAGGTACATAATAGGACTATATTTCTTACTAAAACAATTTTCTTCTTTAACTAAATAAATAATATCCACAACACTATTTGTAGTGACCGTAAAATAGCTTTATCTTTATTTAAAATTGATGAGACACTGTTTCACCAAATGTTATGGTCTTCATGATTAATCGTAAGGAACTTCTATTAGTACAAGAAAAAACAATAATGTCATCAGCAAAGCTTAAGTTATTAATTTGAAGCCCTCTAATCTCCATATGGAAACCCTTATACAACTTATCATGGTGAAGAAGACTAAGTTGTCTAGACAATACCTTAAAACCTATTATAAATAAGGTTGGAGACAATGGATCACCCTATTCAAGACCTCTAGTCAAATGAAAAACACCATATGTTTTACCATTAACCACTATAGAGTACCAATTATAACTCATAATCCTCCAAGCCATATCAATGAAAATTTCTCCAAAGTCATTCTCCATAAAACTAACAAAGAGTACGACCTAGACACTATCACAATCTTTGACCATATGTAATTCAATGATCACATTATCACCATTGTTAGAATTTTTAATACCATGAATAATCTCTTGAGATAACATTTAAAAATACTCCTACTATAAGACCTCGAAATTGACTTAGGTGAAATAGAGCATAACATGTTTTTCATGGTGGTATAAGGTCCTAAATAGGTCTATTATATGGTATTTAGGCAGTGACTAAGATTTTAGGTGCATTGAAAGTCAAACATCAAGGGATGACCAAGACGTTCGACGACTAAGCACATATGTGCCTCATATATGGTTTTATGTGTTTATGTGTCATCCATGAGTTTTTAAGGTCTTTAAATTAGTTATTATAGTATAAATAGTCTGTATTTCGAGTTTCGTGGAGTTTGGAGGTAAAATGTCCAAGAACGTGCATGACGTTCGAAAGTGTTGCCTTGACATGACTTTATGTGTCTAAGCATGTTTTGTCGTGTTTTACGTGTTTTTTTTGGTAGAAATTCATGTATGATGTGATAAAATCATATACGATCATCATTGTGTTGGAAACGTTCTGTCAAACATCGCCAAGGACCATCCAAGAGTCCTTGAGAAAGGATCCAAAATTGTTGCCAAGGCTGCCCAAGACTGCCCAAACCACGGAGGCAGGCGATGCCCCGTTGGTTGGGTCTCATCATTTAGGACTTATCCTGGGGAAAGAAGGGACCAAGTACGAGTCTCAGTCCCAGACTACGGACCAACAGGACGGTCCGTCGGTCAAGGGACGGTCCGTAGGTTAACTTTCGTCTATGAAACAGTGTTGCATGCAAGTTCGCTGTAAGTTTAGGGGTGAACCTTTAATTTCACACAACTTCCAAATAAGTGTATTTGATGTTATTAAGGGGTCTTTTTGGGTATTTTAAATGTGTATATCATTGTTTAACACTTAGAAGATTTCATTCTTCAAAATCAAAAACCCAAATCCCTTTGAATTATCTCTAGAATTCCATTGGAGTCAAAACTAAAGGAAGGTCTTGGAGTGACGAACTGAGTGGAGATTCTTCGTAAAATTGAAGAATTATCTTTATCAAAGTATAGATTTTGATCCTTGAAAATCTCTTAATCAAGGAGCCCAACCCTCAAGAATTTTTCTAATGTTTTCAAAGTTGAATTGTCCAATTTCATAATTCTACCATGGGATCTTTCATCAATTGTTTTAAATGTTTATTAACAATTAAATTGTTATTGTATTGATTATTTTAACCTAAATTACCTATGAACCCATTAATTGGATGAACCCTAATTTTTGACTAAGTTATGGGTTACTTGATATTGATCTAATGTTGATGAATCCTAATGTAGTTTTATGTAGGCTATCGATTGATGTAATAATTGTAGTAATTTGATGTATAGGTAGTATTGGATTGATGAAAATGTAGTAATTTGACCTAGTTTCATGAATATTGTTACAATTATATTTAATTGTTTTTTATATTCATGGGTAATGGCCTTGTGATATTGAATGTGGTGATTTGACATTGGATCGAGGTGTTGATGATGATATGGTGGTAAGATTACCCATTTCCTTTATATTGATGTTAATTAGACTTCAATTATATTGTTATTAGTATGGCACACTTATGGTGGCGGTGTTCTGTGCTTTACTTCCAATTGATGTGGTCTTGTCGGCATTACTTTATGCAATATGATGATCATGACCTTGTCGGGAAAACTTGAAGTAATGTGGTTTTTTGAGTAGTTGATTATGTGAATTATTATGATATCTATATACATGTTAAGTAATGTGAAAGTATATGTTTTCTTCTATTGATGTTATGTAGTTTATCATGTTAGACTATGAATTTGGCTTTGTGTGTATAGTTTTAGGGTTGGTGTATGTTATTCCTAATTACTATATGAGTCTATGATTGCCATAATGATGTTTATATTATAGTATATATGATGACTTGAATATGATAAGAGTTGTTTCTAAGTGAATCTAGAATAACATGTATTATTAGTTAAGGTTTAGTATGTGGTGTCTTATCTTGGTTGTCTTGTGTCCCTTGTAGGATGTATGTATGAATGTGGATATGTGAAGTATTGACTTAGAATTCTAATTTCTCTTAGTGTTGAATGTATGAATGACATATGACCTTAAATGAAGTTAAGAGGGTCGTTTATATGAAACCTTGAACATAGTGGTCAGGTTATGAATGTTGAAGTTGTAAGTCGTAACGGCATCCATCAAAGTAAAGGAATGAAAGACTTAAGGTTAATTGTATGGAACAGAATCATATTAATCCTTAGAAAAGTCATCATGAGCTTCTTGTCGCCATTGTGAGGTAGCCCTAGTGGACATTTCTTTGGTAGGGTAAATGTTATTGGGTTATTAATGTGTTATGGAACCCTTTTATATGAACCTTAAGTGTAAGTTACTCTATGAGAAATTAGGCTAGCACCGATTGAGTATGGTAAGGTATGTAGTTCATGTTAAAGAATGATAATATTTCAAAGCATGCCCTTCATATTCCTTTACCATGTGCCTACATGTGATGTGTCTAAGTTCTACAATAGGCAAGTAGAACACCCTCATCGGAGTAGGTTAGAACTTCGGATTCCATATCTTACCATCATGGTCTATGTCGGTTACTGTCTATTCTCATCATATGAATACCTATTAGCATTAGAGAATTTCTATGAGGTTTCTTTTGTGGTATGGGATGCTATCTAGTCATTGCACAATAGGCTTTGAAGGTGTTACTTGGTGTTCCAAGGTCTTGTACAAGACAATTACTTGAATGTCCTTTATATGTTGAATGTTCCTAAATGAACTAATGAATCTAATAAAATAAGTTAAGAAAGTATATTAAATGAATATGTAATTATCCAGAGTAGTTAAGCATTGTCTAGTTAAGGTGTGAAGGAGGCATAGGAATGGTAACTTCGTATCTTACCTAGATGAGTCTTTAAAATCACTCTAGCAAGGGGAATGGTTGATTATGTGGACATGATATAAGCCTTAGGTAGTCTTAAGGATTACTTAGGTAATCTTGAAGAGGCCAATCATGGACGTTATCTTCTTGATTTACTTAAGTAGGTCTTTTGATGGTTTTTGGAAGGAGAATGTCATATTATCTATGTGTTGTTGATTTGATGTATTGTAAGTGTGTATATGACTCATTATAAGTAGCCATGAGGATCATTTAGGCATACCTAGAGAGGGGCGATCTCTCTTTCTGTTCCTTAGATGAGTCATAGGATAGCTTTTAGTAAGGCAACTATATGTGAAAGTCTCTAAATAGGTAAGACACTTTACTGTAAAGCAAACAGACTTCACTGAAACAGTGAAATGGGTTCAATGTAAAGTAACATTAAAAATATGATATTCTGTTTGGATGTTTTCTTATGTGTTTCTAAGTTGTGGAATATTGTTCTAATGATTGTAGTATGATTTTAAAATTAAAAGATGCATATTTCTACTAAATGTTTGCTTTTATGATTTTCATGCATAATCTCATGCTTAGTACATGTGGTTGAACTAATATATGCCTTTATCTATCTTTGTAGTTTTTGGTACGTGAGGATCTTTTGGGAAGTGAAGACTTCGATTGTAGTATAATTCAAGTGAAGTCAAAGTATTTCTTCATTTGATTTAATGGTATAGATGTCTTTTATGTTTCCATTTGAAGTATTGTAATAGACTAAGTAAATTTATATTTTGAAGTATGGGTCGTGTCCCAAGTATTTTCTTGTCTTTAGTTTGATGAAATTGAGATTTTGTATTTCCTATAACTATATATGAAATAGTTTTAAAGACTATGATATGTTTTTGTGAAAAGTTTTAATTCCGCACTACCTTTCACTATGTTTATGTGATGAATGATATGTAAGGGCTTCTACAAGACCTCCGAGAGGTGAAGTAAGTCGGTTGCAATCTGAGGTTGCCTCTAACTTCTAGTGTTTGGTTTCGGGATGTGACAAGCTTGGTATCAAAGAATATGATATGAAAGTAGATTTAGGAATCAAGAAGTCTCATCAAGTCACGTCTAGGAGAGTCTTGACCATCAGTGTGAGTCACGACACATCTATGGGCGAGAGCCTATATGACGATAAGTTTCCCTTCTTTTTTACTCGTATGTCGAGTCGTAGAGTAAAAGTTCTGAATACTCTTTTCTTATGGTTTTCCTTGTGTTTCTAGGAAGATGAATACGAGGTAAACACCGGCTAGGAGATTGGAGGAGAATGAGGTGCACGAGGAGATTCTTCCTCAAATTGAGGAAGTTGAAAATGTTCCTCAAGGTGATCAAGTCCCTATTGTAGGTGGAGGTGATGATGTTCTATAATTGAGTAATAGGGATATCAGAGAGGCTTTGCTTGCTTTAGCCCGAGCTGTGACTACTCAACTGAATTTTAGTATGTTGCGTAGGGTGTATGTTGTGGAGAGCATTATGAAGTCTAGGTTAAGAGATTTTATGAGGATAAATCCTCCTATGATTCGTGGCTCTAAGGTGGTAGAGGATCCCCAAGAGTTCCTTGATGGAGTATACAAAGTGTTGAGTGCTATGGAAGTTACATCTAGGGAGAAGGCGGAGTTTGCTTTGTATCAATTGATGGATATTTTTCAAATATGGTATACTCAATGAAAGGATAATAGGCCAGAGGAATCGGGTCCTATAAAATTGGAAGAATTTAAGAAAGCTTTTTTTGGTAAATACTTTCCCCATGGGAAGAGGGAAGTTAAGGTAGAGGAGTTTATCAATATCATATAAGGCAATATGATTCATGAGGAATACTCTTTGATGTTTTAATTGTTATCAAAATATGCCCCATCTCTTGTGTGTAATCTTAGGTATGAAATGAGTCGTTTTGTAATAGGTGTGGCCGATCTAGTGTGGGAGGAAAGTTGTACGGAGATGCTACATGATGATATGACCCTAGCTAGACTTATGGTGTATTCCCAATCAAAAGAAGAATAGAAACTTAGGATGATGGCTAGAATATTGTAAAGGGGTGGTTCTAGTGACTAAGAGCACACTAGGTTGAAGAAGAGGTCTCAAACTCAAGAAGAACCTAAGAATGTTAAGGTGAAATTGGAGAAAGGATTTGGTTCTAAAAGTAGAAAATCTACATGTGTTACTTCTGGAAAGAGACATTATGTTGGGTGTTTATTGGGTACCGGGAGTTGTTATGGTTATGGCAAGGAAGGACACAATGTGGGAGATTGTCCTAACATTTCTTCTAGAGTAAAAAAGGGTAAGCAAGTTGGTCCTAATATTCCAAAGGAGAATGTTCCAAAGGCAAAGGCAAAGGCTCGTTTCTATGCACTCTAGGAAAGAGGATCAAAGATGGATAGGGATGATGATGAGGTTAAGTCCTTGTTTTTTTAACTTCTTGCTTTGTGTGTTTTTATAAAGCCCTAATTATGTTCTAAAATGTGTTTATATGATGTTACTTTACATATTAGCATGTTTCTATCATAAATTGCTAAAAAGTCGCATTTTTGAAAAAAATATCGCAAAAATCGTTGTATCTTAAAACTGCTCACTGTTAATATTTCCAAAATTTTACTAGTTAATTCTTTGGTCTAAAATTGATGTAATGTGGTCAGAACTCATGTATATGAAAATGATATTGTATATAATATGAATTTTCGTTTGGAGTAAAGCATGTGAGTTTTGTAGCATAATGAGTTATAGAAATTGTGTCTAGTTTCTTGTTGTGTTATGATTCTCTTGACTATGTTAATTTGATGTTTTCTTATTGGTTGTCTGTTATATGGTTTGGTCAGTTTCTAGTTGAGTCTCTATTTCTTATAAGTGTTCGGAGAATAGCATATGTCATTTAAGGACAAAAGTTATTCAAGTACGGAAATTGTGAGACCTCAAAATTGACTTAGGTGAACTAGAGCCTAACATGTTGTTCATGGTGTTATAAGGTCCAGAATAGGTAAATTATATGGTATTGAGGTAGTGTCTAAGAGCATAGGTGCGTTGGATGTCAAAAGTTAAGGACGCCCAAGACGTTCGACGACTCAGTCACCTATGTGGCTCATATGTGGTTTTATGTGTTTATGGTTGATACATGAGGTTTTAAGGTCCTTTTTATTATAGTATATATAGGCAGTGTGTAAAGTTTCATGGAGTTTGGAGGTATAGCGTCCAAGAACGTCCATGACGTTCGAAAGTGTTGCCTTTACATGACCTTCTGTGTCTAAGCATGTTTTGTCGAGTTTTACGTGTTTTTTTTTTGTTGAAATTCATGTGAGAGGTTATAAACTAATATAAGATCATGAATAGGTTTAAAAAGTCCGGGCAAACATCCCCAAGGACGATCCAAGGGTCCTTGAGAAAGGACACAAAGTTGGTGCCAAGGCTGCCAAGACAACCCAATCCACGGAGGCACTCGACGTCCGATGTGTCAATCGTTACCCCATTGGTTGGGTCTCTTCTTTTGGGAATTATCGTGGTGAAATGAGGGACCAAGGATGATTCTGAGTCCAACACCACGAAACAACAGGACAGTCAGTTAGTCAAGGGATGGTTCATAGGTTGGCTTACATTTGTGAAGCAGTCCTGCGTGCAGTTTCATTGTAAGTTGAGGGGTGAACTTGTAATTCCACCCCACCTCCAAAGAAGAGTAATGGAGTTTCTTTGGGTTTTTTTTGGGTATTCTAAATTTGTATATAAGTGTTCAACACTTGCAAGACTTCATTCTTCCAAATCAAAAATCCAAATCCATTAGAATTCTCTCTAGTACTCCATTGGAGTAAAAACTAAAGGAAGGGGTCTAGTGATGAATTAAGTGGAGATGCTTCATCAAATTGAAGAATTAGTGTTAAACTGATTATTTGGATTTATCGTGTTGAGCTTTAGGATTTATAGGTGTATGAAATGGTTTTTGAGATTAATTGGATTTAGGGTTCATAAGGTTTAGGGACTAAGGTTTCTAAGGGTTTTAGGTTTAGTATTTTTGGTTTTAGTTTAACGTATAGGGTTTTGACTAAGGTTTTATCAGGTTTAGGATTTTAGATTAAGGTTTTTTTTAGGTTTATAGGGTGTCGAGTTAATAGATTATTGTTTTTGAAGATTTTATACGTTTAGGAGTTAGGCTTAAGGTTGTTTTTTATTTAAGGGTTTAGTATATACAATTTAGGGGTTTATACTTTTTAGAGCTTAATGTTTTTTTAGGTGGAGAGGTTTTGGTATTTTAGGATTTTCAAGGTTAAATTATTCTTAGGGTTTATATTGTGGGGGCTTCATTTTTTTTTTGGTGTTTGTTTTAAAGGTTTAGGGTCTTACGATGTTTTAGGATTTAGGATTTTAGAGCTTAGGATTTTATAACTGTTTTTAGGGTTTATATTATTATTATTTGTATGATTTATGGTTTATTAAGGCTTATGGTTTTCTATTGGTTAAGGGTTTTTAGGGTTTAGGAGTTTGAGTTTTCTAAGTGATGGGTTTTTGGGATCTAATAGGTTTATGTTTTAGGGCTTACGTTTTTTTTTGTTTTTTTAAGGGTTTAGCATAATGTATTGGGGGCTTTATAAGGCTTAGAGTTTAGAGTTTTTATAGGTTTAGGGGTTTTTTAGTTCTTTTGGGGTTTTAATGGTTATGTTTTTTTAGGGTTTTTTAGAATTTAGGGGTTAGTTATTTTCTGTGTTTTTTTAGTTTGACTGTTCATAGATGTTTAGGATTTAGAGTTTATAACTTAGGGTTATGTAGGGGTTAAATGGGTTTTAGGGTTCATAGGATTTAATATTTCTCAAGATTTAGGGTTTTTTAGGGTTTTAGGTTCCAAATTTAGGTTTTTATTTTAGGATTTATGGAATTTTAGGATATAGGATTTATAGGTTAAGGTTTCGTATAATTATAAATGGTTTTAGGATTTATTTTATGTTTTATGGGATCTAAGATTTCTTAATGTATATGGTTAAGGGATTTTTAGAGTTTTAGGTTGATCACTTTGGGTTTTAGGTTAGTATTTATTGTTTAGGGCATAGGTTTTTTTTCTGTAATTTTTAGGTTTAGTGCATACAATTTAGGTCTTTATAGAGTTTGTATCTTCGAGTTTTTTTTTATGTTTTGGTGTTTTTGTATTATTTATGATTTTTAAATGTTAAATATTTCTAAAGGGTATTTATAATTTAGGGTTTAGGGCTTAGGGTATTTTAAGTTAAGGATCAAGGGTTTAAGGTTAGGATTTAGAGCATAGGGATCTTTGGGTTTTATAAGGGTTATGTGTTTCTTAGGGTTTTTCGTGTTTGTTTATGTTTAAAATTTACGAATTTTTAGGATTTCAGATTAAGAGCTTAGTGTTTTGAAAGGGTTTTAAATTATTTGTATATTTTATATTAGGGTTTCTTACGGTTTAGGTTTAAGGGTGTACTAGAGTTTTAGGTTTAGGATTTACGGTTTTAGGTTTGGGTTTAGGTTTTAGGGCTTATGGTTTTTTTTGCTTTAGAGTTTAGGTTAAGGGTTTTATCAAGTTTTTAGGTTTTTACACGTTTATTGTTTATCACTTTTTTTTCCTGTTTTTGGCAATCAGAAGATAATATTTAGGGGTTGATAGGGCCTAGAGCTAAGAGTTTTTTTAGTATTTTTTGGATTTTTAACTTTTATGTTTCATAGGGTTTTTCAAGGTTAGGTCTTTAAGAATTAGTGTTTTTTTGTGTGTGTTATTTTAGGTTTAGGTTTACAGGTTCTTAGGATTTATGGTTAATAGCTTAAATTTTGTTATGGATTTTAAATTGTTTATGATTTTCTTATTTTTCAGGGTTTCTTAAGGTTTAGTGTTTTAGGTCTAAAATTTTGGGTTTTAGGTTAGAGATATGGATTTAGGGCTTAGGGTTTTGTTTATGTTTAGAGTTTTAAGGTTAAGGATTTTATCTAGGATTTTACTATTTAGGGATTTAGGATTTTTTTAGTTAAAGTTATTTAGGGTTATTTAGGTTGATGGTTTAAGGCTTATGGTTTTTATGCTTTCAAGGAATTAACATTTAATATTTAGGGCTACATAGGATTTAGAATATAGAATTTTAAGTTTGGGGGGTTTGGAGTTTTTAGAGTTTAAATGAAAGTATTTCTTAGGGTTTTTTAAGGTCAAATGTTTAGAGCATAATGTGTTTCAGGGTTTTAAATTGTAGGATTTAGGATTTCTTATGAATAAGAGTTTAGAGTTACTTAGGGTTTTGGGTTTAGGATTTAGCGTGTTAGGGTAGTGTTAAGTATTTAGGGGATAATTTTTTTTTTAACTTTTTTAGAATTTAAGTATGTTGTATTTTTTAGATTAAGGTGTTTTACAATTTTATAGGTTTCTTTTTTTTTGTTTATTTATAAGGTTTAACATATACTATTTAGGGCTTTATAGGGTTTAGATCTTAGAGTTTTTATAATTTAGCGGGCTTTGGTGTTTCGTTTAGGTTTTATGGGTTTTCCATTTAATAGGTTTTTTAAGGTTTAGGGCTTTGGGATTTTTGTGTTTTTCAAATATAGGGCTTAAAATTTTTCTGTATTTAGGGTTTCGAGCTTAGGTTTTTAGGATTTTAAATTGGGTTTTAGGGTTTGATTTGGGGGTTTAGGGTTTTAGTATTTAGGGTTTCTTAGGGTTTTAGGTTTATGATATATAGTTTGAGGTTAGGGTTTTTGGTTTTGGATTTTTTTAGTGTAGGGTGACTACAACAAAATTGGCCTATGGCCATAATAATTCTAGACAACAGTTTAAAAGTGTTGCCAAAGTAACTAAGGGCACACTTTTAATGTCTGACCTTAATATGGAGCTTTTTGCTACAGAAACTTTTGCAACACTTCTAATGCCACTCTTTGAAATTATAGGCTATACAAAATAAGTGTTGCCAAATCATAAAACAATTGGCAAATATATGTATATGTATATATAAATGTATATATATATATATATTTATATACATATATATATACATATATATATATATACAGATACATATATATATATATATACATATACATATATATATGTGTGTGTGTGTGTGTGTGTGTGTGTGTGTGTGTATATATATACATATATACATATATACATATACATATATATATATACACATATACATATATATATATACACACACACACACACACACATATATATATATATATTTATGTATGTATATATAGACTGAGGTTATGACATCACTTGAGAAGAAGATCTCAGTAAAAGAATATTAGAACATTCTTTGAATTTTTTTTATGGAGTTTTTCATAGACTGAGGTTATAAAATGTGGTGTTTGTCAAGTTTTTACTTTCATTTTTATTATTCCACGGTGATTGGTTGTTTAAAACTTCAGGAAGATCAACTCTATCTATCAAAACGTTTCAGTAGCTCCTTCCTCTAGATGCTCTACAATGTATACATGTTGTATTATTGTTTCTTCATTAACTTTATTTTGATTTTTTCATATCTGAACTGCTGTATGGATTAATTTGTTCAAATTTTACCATATTAATGATATTTTTTTAGAAGGTTCAAAATTCATTTGGCATGACTAATTATTTCACTGGTTGATGTATGACCATGTAGATTTCTAAGAATGTTTGTTGTTTATTTATACTTATTTTTTTTTCACATCTAAGTCAAATGGTATAGTGGTTCTTATTAAGCTTTTCTACGTAGAAGTTACTACATAGTTATGTTGACACGATTTTCTCAATCATTGAATTCTAAAACTTGACATATATCATAAATTTTGTTTTTGTAGACTTGAAATTGTACATCCCCTTTTTACACTATTATGATAGAAGTTACTAAGCTATGGTTACAAATCGCAAATGGCATCTTATTTATCTGGTAGATTTAGTGCAATTGATTCATGCAATACTTTTTGTTTTTCCCAAAATCTTTCATTTTTACATGCCTTTTGGTTGAAACTCTTAAGTCAGTTGCATCTGATGGTCAAAAATTCCAATGTGTTCCTTCCAATGTTACTCATGTTTATTCTACATCTTTAAAAACCATGTACTCAGTGTTTCTAATATATCTGTTTTATATAAGGTATTACATAAAAGAGAAAAGAACAAAGCACCCTACAAGAGATATTTTGACCTAGTAGAATTAATAGAATTTTTAATACCTTATACTTTGTGTTTTTAGGTTTGCATTTCACATGCAACTTATTTGTGTTTCCCTATGGGATCTCGAAATCTTGTGTATTTTCAAATGTGGTAATGGAAAAACTAAAAAATTCCAAACTAAACAATTTTGCAAGGCCATATTACTTAATTTATGCAGATGTAGGCCAAGTAATATTCAAGAATTTTACCCTCCAAGCAGTTCTCTTAAAACATTTTTGTTCAATAGTTAAGCTTTTCTCCACTTTTAAGCTCCGCACAAACTTTGTACCATGAATCCATACATTTAATCTCTCCATAAGTTAATTTAATTATTTTGGCTTTGACACTTTGCATTAGGATTATTGTGAAGGGATAATTTAATCACCAAGTGAGAAAACTACAGTTGGCCTATGTACAAGGCCAACAAACTATTCATTTCTTCATAAAATACATCTTAAAACCCAATTTTTCCAGTCATGGATTATAATCACTCTGATATAAATAAGAATGAAAGTTCAACCTCAATCACTGTGGATACTAATATAGGTCCATGATTGATCCTTGCATGTCCTAAAAGTATGTCTACTAATTCAATTTTTCTCCAAGTATTGGATCATATAATTATATGGTTGCTAAAACAGAACTATTGAAGGTATCTTTATGCAAATCTCTATGTAGGTGCAATATGGACAGACACTAAAACCCTAAGGACAGTGGAACATTTATCAAGACCAAAATTCCATTTACTTGTGCTAGAAATTCCACTATAAATGTGCATTAGTTCTAGGAAGAAATATTCAAGCTTTGTGCTACATTTTATCATATGGGGAGGATACGAATAAATATTTTTATCTGCTAGAAAGCAGTGGTATTTTACTGGGTTCTTCGTCCCAGTCTATGCAAATACACATGATCTAAGGAAAATGCTAGTGATATTGCTACTCCAACTCCTGCTGGTGCTTGCCCTCGTTCAACAGCAGTCATGTTTACAGGTTCATACAAGAATTTTGTACTACTACTATTATCTTTTTGGTTGACGGTCATAAGTTGTTAATATAAAAAAAGTTGCCTAAGTTATTGTAACGACCTTTTTAGTTGTTTTGAGCAGCAGATTTTATTTCTGGAAAAACAGGCTGAGACGACGGAACCCACGACGGACCGTCGAGGGGCTCTCGTTCCAAAACACTTAGAATTCAGAAATTTGGGTACTGAAATATACTCTCTGAACTTCGTGACGAAGTGGCAAAATGGACCATCGTGGGCACGACGGACTGTCACAGGCCCTTCAATAATTTCAGTCTCTGAACTCTGTGACGACTCAGCAGGACGGAAAGTCGCAGGCACGACGGCCCGTCACAGACTGCGAATCCCAGGCTGGGTCAGATTTCTTTAAATGTTTTAAGGGACGTTTTGGACTATTCCTGCTATAATTATAAATTTAGTGGGTTAATGTTAATAATTTAACTACTTGAGGGTTAAAAGAAATAACCTTGAATTAATTAATGGATTATTTCACCATCTTTTATACTTAATTATATGCTAATTAGGGTAACAGAAAGAGGGTTTTGAATAAGAAAAAGAAAAGAACAGAAAGAGAGGGAGAGAACGATCGAAAGAAGAGGGAAACGAAGAGGAAACAAAGCTTTGGGAAATTTCTTGCTTGATCACGAATCTTCGGTGGAGGTTGGTTATGGTTTTTATGCTATTCGTAGTAAATTCTTAATAGCAAATGATATGTATTGGGTAGTGTTGTAAACCCTTCTATATGCTTAATTGTATGCTTGTATGAATGTGATTATATAATTGTGATGAATAAGCATGATGAGTCTATTGAATCTCGAATCCTAAATTTACCTTGTTAATGATGATGCCTTGGTATAAAAGAAGGCTTGATGAACTAAAGTAATGAGATTGATGATGCCTTGGTATAAGAGAAGGCTTGATGAACTAAAGTAATGAGATTGATGATGCCTTGGTATAAAAGAAGGCTGTGGTGAATTAATAGAATGAGATTAGTGGAGCGGGTGTCACGAACCGACACGTAGAATTAGGGGATCGGGTGTCACGAACCAACACGTAGAATTAGGGGATCGGGTGTCACGAACTGACACGTAGAATTAGGGGATCGGGTGTCACGAACCGACATGTAGAATTAGGGGATCCGGTGTCACTAACCGACACGTAGAATTAGGGGATCGGGTGTCACGAACCGACACGTAGAATTAGGGGATCGAAGTGTCACGTACCGACACAAGAGGAATAAAGATATTGAATCTTGAAAGATGTTATATACTCAATTTAATGAACCTCATTCCCAAATGTGTATGATGGGGAGGCGTGAGTCCTCATTGATGTGCTTGGTGTTGTGACCAAGGGTCATGGTAATTGTAAATGCCGCATGTTGAGTATTGTAGTTGATTTTATGATATTATCTGATACAAACTGTTTTCTATTTTGAGTTAACCGATGATATCTACTCAGTACTTGTGTTTGTACTGACCCCTACTTGTATGTTTCTTTTCTTGTTATTGTGGAGTGCAGCAAACGTACCGCCATCTTCAACTCAACCGCAACTCTAGCCAGTCTTCGTCACAACAGATTTAAGGGTGAGCTAATGCTTCTAGCTTGGACTGGATCATCCTCTTCATGTCTTGATGCCTTGAACTTCCGGCATGGACTAGCTTTTTACTTATTTTAGCTTCTTAGATACTCTTAGATAAGTAATTTGAGGATAGATGTTCTTGTGATGATGACTTCCAGATTTTGGGGATAATGATAAGTTTTGAGATTTAGAAGTTGATTATTGATTTTGTTAATGAGTTTTAAGTCTTCCGCATTGTTTTCTATTTATTATGTTTGAAACGTTGGGGTTTAGATTGGTTGGTTCGCTCACATATGAGGATAAATGTGGGTGCCACTCACGACGCATTTTGGGTCGTGACAGTTATTTTATGTGTATTGAGAAACACAAATAGGTTTCTTTATTAGTGTATGTATTACATACAATTGCTCTTTTTGCTTCTTTTGGTTTATTACATGAGTATTGTTTTTGGAATTTTTGACAATTGGATGTTATATATTCAAATGGTGGTAAGTAATATGTGGACATTTTCACTTCATTTATCACTACTGACAATAAAGTAAATCATACTGACTTATACTAGAATTTTGGTAGAGTGATTTGTGTCAATTTTTTGTACCCCGTATGTCAGCTTGATCTTATTATCTTTATCAACCAAGTGGTCTGTAGATAAAGAATGGGAAGTCGTTCGGAAGCACAATGATTTTTAGTTAATGCAGATTGTTTTTCTATTAAAACAAAAGAGAATTTTTTTGTTTGGCATTATCAAGATGCAAATCTTGGTTTTGGGTCTTGCCAAGAAAAAGAGATGTTAGACCATCTCGAGAGTGTTCTTGTAATTGATCTTGTTCCTATGAATAGTGTGAAGTTTATTGTTAAAGTTAAGCCTCAGGTTTGCCATATCCTAACCTTTGCATTGATGATGACTTACTTTCTCCTTCTATTTTAATCAACTTATCATAAACTAGGCCTCATTTCATATAATTCCTTGCTCATGTAACTTGATTGGATAATATTAAACAGTTTTAAACTGCAAGACCTAATGAATATAGTAGGATCTATGTATGTTGTTATTCCTTGGCAAAACAAACATATTCTAGTGTGTTTTCAAGGAGGAGGTTGTTGTTATTGCGAAAATCGATGAACGATACAAAAATTAGAGAAGGATAACAAAGACATTTCATTGTACTTTCTATACTTTTTGAGGTATTATACTGATTTCTAGTGTATGGTGTGTTGTAGAAAATTAGAACACAAATTTTTTATCCTAAACATATTTATCTCTTATAAGATTTTTGAATTGATTGTTTTTATCTTTATGTTTAAGGTCACCATGATATCTACATAATATGTTTGTTTTGAATGCACTTTAGAAAATAGTGAAGTGATTGAGTGGAGAGCCATGACAATTCTAACTGTCAGTTTGTATGTGTTAAAAACTACAACATTTTTCTTCTAGTATTATTGACAGAACATGGTCATCCTATTTTTGTCTGCTACTTCTGTCTTATAACATTTCTTCTCAAATCAAGAAAATATTTATCCTATCAGCCTATTATGTTGTTAATCTCTTAATTTTTTCTACCTTCTTCTTTATGACGATGTTGTTTGATTCTTAATAGCAGTTGTAAAGAAATAAAATGCATTCGAACTTCTAAATGTGCAAATCTAGTTGATGGACTTTCCTAAATCTATTTAATTTTTCCTTTTTATATTGAGCATACAAAATAAACAATTTAGTTGTATGATGTGTTGTTTGATTATTATCTATAACACGAATATGCTTCAACTACATCTCATAAAACACGAGAAAGATGCCAATTCAATCCATCTAAGTGTTTTTTGAATTTTTTTTAACTATTTGATGTGTAACTGAATGTTGCAATATGGAATAAATCTGGAACATGGATTCTAATCTGCAATCTACCATTTAGTTTCAATTTTCGTTAGAATCTTCAAAGTGAACTCAAAAAATCTACAGTCTTCAATATTAAACTGATGCAATCTGAAATTTATCTTGAACTTCTTCCCTCTTCTATAATTGTTGAAATCGGATTTTTTGTAAATTTTAAATGTGTAGAGAAATGAAGGTAACAGATTTTAAGGGTCGCCACAAGTAAATTTGATCTCACTGAAGTGGAGGATGGAGAGTATTTGAACTATTTTAAAAGTATGAATACATTATGGTTGATTTTGTGAAATATATTCATTGCTAGAATATATTGAACTATTGTAAGAGTACTTTTTGAATTATTGTGTACACATTTAAAATATTGCTCTATGAGTATGTGTATGTATAGAAGACATACTATCTTTTGGAGCTTATTCCATATCTATATTGGAATTACTTATTAGCCAATTTGAAGTTTGAGATTATTTATCGGAAAACAATATTGATATTTTTTAGTTAGAAATTCTAGCATATAAATATTTTATAACAAAAATAGTATAACAATACTTAGAAGTGTAGCCATAGGGCTGTAAGATTTAGTATTCACACAGGAAAGGACTACACTTCAAAGTGTTTTCATACATTAGATACAAAAGGCAACAATTTAAATCATCGTCATACATTAGTAAAATAGGCAACACTTTAAAATCGTGGACAATAAGGAAGCAAAGGCTACACTTGTAAATTTAGTTATGTGAGATATAAATGTTGCTACGTGAGGTACATCAAAGTGTGGTCATTTTCTCTTTTTGGCTACGCTTTTAAGTGTAGATGATAATTGTGTTGCCTAAACTCTAGGGTTATGCCTTTTTGGGCACCCCATGAAAAGTGTTTCTTAAAGTCCAAAGGTGTAGCCTTTTATCAAAGACAATACTTTTTGCTAGTTTAGACTACATTTTACAGAGGTGATCGTAGGCTTAAAATTGTGCAGTGGGTCTTAGGTTAAGGGTTTTATCTATGTTTTTAGGGTCTAGGGATTTAGGATTTTTAGGGTTTAGAGCTTAGAGTATTTTAGGTTTATAGTTTTTAGTGTTAACTGTTTCTTAGGGTTTAGGGCTTAGGTTTTTTTTTTGTTTAGGTTTACGGATTATGGATTTTTTATGTTTTTGGTTTTAGATGTTAGGGTTTTGTAGGGGTTTTCAATGGTTTTAGAGTTTATAGGATTTAGGATTTCTTAAGCCTTAGTGCTTTGGGTTTCTTGAGATTTTAGATTTGGGATTTTGTGTTTTATGTTAGGGTTTGTGGATTAGGTTTAGTATTTTCTTATGTTTAGGGCTATAGATTAATCTTTTCATCTAGGTTTTTTAGGGTTAAGCGGTTTGAGTTTATTAGTTTAAGGGTTTTTAGAATTTTATAGTTATGGAGTTGAGGGCATCAATTTTTTTTGTATCTTTTAGGATTTAGTGTTATTGATTTAGGAATTTATAGGATTTAGAGCTTGGACTTTTTAAAATTTAGGGATTTTGTATTTCTTCTTAGGATTTTAATGTGTTAATTTTTTCTTAGAGGTTTATAGGGTGTATAGTTTATTAAAGGTTTTTTTGTTTTGAGATTTTTTTTGTATTTTTAGGGTTAAGTGTTAAATTTTTCTTAAGTGTTTTTATGTTTTGAGGTTTAAGACTTAGGTGTTTTTTCTTTATTTAGTTTAAGTATTTATAGAATTTTTGGATATACGATTTAGAGCGTAGGAATTTGTGCGAGTTGGAATGGGTTTAAGGGTTTATTTTAGGAATTATCGGATTTATGGTTTGTTGATGTTTAGGGTTTCTTAGGTGTTTAGGTTTATGATAAAGGGATTTAGGTTAGGGTTTAGGGATTTTTTGGTTTTTATAAGGGTTTGTAAGGGTTTCGTGTTTCTTAGGGTTTTGTAGTTTTTAGGGCTTACATTTTTTTGTGTGTGATTCTTTATGGTTTATAGGATTTAGGTTTTCATAAGGTTTTAGGTTTAGGATATTAGGTTTTAGGGTTTAGGGATAAGGGATAAGGGTTTTTTTTAGGTTTAGGGTTTTATGTTATGGGCTTTATCTAGGTTTCGAGAGTGTTAAGGGCTTGGATTTTTTAGATTATGGTCTTTAGTTTTTATTTTAGGATTTATAGTATTTAGGGTTTCTTAAAGATTAGGCTTTACAATTTCTTTGTGTTTTTGGTTTAGGATTAAGAGTTTTAGGGGTTAGGATTTTTTCGATTTATGATTTAAGGTTTAGGTTCTAGGTTTTTGGCTTAGGGTTTTTAGTAGTTAATTTTTCTTTTAATTTTATATAGGGTTTAGGGATTAGATTTTTTTAATGATTTTTAGGGTTAGACATTTGGGAATTTCAGCATATGGTTTATAGGAATTTATTTGTATAGGGTTTAATGCTTAGAGTTGTTTTGTGTTCTTTAGGGTTTAACATATAGGATTTAGGGATTTATTGGGTTTAGAGCTTAAAATATTTTTAGTTTTAGTGGTTTTATGGTTTTTAAGGGTTAATTGTTATTTTTTCGGGTGTAGGGTTTGTCACTGTTTTATAGGTTTAGGGTTTATGTATTATTTGGGTTTAAGGTTTGTAGTTGAGAGTATTGTAGGGGTATAAAATGGTTTTTAGGTTCCATTTGTTTTGGATTTCATAAGCTTTATGGATTAGGGTTTCTTAGTGTTTTAGGTTTAGGATTTAGGATTTTAGGTTAGGTTTTTTAAGGGTTAACTATTTCTTACGTCTTTTAAAGGTTTAGGGGTTTGACCTTTTGTAAGTTATGTTTTATTGGATTTAGGGTTTAGGGCATTTTTTTTAGTTGTGTTTTTTAGAAATTAGCATAAAGGATTTAGGGATATATAGGGCTTAGATCTTAGTATTTTTATCTATTTGGGGTTTTTCGGGTCATTAAAATTTAAATATGTCTTAGGGTTTTCTAGGGTTTAGGGCTTATTTTTTTTTTTAGTTTGGATGTTTATAGATTATTAGGGGTTTTAGGGGATTATTGGTTTTTTAAGGTTTATATTAGGGATTATATGAGTTTATCAATATTTATGTGTTCTTAGGTTTTTAGGTTTAGGGCTTAATGTTTTTAGACGTATAGGGTTTTATGTAAAAGGTTTTATCTAGATTTTAGGTTTTAGGGCTTTGGATTTTTTAGGTTATAGTTTTTTGTGTTTTTTATGGTTTGGAATACAAGATATAGGTCTTGATAGGGTTTACATCTTAGAGATTTTGGGTTTATGAATTTTTGTACTTTTAGGGGTTTTAAGGGTCAAGTGTGTCTTAGAGTTTGGGGTTTAGGGCTTAGATTATTTTTTTTTGTGTTTTTTGGCTTTAGGATTTATGGATTTTAAAGATTTAGGGTTTAGATCTTAGGGATTTGTATGGGTTTCAAATGATTTTTTGGGTTTATTTTAATATTTAGGGTTTTTCACGGTTTTTAAATGTTTTTTAGTTTATTTTAAGATTTGGGGTTTCTTAAGGTTTAGGCTTTGAGGTTTAGAATTATGTGTTTTAGTATAGAGTTTAGGGTTTACGACTTTGGGTTTTTTGGTTAAAGTTTTTAGTTTTATATATGTTTATGGTTTAAGGCTTAGGCGTTTTTTGGTCTTCGCGTATAATTATTAGTTTTTTATAGGGTCTAGAACAAGGGGTTTTTGGGGTTTTTTAAAATAAGTGTTTTTAGGGTTTTTGACGTTTACGGTTTAGATCTTAGGGTTTTGTAGAATATTTAAATGGATTTTTGGGGTTATATTAGGATTTATATATGATTTAGGGTTTGTAATATTTAGGATTGAGTGCTTTTTAGTGTTTTAGGTTAAGGATTTACTCTTTTAGGTTAGTAATAAAGGTATAATGCTCAGGGCGTTTTTTGTTTTAGGGTCTTCGGTTAAGGGTTTTATCAAAGATCTTATGGTTTAGAGTTTTGGTTTATTTAGAATAAGGTTTTTTATATTTTTATAGCTTTAGGATTGTTAGGGTTTTCCAGGTTTTAGGGTTTTTGTATTTTTAAGGGTATTGTTTTTCTTACAGGTTAGGGTTCTTTTTTGTGTTTTTTCGAGGTTAGAGTTCATGGATTTTTAGGATTTCGTGTTTAGAGCTTATGGTTTTGTAGGGATTGCAACTATGTTTAATGCTTTGTTTTATACTTTATAGGACAAGGGTTTCTAAATGTATACGGTAAAGAGTTTCTTAGGATTTTAGGTTTAGCATTTCGGGTTTTAGGTTTTGGTTAGGGTTTTGGGTTTTTTTTGGTTAAGGTTATGAGTTAAAGGTTTTATCTAGATTTTTAGGGTCTAGAGCTTTTGGATTTTTAGGTTAAGGGTTTTCGGATTTTATAGGTTTAGAGTTTAGAGCTTAGTTTTTTTTTATTTCTTAGGGTTTATTATACATGATTTAGGGGTTTATATAGTTTATCACTTAGAATTTTTTTAGGTTTAGGGTTTTTGTAGTTTTAAAGATTTTTAAGTGTTAAATGTTTCTTAATGGTGTTGAGTATTTATGGTTTAGGGCTTACAATTTTTTTTGTTTTTAGGTTTAGGATCAAAGGTTCTACATTTGGATTTAGGGTTTAGGGCATTTTTTGTGTTGTGAGGGTTTTGTGTTTCTTAGGGTATTCTAGCATTTGGTTTAGATTTTTTGTGTGTGTTTTTTAGGTTAATGGTTTTTCATATGAAGGATTTAGGGTTTAGAGCTCACTATTTTGGAGGGGTTTTACAATTTTATGGCATATATTACGATTTATATGATTTAGGGTTTCTTACGCCTTATGGTTTAGGGTTTCTTAGGGTTTTAGGTTATTGATTTAGAGTTTAAGGCTTGGGTTTGGGGTTTAGGGCTTAGGGTTTTTTTATGCTTATCGTTTGAGGTTAAAGGTTCAATCTAGGTTTTTAGGGTTTTCGGTTTAGTAATTTATGTTTTTGAGGATTTTATAAGTTTAGGATTTAGGGCTTTATTGGGTTTTGAGCTTAAAGTATTTTTATATTTATTTAATTTTTTGTTTTTAAGGGTTAAGAATTTCTTAGGGTTTTGGGTTTGTATGTGTTTTATGGCTTTAGGTTTCATTGATTATTTGGATTTAGGATTTAGAACTTCGGGTGTCGTAGGAGTACAAAATGGTTTTTAAGGTTCATTTGATTTGGTTTCCATAAGTTTTATGGATTAGGATTTCTTCAGGTTTTAGGTTAAGAATTTAGGGTTTTAGGTTAATGTTTAGGGTAGGGGGATAAGGGTTTTTAGGTTTATGCTTGTAGGTTAGGGTTTTTATCTAGTTTTGTAGGTTTTTGTTTTTTGGGTTTTGTAGCTTTATATTTTGAAGGGTTTATGCCTTAAGGATTTATTGATTAGGGTGTTTTGTGTGTTTATAGAATTTGTTATACATGATTTAGGGCTTTATCAGGTTAAGATCTTAGAGCTTTTTGGTTTAGGTGTTTTTGGGGTTTAATGTGTTATAAGGTTAAGTGTTTCTTATGTTTTTTTAAGGTTTATGGGTTTAACCTTTTGTCAGTTGTGGTTTTTTTTAGGTTTAGAGTTTAGGGATTGAGTTTTTTGTGTTTTTTAGGATTTAGCATAAAGTATATAGGAATTTATAGAGCTTAGAGTTTAGTATTTCTATCTGTTTGGGGTTCTTTTAGGAATTTTAAGGGTTATGTATTTCTAAAGGTTTTCAAAGGTTTAGGGCTTACTTTTTTTGTTTTTCGTTTGAATGTTTATAGATTATTAGGATTAAAAGTTTATAGCTTAGAGTTTTTTTAGGGGTTTAATGGTCTTTAGGGTTTATATTAGAGTTTATAGGATTTAGTATTTCTCAATTTTTATGGATTATTAGGGTTTTAGTTTTAGGATTTAGGGTCTAAATCTTAATGCTTTTAGGTAGAGGGTTTTTAGTTTAATGGTTTTATCTAGATTTTAGATTTTAAGGCTTTGGGGTTTACAGATTATAGTTTTTTTTATTGTTTGGGATATAAGATATAGGTCATGATCGAGTTTACAACTTAGAGATTTTAGGTTTAGGATTTTTTATATTTCTAAAGGTTTAAAGTGCTAAGTGTGACTTAGGGTTTGGGCTTTAGGGCTTAGGTTTTTTTTGTGTTGTTTAAGTTTAGGATTTACTGCTTTGTGTGATTTAGGGTTTAGATCTAAGGGTATTGTATGGGTTTCAAATGATTTTTTGGGTATATTTTAAGATTTAGGGTTTTGTACGGGTTTTATCATAAACATATGTTACAATGAACTTTTCAGAACATGCCACATGATTTATTTTACAAATCTTAAATCGTTTAGCCACTTCTAACATGTTACAGTTTACTTCAGAAGTCCAAAACAATCATATTTAATTGTTAGGATTATCATGAAAGTTATCCATATGAATCTGTATTCTGTATGAATTAATCTCTGATTGATCTGGAAAAGGTTCTAAAATCGCAATCATATCTAAATTATGAGTTTTTTTAAGAGTTTGCAACATTTCAAGAGAACCTTGAGTGTTTATGCTTCTAGCATTCAAAAAAATATTCTTAATCATCATAAACCTCTACTCCTAGATCTAGTATTAGGTCTGCTAATATTAGCATTTTTAGCTTGCTTGGGCTTTTTCCTACTTTTGGAGACAACCCGTGGTTTCTTTGTCCCATTTCCTCTTCTAAATTTTCACCCTCATCTAAGAATTGAGTATCCTCATCATACACATCCTCAGAATCAGGTGCCCCATATTCATCAAAAAAAAAAATTTTCTTTTTGTTTTGTAATTGAGTCATGGCCAGATTCATTTTGTTGTTTTTTTTATGGCTTATCATTTCAATTGAGTCATTTTATTATGTGATTTTTTATGAGACTATTTATCAGGTGGTTCCCTTACATTAGTTTTAAATTGTTATATAGATTCTTCCCCACCCTGGTGCACCTTCCCTAGGCCATTTAACATTCCATTCTTCCTATGACTAGATATCTCTTGACCATTTCCAACCTCGCCTCCAATAGCTACACCAACACCAAAAAGATAAGGGGAGTAATGAGCGGTAGAATTGAGTCAATACCTACCATCTTTGAACTCTCCTTTTGTTGAGTTATTTCAACTATATCAATTTCAAATGCCTACCTGTTAACTTGGTTGGCCATCCTTTGCTGAATTTGAGCTTTGTTAATGTTTCTACTTTGAATCCCTGCCTGTTGATTCACATTTTTATATTGCTTGGGTGCATTTTGTGTATATTAGATCCTATGTCCCTATACAATATTAATGTTCCTTACCCTTTCCTCTGCATTTGTTGGACTTTCTTGCACATCCACATCAATGTATGTTTTTTTGAGAGTGATAGATGTCGTACATATTTGTGAAGTTTGTTATCGAGTTTTGCTTTGTATTCATTGTAGTTAAATTGTTGTTGATCATTATTTTTGTTCCTTTGAATTTTCCTTCTGTTCTTTCTGATACAAATTTCTTTGTTGTTGTTCCCTTGGATAATTTTGCGGATTGCCAATCTTATTTCTTCTTCCTGTTTCCTACTGTTTAGAATTCTGCACATCTTTTTTAAAATTATTTTTGTTGGTATTATTTTTGTCTAACTCTTTCCTTATTTTATTCCATTCATCTCTTTGTTTAATTATACAGTCAATTTCATTATGCCCTTTGTGTTTACGGTAAAAACAGTAGTAAAGAATATTATCATATTCAATTTTTTGCCATCGACAAATAGTTATATCATCCCCAATATATTCCATCCAAACATGAGGAGGTCTAGCTTGAGTGAGATCGACTTGAACCTTTAATCTAGCTTGACTTCCCCTAGTTTAGTTAATTGAGGCAGAGTCTAAATACAAAACTCTACCAATATGAGATAGTAAGCTATTAATAAATTCTTTATTGTAAGAATGTCATGGAAATTTTGGTAGAGAAATCAGATTTGTACTAAAGGAGTTCCTTATGCAGGTTTGAAAGATGGTGCCCAAGCGTGGATCCTCATAACCTGTCCATCTATGGTCATACATTGTTTAGTCCACACCATATTATAATCCAATTCATTATCAATATCAATATAAACATGTCAAGAATTAAAGTGTGCAGTCTTAACCCCTCCTGATATTTGAATTTGAAGAATAAAGTTCTTTCGAATCAATTCTACTCTAGGCATTGTGTTTATAAACTTACCAATTAGAGTGTATTTAAAAAAACTGAAGCCAAATCTTTAATCACCTCATCCTTTACATATTGAATTGTGGTAAGACTTTCCTAGTAGTAATCTCATGAGCAGTCAATTTAATACTAATTCCACTTTTATATTGATTATGTCTAAATATATCAGCGTAAGTTTGAATCACAGTATAAGGGGCAGGTTCTGGAATCCTATCTTTCTTAGGAAGATTATTAGGATTAAGTGTAGGCTGATCAAAATTTTAAGTAGTAACTTTAGCAACAATACGATTAAAATTACAATAAATCTTAGGATAATTTGTTTGGTAAGCTACTATATGAGGATCGTAATTCCTAGCAATGTTACCAGTTGTGTTAGAATTCCTATAACTTTCAATCAATACATGATCATCATTTTAAGTAGAGGTAGTTAGAATGAGTTTATGTTGGATATTTTCGTATCTATTATTGTGAATATTATCCTTAGATTACTCACCAGTAGGCTTATTCGATAGTGAAGGAATTGTATCCTTTGGGATTGGTATTCTAGAATCCTTAACTATATTGTGTTACTGAAATTCTTCTCTCAACAAAGACGAACCAACTAATTGAGTTGATATTTTGTGAGATTCAAGATTACCATTCTTGTCTCTCTTTGAGTAATCTCCGCGATGTTGTTGCAATTGTTGTAATTTTTTAACGGAGATATGATCATGTGTATGTGGAGATCGATCTCTTTGTTCAAGAGCCCTAACTTGAGAACCAATGAGATCACCCCCACTTTTTCCCTCTACGATTCGACTATAAATATCCTTCAATTTTCCACTGTGTTTCACATTAAGAACTGAGGAAGAAACCCCTGTACAAGTTTCTCTTCGAATCAACTCAAATCGAGATAAATTTTGGGGTCGCGATTGTGTGGCGATTTTGTGGCCTCCATCACTTGTGAGCTTTGCTGAGCTGAAATAGTGGGTATTTGAAAATTATGCATATCTTGAACTAGCATATTTCCCACTCGATATTTTCCTCAACACCTTAGAATCAATTCATCCACGAATATATCTGTAGTTTTTCCTTCCAATTCCTTATCAGCAGTGTGGACCGCCTCTTCCCTTCCTGCAAAAAATTGGAAGATTATGCTTAGGTCGATTCCACTTTAGAAATTGTTGGTTGTCATTCAACATCAATTATCCTGTATCTAGTCGTTTAATATTCATTCCAAATATAGAAAATTGTATCAATTAAGAAAGATAGCTAATTCCTTGAACGAACTCTAGAAAAAAATTTAGATAGAGAAATTTTGGGCAGCGGCTTGGAGAGAGTTTCTCTAAAGGGATTTTAGGATTTAGGGTTTAGGGCTTAGGGTATTTTAGGTTTAGGATCAAGGGTTTTAGGATAGGATTTAGGGCATAGGGATCTTTGGGTTTTATAAGGGTTTTGAAGGGGTATGTGTTTCTTAGGGTTTTCTAGCGTTTAGTGCTAAGGGTTTTTTTGTGTTTATTTTTGTTTAATGTTTATTGATTTTCAGGATTTCGGGTTTAGAGCTCATTGTATTGAAATGTGTTTATATGATTTTCATGGTTTAAATTTGAGTTTCTTAAGGTTTAGGTTTTTGGTTTTATTTTTTTTATTTTTTATTTTTTTTCGCAATCAAGACACCAATTACATTAACTCATAGAATGATTAAACTTCTCTTTCAAAGCATACATACTATATAAACTAAGGAACCATTGACAAGATGAACAATACCTAGTGTTTAAAGGGCTTAATTCTCCCCAGTATTATCCCAAACAATTAAACCAGTAACAGTAATAACAAATGAATCCCCCAAGTTAAGGGTTCTGGAGACAATGTAACCACTTTCCTTGCCAAATATTGTAAACACCACATCAGAGTAGTTGAAACAAATCAACACGATACCAAGCACAATCAAGAAAATTGATATTTGTTGAACATTCGCTCTCCTTTCAACAAGGAGCAAGATCCATTCGTCTTCTTCTTCATCATCATCTTTCAGTGTCTCGATACTATCAGTAGTATCATCTGCACACGCGATACTACCAGTAGTATCATCTACACATGCGATACTACTCGTGGTATCTGCACTAACACCACTAGTAGTATCTACACATGCCTCTTGTTTCTTGTTACCGCGCTTGAAAAAACTAGAAATCATATTGAGAATCGTCTTCTTCTTCTCCTCCTCCATACCTTTGAAATCTAAAACGTTTGCCGATTCTTCTTAATAGAGAAACCTAATAAATTAATATCATGCGCCAATACTAAATATATACATACATAGAGAGAGAGGGGATAGCTTGGACTAAAAAAAAGGGATTAAAAGTTAAGTGTTTGAGTCATAAGAGATTAAGGACTCATGTCATTAATTATTGAAAAAACTAGTTTTTGGTTTTATTAGGGATATAGGTTTAGGGTTTAGGGTTTTAGGTTTAGGTTTAGGGTTTAGGGTTTAGTTCTTTTTTTGTTTAGAGTTTTCGGTTACATGTTTTATCAAGTTTTTAGGGTTTTATTTGTTTATTAATTAGTACTTAGTTTTTTTTTTGTTTTTTTGGCATTTAGAAGATAAAATTTAGGGCTTGGCAAGGTTAAGAACATAGAGTTTTTTTGATTTTTTGTATTTTTAGGGTTTTTAAATTTTTCATGTTTCTTAGGGTTTTTTAAGGTTAGGGCTTTAAGGCATAGGGTTTTTTGTGTTTTTTCAGGGTTAGGTTTACAGAGCTTTAGGATTTAGAGTTTATAGCTTAGATTTTTGTATGTATTTTAAATGTTTTTAGATTTTTATAGGATTTAGGATATTTTAAGATTTAGTGTTTTAGGTTTAGAATTTGGGGTTTTAGGTTAAGGTTAATGATTTAGGGCACGTCACGACCCAAATCGAATCGCGGCTGGCACCCACACTTACCCTCCTATGTGAGCGAACCAACCAATATAAACCTTAACATTTCAATATAATCTCAACAGAAAGTAATGCGGAAGACTTAACTCATTAATAAAAACCAATTCAATAACTTCTAAAATCCAACATCTAGTATTCCCATAAATCTGGAAGTCATCACCACAACAACATCTATGATAAAATCACTAAACTAAGAGTATTATAAGAAGCTAAAATAAGTAAAAGCTTGTCCATGCCGGAAGTTCAAGGCATCAAGACAGGAGGAAGAAAGTCCAGTCCAAGCTAGAAGCGTTAGCTCACCCGGAAGATCCGATGTGACGAAGACTGGCTAGAATTGCGGTTGAGTTGAAGACGACGGCACGTTCGCTGCACTCCACAAATAACAAGAAGAAAACATAAAAGTAGGGGTCAGTACAAAACACGGATACTGAGTAGATATCATCGGCCAACTCAAAATAGAAAACAATATATACCAAGTAATATCATAAAATCAACTATAATACTCAACATGTAGCAACAACAAGTACTATATCATTAACAATTACCGTCAAGTTCACACATGAGGACTCAAGCCTCAATACCATACTCATTTGGGAATTAGATTCATTAGATTGAGTATATTAACATCTTTCAAGATTCATTATCTTTATTCCTCCTGTGTCGGTACGTGACACTCCGATCCCCTACTACTATGTGTCGAAATGTGACACTCCTATCCCCTAATTCTACGTGTCGGTTCGTGACACCCGATCCCCTAAATCTATGTGTCTGTTCGTGACACCCGATCCCCTAAATCTACGTGTCGGTACGTGACACCCGATCCCCTAAATCTACGTGTCGGTTCGTGACACCCGATCCCATAAATCTACGTGTCGGTACGTGACACCCGATCCCCTAAATCTACGTGTCGGTTCGTGACACCCGAACCCCTAATCTCATTCTATCAATTCATCAAGCCTTCTCTTATACCAAGGCATCATCAATCTCATTACTTTAGTTCATCAAGACTTCTTTTATACCAAGGCATCATCATTAACAAGAGATTGGGTTTTTTTATCAAGATTTGGGATTCAATAGCTTCATCATGCTTATTTCATCACAATCATATAATCACATTCATGCATGCATACAATTAAGCACATAGAAGGGTTTACAATACTACCCAATACATATCATTCTCTATTAAGAGTTTACTATGAATAGCATAAAACCATAACCTACCTCCACCGAAGATTAGTGATCAAGCAAGCAAATTCCCCAAAGCTTTGTGTTTTCCTCTTCTCGTTCGATCCTCTCTCTCTCTTTGTTCTTTCTTTTTCTTATTCAAACCCTCTTTCTTTTACCCTAATTAGCATATAATTAAGAATAAAAGATGGCAATAATAACCCACTAATTTACTCAAGGTTACCTCTTTTAACCCCCAAGTAATTATACTTTATTAACATTAACCCACTAACTTTATAATTAAAGCATGAATAGTCAAAAACGTCCCTTAAAACAATGAAGAAATCCGACTCCTCCTGGGATTACGCAGCCTGTGACGGCCCGTCGCACCTGCGACGGTCCGTCCTGCTGGTCCGTCACAGAGTTCAGAGACTCAATTTCTCTGAAAAGTCTGTGACGGTCCGTCACACCTATGACGGTCCGTCCTGCCATTCCCTTATGAAGTTCAGAGAGTCGATTTTAGTGCCCATTTTTCAGAATTCTAAGTATTTTGGAATGAGACCCCCTCGACGGTCCGTCGTGGGGCCGTTGTCTTTGCCAATTTTTCAAGAATCGAAGTCTGTTGCTCAAAACGACTAAACAGGTTGTTACAATAGATACCAATTTACCCATCGTTCGTCCTCGAACGATCATAAGAAGAAAAACAAGGGCGAAAAGAAGTACGTGAGTCTGTAAACAGGTGTGGGTATCTTTCTTGCATCTCAGCCTCTTTCTCCCAAGTGGCTTCTTTGATTGTTCGATTCTTCCAGTGAACTTTGATGGATGCAATCTCCCTTGACCTCAACTTGCGAACTTCTCTATCTAAAATAGCAACAGGCTCCTCCTCATAAGAATAATTCTCATCAAGCAAAACTGAATCCCAACGAATGATGTAGTTTCCATCCCCATGGTATCTTTTCAACATAGACACATGAAATACCGGATGCACTCCGGACAGCCCTGGAGGCAAGGCTAACTCATAAGACACCTCCCCTACTCGCTTAAGTACTTCAAAGGGACCAATATACCTTGGGCTCAATTTACCCCTTTTACCAAAACGCATCACCCCTTTCATGGGTGAACCCTTCAGCAAGACTTGTTCACCCTCCATGAACTCCAAGTCTCTAACCTTTCGATCTGCATATTCCTTTTGCCTTCTTTGCACCGCTAACAGCTTTTCTTGAATAGATTTCACTTTCTCTAATGAATCCCTCAAAAGGTCGGTACCCCAAGGTCTAACCTCAAATGCATCAAACCACCCAATGGGAGACCTACATCTTCACCCATATAGTGCCTCAAATGGGGCCATATCAATGCTCGAGTGATAGCTATTGTTGTAGGAGAACTCTGCTAAGGGCAAGAAGCTATCCCAATGACCACCAAAGTCTATCACACATGCACGAAGCATATCCTCCAACACTTGAATCGTTCGCTCGGACTGACCATCGGTCTGCGGATGGAACGCAGTACTAAGTTCCAACCTAGTACCCAATTCCGCATACAATGTTTTCCAAAACATAGAAGTAAACTGCGTACCTCTATCTGATATGATGGAGAGTGGAACCCCATGCAACCGAACAATTTCTGAGATATAGATTTTGGCTAACTTCTCTGCATTGTAAGTCACCTTGACCGGAATGAAATGAGCAGACTTAGTTAACCTATCAACAATCACCCAAATAGAGTCATACTTACCCATTGTCTTTGGAAGACCAACCACGAAATCCATTGCAATCCTTTCCCACTTCCATTCAGGAATGGGCATTCTCTGAAGTGTTCCTCTGGGCCTCTGGTGTTCATACTTTAGTTGCTGACAGTTTGGACATTTGGCAATAAAATCAACAATATCACGCTTGATTCTACTCCACCAAAAGTGTTGCTTTAGGTCACGATACATCTTGGTTGCACCAGGATGTATAGAATACCTTGAACTATGAGCCTCTGTCAGAATAGTGTTGATCAAATCATCGACGCGGGGTACACATACCCTTCCCTTGATTCTCAAAACACCTTCCTCGTCAATTTATGCTTCCTTAGCCTCTCCTTGCAATACCTTATCTTGGATTCTGCTTAGTTTCTCATCATCAAACTGTTTTCCCTTAATCTTGTAAAGAAAAGAAGACCTTGCTTCCACACAAGCCAACAATCCTCCCTTCTCATTTACTTCTAACCTCATCAAGTAGTTAGCCAGAGTCTGAACCTCTCTAGCCAATGGACGTCTAGAAACTTGCAAGTGAACTAGACTTCCCATGCTCCCTGCCTTTCTCCTTATGGTGTCTGCCACAACATTAGCCTTTCCCGGATGATACAAGATAGTGATATCGTAGTCCTTCAGTAGTTCCATCCATCTCCTCTGTCTCAAGTTCAAATCCTTCTGAGTAAAAACATATTGTAGGCTACGATGATCCGTGTATACTTCGCACTTAACCCCATATAGATAGTGTCTCCATTGCTTTAAGGCAAACACTACCGCAGCCAATTCCAAATCAAGGGTCGGATAGATACGTTCATGCACCTTTAATTGCCTCGAAGCGTAAGCAATTACATTCTTCTCTTGCATTAGCACTGCACCCAAACCCGAATATGATGCATCACAATAGACAATGAAATTCTTACCTTACACGGGCAAGGTGAGAATTGGTGCAGTAGTTAACAAAGTCTTGAGTTTCTGAAAGCTTTCCTCACATTCGTCCGACCATACAAATGGAACATTCTGCTTCGTCAAGTTCGTCAATTGGGAAGCAATGGAAGAGAATCCCTTCACAAATTGACGGTAATAGCTAGCTAAACCAACAAAGCTCCTTATTTCTGACACATTAGTAGGTTTTACCCAATTCTTCACTGTCTCAATCTTAGAAGGATCCACCATCACGCCCTCCTTAGACACCACGTGCCCCAAGAAGGACACTGAATCTAGCCAAAACTCACACTTGGAGAATTTGGCATAGAGCTTCTTCTCCCTTAACATTTCCAATACAATCTTCAAATGCTCCTCATGTTCCTTCTAACTTTTAGAGTATATCAGTATATCATCAATAAATACGATCACGAAGAGGTCCAAATATGGCTTAAAAATCCCGTTCATAAAGCTCATGAACGCAGCAGGGGCATTCGTAAGACCAAAAGACATCACTACAAATTCGTAATGCTCATACCTCGTTCGAAAAGCAGTCTTTGGCACATCCATTGCCCGTATTTTCAATTGATGATAACCGGATCTCAAGTCAATCTTAGAGAAGACACAAGCACCTTGTAACTGATCGAACAAATCATCAATGCGAGAAAGAGGATATTTGTTCTTAATAGTTACCTTGTTCAACTGCCGGTAGTCTATGCACATCCGAAAACTCCCATCCTTATTCTTCACAAACAAAACTGGAGCACCCCAAGGAGATGCACTTGGTCTAATGAAGCCTTTGCTCAACAACTCTTTAAGTTGGGCCTTTAAATCTCTTAACTCCGCGGGAGCCATTCTATAAGGGGGTATAGAAATGGGGCGAGTACCCGGTTCCAGATCAATACAGAATTCAATATCCCTATCCCGTGGCATACCAGGAAGATCTGCAGGGAACACATCCAAAAAATCACGGACTATCGATACCGACTCAATCGAAGGTACTTGAGTAGTATCATCCCTGAGGTGTGCCAAGAAAGCTAAACAAACCTTACTAACCATTCTCTTAGAACGAAGAAAGGAGACGATATGGACCGGATTGGAAGTGTAGTCACCCTCCCACACTAACGGATCTGTCCCAGGTTTGGCTAACGTCACAGTCTTAGCATTACAATCCAAGATCGCAAAATTCGGAGAAAGCCAAGTCATACCCAGAATTACATCAAAGTCAACCATTTCTAAGATAACCAAATCTACATAAGTGTTACTCCCCACAAAAGTCACCAAACAAGACCTATACACTTTTTCAACTATCACAGACTCACCCACCGGAGTAGAAACACGAATAGGCATGTCAAGTAATTCACAATGTAAATTAAGACCATTAGCAAATGAGGAAGATACATAAGAAAATGTGGATCCAGGATAAAACAATACAGAAGCCATGCAATCATTAACCAAAAGATTACCTGTGATGACAGCATCAGATGCCTCCGCTTCAGACCGCCTAGGGAAAGCGTAACAATGGGCCTTATCGTTTGTCTGTCTGTTGCCCCTACCATGTTGTGATGTAGTGGCTCCAGTTTTCCCATCATCCCGACCGTTTTGGTGACCACCATTACCTCGACCACCACGTCCTCCAGAATAACGGCCTCTACCATGACCACCTCTACCTCTAGCCATTAGGGGTCTATAACTCTGTTTTGGAAAATTTCTCCTAATATGTCCGGTCTCTCCACATCCATAACACTCTCTAGAGTCATGCATAGGTCTCTCAGAGAAGTGTTGACCGGTCTGAGGTGGACCCCCAACTACAGTTTGTAGTGAAGACTGAATTGGTCGAACTGAGAAACCTCAGGAACCCTGTCCTCTAGAGTAAGAACCATTAAACTCACCTCCTTTTCGAAACCTTTTTGATGTCAATGCCATGGTGAATTCATCTGGCTTCACTCCTTCCACCTCTACCACGAAATCTACCACTCTTGGAAGGATTATGCCATAGCCGCTACCTGTAAGGCTGAAATCCGCAACTCTGACCTCAACCACTTCACAAAACGACGAATCCGCTCCTGTGGACTGAAACAAAGTTGGGTGGCATATCTGGATAGTGCACGAAACTTAGCCTCATATGCAGTAACCGACATCCTACCTTGCTCTAGGCTCAAGAATTCATCTCTTTTCCTATCCCTCAAAGTCCGGGGAATATACTTTTCCATATACACGCTAGAGAATGATGCCCAAGTCATAGGTGGTGCCTCTGTTGGTTGACACTCAACATGTGACCGCCACCACATTTTGACGTTCCCTTGAAACTGATAAGTCACAAACTCAACACCAAACCGTTCTACTATACCCATCTTGTGTAGTAGCTCATGACAGTAAACCAGAAAATCATAGGCATCCTCAGATTCAGCACCCTTGAAGACTGGAGGTTTCAATTTCAAGAACTTACTGAAAAGTTCATGTTGATCATTTGTCATTATAGGCCTTGTAGTCAGACGAGGAAACGTGCTTATTTCCAATGGAACATCCATGCGGGGAGCCGCAGTAGCCGCATGTTGTACCTCCAGACCCTGAGGTTCTGTTGCAGAAAACACTGGCGGTGTTTGACCTTGATCAGATAACCCACTAAGATAAGCAAGAACCTGATTGATCATCTCTGGGGTAGGTTGGGGAGGCAATCCCTCATTCTGTACTTGTTGAGTTTCCCCTTCCTCACCCTCTCTTACTACTTCTTCAGTCGGTGGAGGAGTCACTGCCCTAGTATCAGATGGGCTAGGTGCTCGTCCTCTTCCTCTAGAGGACGTCCTCCCACGACCTCTACCACGGCCTCCTGCCGTTACTCTTCCTCGAGCTACAGCCCCAGTGGCTCGCTCATACGCTTCTTGTCTTGCCGATGTTGATGTTGGCGCAGTCGTTGCTCTAGTTCTAACCATCTTCGAAATAGAGTGAAGATGGTCAGATACCAATTTGTATCACCTAGATACCAATTGGATCCAAGTAATAGCACGAAAGAAAGAATGAAAGAATGGAATTTTCCTAAAGTCTTATAGCTTCTCAAAGAATAGTAAAGGCGTCCCCCTACCGTTCCTTAAGACTCTACTAGACTCGTTCTTGTGTGATGAGACCAACGAACCTAATGCTCTGATACCAAGTTTGTCACGACCCAAATCGGATCGCGACTGGCACCCACACTTACCCTCCTATGTGAGCGAACCAACCAATCTAAACCTTAATATTTCAATATAATATCAACAGAAAGTAATGCGGAAGACTTAACTCATTAATAAAAACCAATTCAATAACTTCTATAATCCAACATCTATTATTCCCCAAAATCTGGAAGTCATCACCATAACAACATCTATGATCAAATTACTAAACTAAGAGTATTCTAAGAAGATAAAATAAGTAAAATCTAGTCCATGCCGGAAGTTCAAGGCATCAAGATAGGAGGAAGAAAGTCCAGTCCAAGCTAGAAGCGTTAGCTCACCCTGAAGATCCGATGTGACGAAGACTGGCTAGAATTGCGGTTAAGTTGAAGACGACGGCACGTTCGCTGCACTCCACAAATAACAAGAAGAAAACATAAAAGTAGGGGTCAGTACAAAACACGGGTACTGAGTAGATATCATCGGCCAACTCAAAATAGAAAACAGTATATACCAAGTAATATCATAAAATCAACTATAATACTCAACATGTAGCAACAACAAATACTATATTATTAACAATTACCGTCAAGTTCACACATGAGGACTCAAGCCTCAATACCATACTCATTTGGGAATTAGATTCATTAGATTGAGTATATTAACATCTTTCAAGATTCATTATCTTTATTCCTCTTGTGTCGGTACGTGACACTCCGATCCCCTACTACTATGTGTCGGAACGTGACACTCCGATCCCCTAATTCTACATGTCGGTTCGTGACACCCGATCCCCTAAATCTACCTGTCTGTTCGTGACACCCGATCCCCTAAATCTACGTGTCGGTACGTGACACCTGATCCCCTAAATCTACGTGTCGGTTCGTGACACCCGATCCCCTAAATCTACGTGTCGGTACGTGACACCCGATCCCCTAAATCTACGTGTCGGTTCGTGACACCCAATCCCCTAATCTCATTCTTTCAATTCATCAAGACTTCTCTTATACCAAGGCATCATCAATCTCATTACTTTAGTTCATTAAGCCTTCTTTTATACCAAGGCATCATCATTAACAAGAGATTGGGTTTTTATCAAGATTTGGGATTCAATAGCTTCATCATGCTTATTTCATCACAATCATATAATCACATTCATGCATGCATACAATTAAGCACATAGAAGGGTTTACAATACTACCCAATACATATCATTCTCTATTAAGAGTTTACTATGAATATCATAAACCATAACCTACCTCCACCGAAGATTAGTGATCAAGCAAGCAAATTCCCCAAAGCTTTGTGTTTTCCTCTTCTCGGTCGATCCTCTCTCTCTCTTTGTTCTTTCTTTTTCTTATTCAAACCATCTTTCTTTTACCCTAATTAGCATATAATTAAGAATAAAAGATGGCAATAATAACCCACTAATTTACTCAAGGTTACCTCTTTTAACCCCCAAGTAATTAGACTTATTAACATTAACCCACAAACTTTATAATTAAAGCAGGAATAGTCAAAAACGTCCCTTAAAACATTAAAGAAATCCGACTCCGCCTGGGATTACGCAGCCTGTGACGGCCCGTCGCACCTGCGACGGTCTGTCCTGCTGCTTCGTCACAGAGTTCAGAGACTCAATTTCTCTGAAAAGTCTGTGACGATCCGTCCTGCCATTCCGTTACGAAGTTCAGAGAGTCGATTTCAGTGACCATTTTTCAGAATTCTAAGTATTTTGGAACGAGACCCCCTCGACGGTCCGTCGTGCCTACGACGGTCCGTCGTGCCTACGACGGTCCGTCGTGGGGCCCGTTGTCTTTGCCAGTTTTTCCAGAATCGAAGTCTGCTGCTCAAAATGACTAAACAGGTCGTTACAGGGCATAAGGTTTTTTTAGGTTTAGGGTTTTTAGGTTAAGGGTTTTATCTAGGATTTTAATATTTAGGGTTTTTAGGTTATGCTTTTTAGGGTTATTTGGGTTGATGGTTATGGCTTATGGTTTTTATGCTTTTAAGGGTTTAACATATAATATTTAGAGGTTGATGGTTAGGGCTTATGGTTTTTATGCTTTTAAGGGTTTAATAAATAGTATTTAGAGCTTAGAATTTAAAGTTTGGGGGTTTGTGGATTTTTTAGAGTTTAAATGTCAAATTATTCTTAGGGTTTTTAAGGTCTTATGTTAGAGCTTACTGTTTTGTATGGGTTCAAAAATTTTTTAGGGTTTACTTTAAGGTTTATAGGATTTAGGGTTTCTGAAGGATAAGTGTATAGAGTTACATAGGTTCTCAGGTTAGGATTTAGAGCTTTAGGTTAAGGTTAACTATTTAGGGCATATGGTTTTTTAGAAGTTTTGGGTTTTAGATTAAGGGTTTTGTTATGGTTTTTAGAATCTAAGTCTGTTTTATTTTTAGATTAAGGTGTTTTACAATTTATAAGTGTTGGTTTTGTTTTGTGTATTTTTAAGGTTAATCATATACAATTTAGAGCTTTATAGGTTTTAGAGCTTATAGTTTTTATGGTTTAGGGGGTTTTTGTGTTTCTTTTATGTTTTATAGGTTATCCATTTCATAGGATTTTTTAGTGTTTAGGGATTTGGAATTTTTGTTTATTTTAGATTTAGGGTTTAGAATTTTTTCGGATTTAGGGTTTGGAGCTTAGGTTTTAAGGGGTTTAAATTTGGATTTAGGGTTGAATTTTGGTGTTTAGGTCTTAAGGGTTTATTATGTTTTAAGGTGTATGGTTTTATAGAGTTTAGGTTTAACATTTAGAGTTTGAGGTTAGGATTTTTGGTTTAGGGTTTTTTTGAGTGTAGGGTTTTAGGTTAAGGGTTTTATCTAGTTTTAGGGTCTAGGAATTTTGTATTTTTAGGTTAAGGGTTTTAGGGTTTAGAGCTTAGAGTATGTTTGGTTTAGGGGTTTGAGGTTTTCTTAGTGTTTAGGGCTTAGAGGTTACGGTTTTATAGGAGATTCAATTTTTTTAGGGTTGATAGGATTTAGGATTTCTTAAGCTTTAGTGTTTATTGTTTCATAATGTTTTAGATTTAAAAGTTTAAATTTAAGGTTATGGATTATGGTTTAGGATTTCGGTTTTTTAGGTTTAGGGTTTTTAGATTTATTTTTTCATCTAGGTTTTTAGGTTAAGGGGTTTGATACTTTTAGGTTAAGGGTTTTTAGGATTTTATAGTTATAGAATTTAGGTGCGTGGATTTTTTATATTTTTTTGGTATCTTTTAGGGTTTAGTATTTATAATTTAGAAATTTATAGGATTTAAAGCTTAGAGTTTTTTAGGTTCAGGGTTTTTGGTATTTTTTTTAGGATTTAAAAGTGTTTCTTAGGGGTTTATAGGGTATATAGCTTATTAAAGTTTTTTTTTGTTTAGGGACTTTGTATTTTTAGGGTTTTTAAGTGTTAAATGTTTCTTAAGTGATTTTATGATATGGGTTTATTACTTAGGCTATTTTTATTTAATTAGTTTTAGGGTTTACAGATTTCTTTATTTACAGTTTAGAAGAGTAGAATTTGATGCGAGTTGAAATGGGCTTAAGGTTTTATTTTATGATTTATAGGATTTACACTTTCTAAATGTTTTGGATTTCATATTTGTTTATGTTTAGGATCAAGGGCTATAGGTTAGGGTTTAGGGTTTAGGGATTTTTGGATTTTTAAGGGTTTTTAACAGTTTTAAGTTTCTTAAGGTTTTCTACAGTTAAGGCTTAGATTTTAGTGTGCGTTTTTTAGGGTTTATAGCATTTAGGGTTTCACAGGGTTTTATGTTTAGGATATTAGGATTAGGTTAGGTTTTGGGGTTAGGGCTTAGGGTTTTTTTGGTTTAGGTTTTTAGATTTTGGGCTTTATCTAGGTTTCTAGAGTTTAGGGCCTTGGACTTTTTAGATTAAGGTCTTTAGTGTTTAGTTTAGGGTTTATATTATTTAGAGTTTCTTGAAGATTAGGCTTTACAGTTTCTTTGGGTTTTAGGTTTAGGATTAAGAGATTTAGGGCTTAGGGGTGTTTTTTTTTTGTTTTAATCACCCTTGAATGAGTAGGGGCTTAGCAAAACCTCAAGGCCTTACAATTCAACAAAAATCATTTACAAGGAGGAGGACTTAAACCTAACCTACATAACTTTGAAGGTTTGGAGAAAAGTTTCCAAATTAAAATCTACTTCATCCCTTACAAAATGATGATTCCAAAATTCTAAGCACCTATAAATAGAGAGGACTCCTCTCCATACATAGAATCTAGGAAGCATAAACATGGGAAGACTCTCCCTCTTCATACACAAAATTAAACAAAACTAACCAAACTATTCAAAGGAGTTATAATTTGAGTTAAAACTTAGTTTAAAATCTAATAGAATGTTCAAGATTTTTTTTAATCTTCTTATTCTTTTTCCTTCTAAAGCTTGGCATTTCCAGTAAATCAAGCTGATAGTAGGCATTTGCTTCTTTAGGTAACTCCTGACTGTTATAGTATATTTGAGGACCACTGAGTTTTTGGATATGCTTGGACAATGCATCAGCCACCCAGTTTACTTCCCTGAAGATGTGTGCACATTTGAATTACTGTGTCCGGGACATGAGTGATTTCAGTCTGTCCAACTGACTGCATATGCTCTAATGTGGTGTAGCTTTTTGTAGGATCCAGTTAACTGTTCACATAGAATTCATTTCCAGAAAGATCTTCTTGTACCCTAATTCCAGTGCCCAAGTCATTCAAAATATGGCCGCACCTATTTCTTCTTGATTGTTTGTACCATTTCCAAAGGGGGATGTATAGGCTAGTAGTAGGTTGCCTGCATTGATCCCTCAATATACCTCCTGCCCCCATATTTCTTGGGTTATCTAATTCACTTCCGTCTTGTTGCTTTGGAGTCATTGGTCAGGTGACCTTGTCCATGCTATCATTAGGTCTTTTCCCCCTTATTTCATTCCAAGCTGAAGAACAACTAAACATGCCATTATAATTTGCTTTCCAGTACACCTGGTCAGGGAGTTGTTCTTGTGGAATTGTTGTTGCTAGGATGTTGTCCAGCTGACTTGGATGTGCCTATTGAATCAACAATTGATAATTCCACTGGTCGTCCACCTAAAAATCTTCTACCTTTCTATTATTTAACAGAAATGATTTAGGGGTTTTAAGGTTTAAGTGTTTCTTAGGGTTTTTAGGGTGTAAGGTTTCGGGATTTTTTGTTTTTTTTAATTTTAGGATTTACAGAGTTTTAGGAATGAGGGTTAGCTTAGGGGTCTTTAATGTCTTTTAGGGTTTAATTTTGGGTTTATAGGATTTAGAATTTTATATTTATGATTTAGGGTTTTAGGTAAGGGTTAGAAGTTTAATTCTTAGGGTGTTTTGGGTTTTAGGGTCTTTGGTTAAAGGTTTTATCCAATATTTTAGGGTTTAGATGTATGGTAATTTTCGTTTAAGGTATTTTTAGAGTTTTAAAGGTTTACGATTTTTGGGGATTTTATAGGTTTAGGGGTTTTAGGCTTTTAAAGGTGTAAGTGTTCCTTAAGGCTTAGGAATAGGATATTTGTTGTATTTTTTAAGTTTATAGTTTATGGATTTTTAGGATTTAGTGTTTAGAGCTTAGGAGTGTTAAGGGGTTGTAAATGTGTTTTAAGGTTTTTAGGATTTATTGTTTAGAGTTTCTTAGGATTTTAGGTTTAGCATTTCGGCTTTTTGGTTTGGGTTTAGGGATTTGGGATATTTTTTTATAGGGATTTGGGTTAAAGGTTTTATCTATGTTTTCAGGCTTTAGGGTTTTTTTGTGTTTTTAAGGGTTTAGCATAAAGTATTTTCGTCTTTAAAGGGCATACAGTTTAGAGTATTTATAGGTTTCGAGGGTTTTCATTATTATTTTTTTTTGGGGGGGGGGGGTTTAAGGGTTAAGTTTTTTTAGGGTTTTCTAGGGTTTAGGACTTAGTTTTTGTGTTTCTTTTTTTAGTTTGTATGTTTAAAGATGTTTAGGATTTAGAGTTTATATATTTGTTGTAGGGGTTTAATAATTTTTATTGTTTATATTAGGGTTTATAGGATTTAATATTTCTCAATGTTTTGGGTTTCTTAGTGTGTTAAGTTCTCGATTAGGGTTTTATTTTATGATTTATGAATTTTTAGGATTTAGGATTTAGAGATTAGGGTTTTGTATGATTATAAATGGTTTAACGGTTTCTTAGTACATATGGTTTAGGGTTTCTTAGAATTTTATATATAGCATTTTTTGTTTTAGTTTAGTTTTTAGGGTTTAGGGCTTACGACTTTGGTTTTTGTTTTGTAATTTTTTGTGTTTAGTAAATACGATTTAGAGGTTTATTGAGTTTTTATTAGATTTAGGGGTGTTTGTATTGTTTATGATTTTTAAGTGTTACGGATTTCTTAAGGGTTTTTAGGATTTAGGGTCTAGTACTTATAGTTTTTTAGGTTTAATATCGATGGTTTTAGGTTAGGATTTAGGGTGTAGATCTCTTTGGGTTTTATAAGGGTTATGTAAGTCTTAGGGTTTTCTAGCATTTAGGGCTTAGGCTGTTTTGTGTTTATTTATGTTTATGATTTACATATTTTTAGTATTTTTTTATTATAGCTCAGTATTTTGAAAAGATACTATACAATAACAACATGGTCAAATTGAAAAGATTTTCAACAGAAAAAGATAAAAGCCAAGAAAAAGATTAAATAGTAAGGCAAAAAACAAGAGAAGATCAGGGAGGGTTTTTTATTCCTTTTCAATTTCTTCCTTCTAAAATTGATCATTCCCATCTTCTCCAAACGGTTGATTCCTTTAGCTACTATAGGTAATTGGCTATAGGTATAGAAGTGTTGTGTCATATCATTCTGATGACTCACTTCGGACAAGAAATTGGAAGAGGTGTTGGACTCTCTGCAAGTGCATTGGCATTGAAAAATTTCCAATTGAGCAATGATTTATTGTAACTGGTTGACATAAGGTTTAGATTCCATGGTGGTTTGATATTCTTATTCAGCCATTTTGTGAGAAGTTTTGAGTTAACTTCTAGAATGATATTCTTGTACCCATGTTGAAGGCACCTGTCCAAGCCTTGAGTTGCAACCTGCGTTTCGGCTTTGTTATTGGTACCAATGCCTAAGGATGTTGTGATATCATAAACAATATTCTCATTAGAATCTCTCCCAATCCTCCTCCACCAATTTTATTAGGATTTTTGAGTGCACTTCCATAAGTATTAAGCTTCTAAATGGAGCAGGGAGGTCTTAACCAGTTTACTTGTGTGATTTTGATGTCCTGACTGCATTTCTCCTGCTCATTTATTATCTCTTTGCAATTGTTAGGCCAATAATTATATGGATAAGTAACTTGGAGAAATTTTGGAGATATCTTTGTAAAATAAATATTTAAATCTTGCCATATTGGATTTTTTCTAACCATGTTGGACTGCACACCTATTCTTCCAAAGGTTTCAGCAAATAGAAATAGGAAGGATCTGAACAATGAGCTTATGAGCCTCTTTGTTAGCACTCAGCCCCCCAGGTAATCAAAAGGTTCCTGAGTGGCCTTGAGTAGTGAGTAATTTAAAGAATGCCTGAGAGGAACTTTCAAATATGATTTTCAAAGTTACCTGTGACAAAAAAATGTTCTATCTCATCCCACCCTTGTCTAATGCAACAGCAACATGTAACTGGTTGTACTCCAAATGAGTTAAACTTTTCATTGGTTGGATGTTTGGTTTTTAAAGCCCGACAAATAAGAAAATAAGACTTGAACGACACATGTTTATGCCTAATGGAGTCAAATAACCTTTTCTTGTTCTTCTTACATCTCACAAAGTTCCACTACAAGAAAAAAACTTTGTTAAGACTACAATTTATAGACGAGCTAGTAATCTATTCTATAATGATATATGTATTGGGACGATATTATATTTTAGTCTTATTTATATAAATTATAGGGAAGACAGTAAATCCGGTCCCTAAAATACTTATTCGCTGGTCGCAAATTGTTATTGATCTTTCTTTGCGGGAATCACTTCGACCAAAATTTAAAATTGACGTATTAAAAAATAAATATATTATATATTTTAAACATAATTTAGGCAGCAAGTGTTTTTTCATTAGCCAAAAAAAGGCTCGCTCTTTTTTTTTAGATAATTAGTGAACGATGGAAAAGGAAGACTCTTTTCTTGAATATGTTGGACGCAACCCTAGCTTTCTTCAAATCATCACATCATCAAAAATACTTCTTTGACTATCTACATGTCTCAATCTCAACGCGTAATGTCTTCTTCATTGTGTAGCTGCGCCATAGAGTTGCAAAAAAATAGAATTCCAGTTTGTTTCCTCTTCTAGTCTGGGTGATTTTGTAGTCCGTTGAGAGATATTGATAATACCATACCTCTGCACCTAAAATAAATAGGGCCTGAGAGAGAGGATCACCTTGCTTGAGACCTCTAGTGGAATGAAATAAGCCATATCTCTTTCCATTGACAATGATTGAATACCAATTGTTAGCCATAATTCTCCAAACCATATCAATAAATATCTCAGCAAATCTCATTTTCCTTAGAACCAGGCAAGTATATGACCATAAAACCCTGTCATAAGCTTTTGCCATGTCTAGTTTAATGATGACATTTCAACCAATATTAGGTTTTTTTTATTTGGTGAATGATGTCCTGAGCTTAACATGATCTTCTCAGAAATACTTCTACCTTTAACAAACCTGGATTGATTAGAAGAGATTAAAGTAGGGAGAATAGGACTAATTCTGTTACTCATTAGCTTAGATATTATCTTGCTAGTGAAGTTGCTCAGACTTATAGGCCTATACTTTGTGATCATGTTTGGATTATTCCCTTTAGGGAGCAGCACAATACCTGAATGGGAGAAGTATTTAAGAATCATATGTCCACTGAGGTTCCTTAATTCTTTTGGTCTTATTCCTTCTAAAACTAGGAATCTGTAACAGATCAAGGTGATAGTTGGCCTTAGCTATTTTAGGAATTTGCTGGATGTTGAAGTATACATGTGGGGTGGCTGTCTTGTGGCTGTCTTGTGACTGTGTTTTGATAGTGCAACAGCCACCCAATTTGCTTCTCTGAATACATGAATGCATTTGAAGTTTTGAGTTTTATTGATCAGTTGTTGCATCCTACCCAATTGTGTTATGATATTCTATTGAGGGGCAGCTGTAACAACCTATTTAGTCGTTTTGAGCAGCATATTTTATTTTTGGAAAAACTGGCTGAGACGGCGGAACCCACGACGGACCATCATGGGCACGACGGACCGTCGAGGGGGTCTCGTTCCTAAACACTTAGAAATCTGAAATTTGGGTACTAAAATCTACTCTCTGAACTTCGTGACGACATGGAAGGACGGACCGTCGTGGGAACGACGGACCGTCACAGACTCTTCAAGGAATTGAGTCTCTGAACTCTGTGACGGAAGCAGCAGGACGGACCGTCGCAGGCACGACGGACCGTCACAGGCTGCATAATCCCAGGCTGAGTCCGATTTCTTTAAATGTTTTAAAGGACGTTTTGGACTATTCCTGCTCTAATTATAAATTTAGTGGGCTAATGTTAATAATTTAACTACTTGAGGGTTAAAGGAGATAACCTTGAATTAATTAATGGGTTAATTCATCATCTTTTAAACTTAATTATATTCTAATTAGGGTAAAAGAAAGAGGGTTGAATAAGAAAAATAGAAAGAACAAGGAGAGGGAAAGAGAACGATCGAGAGAAGAGGGAAACGAAGAGGAAACAAAGCTTTGGGAAATTGCTTGCTTGATCACGAATCTTCGGTGGAGGTAGGTTATGGTTTTTATGCTATTCGTAGTAGACTCTTAAAAGCGAATGATATGTGTTAGGTAGTTTTATAAAACCTTTTATATGCTTAATTGTGTGCTTACATGATGTGATTATATAATTGTGATGAATAAGCATGATGAGTCTATTGAATCTCTAATCCTAAATTTACCTTGTGAATGATGATGCCTTGGTATAAAAGAAGGCTTGATGAACTAAAGTAATGTGGTCGATGATGCCTTGGTATAAGAGAAGGCTTGATGAACTAATGTAATGAGGTTGATGATGCCTTGATATAAAAGAAGGCTTGATGAATTAATAGAATGAGATTAGTGGAGCGGGTGTCACGAACACACACGTAGAATTAGCGGATCGGGTTTCACGAACCGAAACGTAGAATTAGGGGATTGGGTGTCACAAACCGACACGTAGAATTAGGGGATCGGGTGTCACGAACCGACACGTAGAATTAGGGGATCGGGTGTCACGAACCGACACGTAGAATTAGGGGATCGGGTGTCACGAACCGACACGTAGAATTAGGGGATCGGAGTGTCACGTACCGACACAAGAGGAATAAAGATAATGAATCTTGAAAGATTTTAATATACTCAATTTAATGAACCTATTTCCCAAATGATTATGGTATGGAGGCTTGCGTCCTCATGAGTGTACTTGGCGTACTTATTAATGATTATAGTACTTGTTGTTGCTACCCGTAAAGTATTGTAGTTGAATTTATGATATTATCTGATATATACTGTTTTCTATTTTGAGTTGGCCGATGATATCTACTCAGTACTTGTGTTTTTACTGACCCCTACTTGTATGTTTCTTTCCTTGTTATTGTGTAGTGCAGCAAACGTACCGTCGTCTTCAACTCAACCGCAACTCTAGCCAGTCTTCATTATACCGGATTTCAGGGTGAGCTAACGCTTCTAGCTTGGACTGGATCTTCTTCTTCATGTCTTGATGCCTTGAAGTTCCGGCATGGACTAGCTTTTTAGTTATTCTAGCTTTCTAGATACTCTTAGAATTAGTAATTTGAGGATAGATGTTCTTGTGATGATGACTTCCAGATTTTGGGGATAATTATAAGTGCTTGAGTTTGAGAAGATGATTATTGATTTTGTTAACAAGTTTTAAGTCTTCCGCATTGTTTTCTATTTATTATGTTTGAAATGTTGAGGTTTAGATTGGTTGGTTCGCTCACATAGGAGGATAAATGTGGGTGCCACTCACGACACGTTTTGGGTCAGGACAAACTTGGTATCAGAGCATTAGGTTCGTTGGTCTCATCACACAAGAACGAGTCTAGTAGAGTCTTAAGGAACGGTAGGGGGACGCCTTTACTTTTCTTTGAGAGGCTATAAGACTTTAGGAAAATTCCATTCTTTCTTTCTTTCCTGCTATTACTTGGATCCAATTGGTATCTAGGTGATACAAATTGGTATATGACCATCTTCACTCTATTTCGCAGATGGTTGTTGACACCCAATTTTGGCCTAACATTTTAAAAATTCGTGATTTTGAAGCTTTGTCCGATGATTTTAAAATTCATACATTTTGAGTCAAATACAAAAAAAAAAAGAAGCCTTTCCCACATTGTCTCTCAAACAATTTTCAATTTTGCAATAGTCCCACATCGGTATTTCATCCTTTTAGAGGATTTTTGGGTTTCTATATAAGCCCACTTCATTCACTATTTTTAGGAGAGGATTTGGAGGGAAAAAACAAAAGAATACTCATAAAATTTTGAGAATTCATGGTTCCCATAGTTCAAAAATTTTAAAGTGTTTTTGTGGTTTTTCGAGTTGAGGAGGTGGAGTCGTCTCTTTCAAACTCGGAGTTCCAGTTCGTCGTCCAGAACCAGGTAAATTTTTTTTCTTTCTTAGCCTTGTTTTATTTAATTCCTAGCTCTTTTATGTTTTCTGTTTATTATATGTAGCTTGTTTTGTTTTTTTTTAGTTTAATGTAGTTCAAAAATTCAATTAATATTTTTGTTTATTGTAGTTTTAATATTAGCATTATTTTACGATTCGATGTTTATTTATTATTACTATTATTTTAAAATTGTTAGTCAACTATTTGCTATTTTAACTTTTCAGGGTTTTGTTATTATTCTACTTTAATGTTATTTTTAATTTTTATATATATTATGTTATTGTTGTTTCCATTTATAATTATGTTATTTTAGTTTGATTGTTGTTTTCCATATTCTCTTGGGATAAGTTTGTTATGTTTTGTTGATGTTCAGGTTATATTAAATATATTTGTTAAAGGGCCAATGAAAAATCTATCCGTCGGGTTTAGAGGCCTTTCCATTTTAAAAGACGGAATTTTAATTCAAGTTTATATGTTTACTTGTTAAATGGGCCAATGAAAAATCTATCCGTCGGGTTTGGAGGCCTTCCCTTTTTAAAAAGACGGAAATTTTTAGTTTAAGTTCATATAAATTGTTTGTTTACTTGTTAAATTGGCCGATGAAGAAATTACCGTCGATTTCCAAGGCCTCCCATGTTAATAAGACGGATTTTTTTTTTCCGAGTTATTCATTTTTATTTATATTTATTTGGTACTAACTCTTTTACTAAGTGTTTACAGGTACCCGGAGGTGCATCTCCTTGAATTATTCGAATGAAGTTCGAATCGTACTTTATTTCATTATTATATGAATATTGACGTTAGGCAAACTTTAGGCCGATAATTATTATTTTATTTTATTGTGTATATTTTGTGTTTATTATATCTGTACATTATTTTACATTCTTCCTCAATTTGAAAAAAAAAATGAATTCAGTCGGTAACCACATTTGTGGATTCCGAAGGGTGCCTAACCCCTTCCCTTCGGAATTACTTGAACCTCTAATCTAGAATCAATTGGTTTCCTAGTTTTCCTAAGATTAGGTGGCGACTCTTTTCAAAATTCGTTTATTTTTAAAACTTTATTAAAATTGAATCAATTAATTAATTTTCGAGTTGCCGCGACGTTTCGCCCTATTTCGAAAGAGTAGGGATGTAAACAGAATGGCGACTCTGCTGGGGAGTTTAGAGGTTTTAACCAATATGAATTTAAATTTTTTTCAAATTGAGGAAATTTTTGTTATGTTATAACTTGTATTTTTATATTTCGCTGATTATTTGTATATTGTATTTATTTATTATTTATTTTATTTTGTGTATATTATCATTGCATTTCATGGCATAATTTTCGTCAATTGACAAATAATTTGCATTAGGACAAATGAAGTTACGTGGCTTACCACGGCTTCCTTCAGAAAAACACACAAGTCTAATCTTTGGAAGTAATAAACGAATAGTTGGCTTGCAGTCATCCAACGTCGTTTATTAGCTTCACCCCGTTGTCTGTCCGACTCGGGTAACCGTCACTTCTATACCAATTCTAATCACCCTAGGATAGAGCAAAACCAAATCCGAATTTAAGCATCGGACTAAGATGACCCAACACCCAAGGCGTGTTGAGTCAATTAGAAAGACCACATTGAGTCCATAATGGCTTTTAGCCTAAAAGGACGATCATGATTGTGTGTAATTTGAAGAATGTATACGTCGTTTGACAAACCACTGTCCATCTTAATTAGAAGGTTATTTTAATAGTTTATTTTTGTCATGCTCGAGTTTGCAGAAACTATCATTCCATCAAAAAGTGTTGGCAATCGGAGATGACAAGATTTTCAAGAGGAAGACCCTTCGGCAAAGGCTTAGAATAGGATGGTACCCCTACGTGGGCTTGAATATTTGTAATATTTTTTCCTTCTTACTTTTTCCTCTAACTTCATAATTTTATTTCATTTATTCGTAAATTGTATTAAGTGTTTTGGGGGACAATGGAAAGTTGTCAAAAGGAGTAATACATACTTCGAATCGATAGGCCTACCCTAGGCATAAAAGGGTCACATATTTGTATAGGACGCGCAATAATTGTTTGTATGCTATGTGATATATTCAGTTTGTCTTTAATTAAAACAAAATTTATGTGTTTTATTCATTATTTGTGTGATATTTTGCGTTATCTATTATGCACAGGAACTAACACTTTTACATTTTTGAGTTGTTCTTCTTCTCAGGAAAAAATTGATTTATGTTCGAATTCAGAAATCATTATTTGTCCAAAGTTGCAAGAGACAAGAGGATTAGCGAAATTAGAGTCCTTGCATTTCTCGATTATATCAAGTTAAAACGATAAATCAGGGGAGTATTTGACTATGAGGTAGCATTCACTTATTTTTATTATTATTTTGCATGACGGTCCTTCTCTCACATATTTCTCATCTTTTTGTAGGGATACCGTCCCCGACATCAGTCGAGGATGGTCATAACAGTGTTTGGATCTCGTGAAAATTGGAAGGAGACAAAGATCCAAGAAAACATCCAAAAAGAGTACAACAAATCACTACTGTAGAAATTCGTAGGGTATATTCAACAGACAGTATAAATATTGACGATTAAGAGGTTATAAAAGATATTGGTGCGGAAAAAATAAAAAAACTTCATGACTAAAAATTTTAGTGGCGTTGGACCTAGGAATTTCTTTGAGTTGTCTAAGTCTTTAAATTATTATATGCCACATCTGGTCAAACTACGCATACCTGATTCTCATTTCGGTGAGATACGTAGGCAACCCTTCTTGGGTTCGGTATAATCTTCTAAAAAAATTATAAAAATTATTTGTGTATATTTTCCCAGTCATATCTGGTCGAACTACGCGTACCTGATTCTCATTTCGGTGAGATACGTAGGCAACCCTCCTTGGGTTTGGTATTTTTTTTTTAAAAAAAATAATTGTTTGTACATACTGTTAGAGTCATGTCTTCAACTCGGTCGGGACATATATGGTTAAGAGCATGTAAATACATTTAATATGGTTGAAAAGACTAATTTTGCGGTAAACTACAGATTCTTGTGGTACCTCTTATCTGTACTTTTGTGATGCTTGAAAATTCTCTTGCATTCAATCAAGATAAGAGTAAAACTTACCATATGTTTCATGAGCATTGTGTGGTGAGATTTTGATCAAAGTTCAATTGTGTTACACTGTTGATCTAGAACTTGACCTGAATGTTTTTCGAGACGAAATCATGAGTAATTTTTAGTTTGAGAAAGGATTGTAGGCCTTTTTGACCCGATTGTGCCTTTCAAAGCCTACCAAATTACATTAATTCCTAGTTTTCCCATTTTTGAGCCTGAAACCTTCATTTGGACAACCACATCTTAACCACTACCCTTTTAAGTGCTTACGAGCACTATCCTCTCTTGGCCCAACCTTCTTGAGTGCAAAAAGAATGTGCAAATTATAAAAGAAGATCAATGTTTGAAATTTCAAAAAGCAAAGATATTGAGTCTCTAAAAATCAAGGAAGCAAAGACTCCAGAGAAAAAGAGAGAGAAAAAAAAGTGGAAGAAATAAAAAAAAGGCAAAAAATTCCTTTACAGGATCAGTGAAAGGTAGGAAGAAAAATATTCCAACAAACAGGAAAATTATTATGATGTAGAAGTGAATAAAAGAAAAGCTCCAAGGAATAAGGACTCAAAAGAAAAGAAGAAGAAAAAAAAAGAGAAGAAGAGAAAATCTCAAAAACTGAAGAAAAAAAAAGGGGGAAGGAAAAGGCGTTAAAAATGAGAATTCAAAAGAAGATGAAAGGTGGGAGAACAATGAAGAGGATCTAACGCCAAAGGCGTAGCAATCATTATGAGCACAGATTCTGTGTGACGCTCAAGGAGGAATTCAGTCACTTTTATCTCAAATAAATATCCTACCCATCCCTAAGCCTACGTTACAAGCCAATTACAAGCCCTACATGATTTCATTCCAAATGTTCTCACATTAGTGGAGATTTACATAAGGTCAAGCATATGGTATCACAGTTGTGTACATTGAACATTCTTGTGAGTGTGAATGCACTTTGAAAAATGTCCTATAATCAAATGTTTCAAATATGTGTGAAATAGGACTAGCCTTTTTCGTGAGTGCACTTGAAACATGAGGATTGATACAATTCAAAACCTTTGTTTGAAACAAGATGAACGGATCTTGTCAATCCTTAAGTATATTTGAGGTACCACTGGAAGCTGTAGGAATTACCTTAATTCAATCTTAAAAAAAAAAGAAGAAAGAATGGGAGATTTACTTGCAATACTAACTGTTGGTACCAATCGTGGTGAACATTTGACTATCTCCTCACATTTCTTTTATTTTTGAAAAAAATTTGTCTTTTGAGTTGTTCATTATAAAAGGTGTCATTAAGTTAATCTTATATGTGTGAGACGCCTATTTTACATCATTGGGTTGTCCATACCCAAAATGTGATATGTCTTGTTTTAGGCTTTGAATATAGCAAGGAATACCATTTGCATATTCATCATGTTCATATTGTGCATTTTCTACAGATAATCTTTCAGATTCTTTGCAGCACTCATCATCCACAAGAGGGGAACTAAGTTTGACATGATTCCTACTCCAATGGATACATAGCCGCCACAACGGCTCGGTCATATACCCAGTAAGATTTCCATTTCTCTTCATAATGGAAACTGGGATAGAATTTTTGAGATGATCTCAAAAATTCATTTGAAGTTGGACTATTTTCGAGCATCCACCTTGTTACAGTGGAACATTATCGAGCCGTCCACATCGTTACAGTTGGAACATTATCGAGCCATCCACCTCATTACAGTTAGAATATTATCAAGCCGTCCACCTCGTTACAGTTGGAACATTATCGAGACATCCACCTCGTTACAGTGGAACATTATCGAGTCGTCCACCTCGTTACAGTTGGAACATTATCGAGCCATCCACCTCGTTACAGTTGGAACATTATCGATCCATCCACCTTGTTACAGTTGGAACATTATCGAGCCATCCACCTCGTTACAGTTGGAACATTATCGAGCCATCCAGGCCTCGTTAAAAATCATGCATCACGAAAAATCATGCATCGCGGGGAGATATACATGTCCCGCAGAAGATCATGCATTGAGAGTTAATATTCATGCATCGAGAGTTAATATTCATGCATTACGAGTCAATATTTCTGCATCGCGAGAAGATTTTATACCTCGCAGATAATTCATGCATCGCGAGAAGATTCCATACCTCGCAGAAAATTCATGCATCGCGAGAAGATTTCATACCTCACAGAAATATATGCATCGCAAGAAGATTTCATACCTTGCGGAATTCATGCATCACTAGTTAATTTATGCATCGAGAGTTAATACTTATGCATCGCGAGAAGATTTCATACCTCGCAGAAAATTCATGCATCACTAGTTAATTCATGCATCGAGAGTTAATATTCATGCATCGAGAGTTAATATTCATGCATCGCGAGTTAATTCATGCATTGCGAGTTAATATTCATGCATTGCGAGTTAATATATATGCATCGATAGTTAATATTTATGCATCGCGAGAAGATTTCATACCTCGCAGAAATGTATGCTTCGCAAGAAGATTTCATACCTTGCGAAATTCATGCATCACTAGTTAATTCATGCATCGAGAGTTAATATTCATGCATCGATAGTTAATTCATGCATTGCGAGTTAATATTCATGCATCGAGAGTCAATTCATGCATCACTAGTTAATATTCATGCATCGCGAGTTAATTCATGCATTGCGAGTTAATATTCATGGATTGCGAGTTAATATTTATGCATCAAGAGTTAATATTCATGCATCTCGAGAAGATTCCATACCTCGCAGAAAATTCCGTGCACCGCGAGAAGATTCCATACCTCGCAGAAAATTCATGCATCACTAGTTATTCATGCATCGAGAGTTAATATTCATGCATCGAGAGTTAATTCATGCATCGAGAGTTAATATTCATGCATCGAGATTCAATTCATGCAGCACTAGTTAATATTCATACATCGAGAGTCAATTCATGCATCGAGAGTCGATTCATGCATCGCGATTTAATTCATGCATCACTAGTTAATATTCATGCATTGCGAGTTAATATTCATGCATCACGGATTAATATCCATGCATCGTGAGAAGATTTCATCCCTCGCAAAATTTCATGTATCGCGAGAAGATTCAATTCCTCGCAAAAGTTTACATATCGCAAGAAGATTTTATACCTTGTGAATTTTATGCACTGCGAGAAGATCTCATCCCTCGCAAAATTTTATGCATCGCGAGAAGATTTCATCCCTCGCAAAATTTGAACATCGCGGGAAGTTATTCATTCCCTGCAGCAATCATGCACTGCCAGAAAAAGAATTGTGCATCTCAAAGGAAATATTTATCCCTCAACGTCAACTGACGTTAAGCTGACGAGTTTTATCTCAATTTTTGTCAAGAGCATTCGAAAGGATGAATTCCTTCAAACAAAAAAAATCAAAAAAAAAATAAAAAATAAAAAATAAAAAATAAAATCAAAAAAGAAAACCAAAAAGAAAAACAGGTGCAAACCACTTCAACAAAGACGCAACACATCATGGAACCTTTTGGAGACAGGTCTGGTATTGACTTCCACCAAATGCAACCGCACTTCTCTACAAAGGTCATGTGTTCGGTCAAAATTGGGTTTGTCAATTTTCGTTGTCCACGATTTCTTTCATCAATCATACACAACGAAAGGGACAGCTGTTGACATCCAATTTTGGCCTAACATTTTAAAAATTCGTGATTTTGAAGCTTTGTCCGATGATTTTAAAATTCATACATTTTAAGTCAAATACAAAAAAAAAGCCTTTCCGACATTGTCTCTCAAACAATTTTCAATTTTGCAATAGTCCCACATCGGTATTTCATCCTTTTAGAGGATTTTTGGTTTTTATATAAGCCCACTTCATTCACTATTTTTAGGAGAGGATTTGGAGGGAAAAAACAAAAGAATACTCATAAAAATTTGAGAATTCTTGGTTCCCATTATTCAAAAATTTTAAAGTGTTTTTGTGGTTTTTCGAGTTGAGGAGGTGGAGTCGTCTCTTTCAAACTCGGAGTTACGGTTCGCTGTCCAGAACCAGGTAAAATTTTTTTCTTTCTTAGCCTTGTTTTATTTAATTCCTAGCTCTTTTATGTTTTCTGTTTATCATATGTAGCTTGTTTTGTTTTTTTTTAGTTTAATGAAGTTCTAAAGGTCAATTAATATTTGTGGTTATTGTAGTTTTAATATTAGCATTATTTTACGATTCGATGTTTATTTATTATTACTATTATTTTAAAATTGTTAGTCAACTATTTGCTATTTTAACTTTTCAGGGTTTTGTTATTATTCTACTTTAATGTTATTTTTAATTTTTATATATATTATGTTATTGTTGTTTCCATTTTAGTTATGTTATTTTAGTTTGATTGTTGTTTTCCATATTCTCTTGGGATAAGTTTTTTATGTTTTGTTGATGTTCAGGTTATATAAAATATATTTGTTAAAGGGCCAATGAAAAATATATCCGTCGGGTTTAGAGGCCTTTCCATTTTAAAAGACAGAATTTTAATTCAGGTTTATATGTTTACTTGTTAAATGGGCCAATGAAAAATCTATCCGTCGGGTTTGGAGGCCTTCCCATTTTCAAAAGACGAAAATTTTTAGTTTAAGTTCATATAAATTGTTTGTTTATTTGTTAAATTTGCCGATGAAGAAATTACCGTCGATTTCCAAGGCCTCCCATGTTATGAAGACAGATTTTTATTTTTTTCCGAGTTATTCATTTTTATTTATATTTATTTGGTACTAACTCTTTTACTAAGTGTTTACAGGTACCCGGAGGTGCATCTCCTTGAATTATTCGAATGAAGTTCGAATCGTACTTTATTTCATTATTATATGAATATTGACGTTAGACAAACTTTAGGCCGATAATTATTATTTTATTTTATTGTGTATATTGTGTGTTTATTATATCTGTACATTATTTTACAGTCTTCCTCAATTTGAAAAAAAAATGAATTCAGTCGGTAACCACATTTGTGGATTCCGAAGGGTGTCTAACCCCTTCCCTTCGGAATAACTTGAACCCCTAATCTAGAATCAATTGTTTTCGTAGACTTTGCTTTAATAATTGGTTTCCTAGTTTTTCTTAGATTAGGTGGCGACTCTTTTTAAAATTCGTTTATTTTTAAAACTTTGTTAAAATTGAATCAATTAATTAATTTTCGAGTTGCCGCGACGTTTCGCCCTATTTCGAAAGAGTAGGGATGTAAACAATGGTTAGAACTAGAGCAACGACTGCGCCAACACCAACATCGGCAAGACAAGAAGCGTCTGAGCCAGCCACTGGGGCTGTAGCTCGAAGAGGAGTAGTGACAAGAGGCCATGGAAAAGGTCGTGGGAGGACGCCATCTAGAGGAAGAGGACGAGCACCTAGCCCATCTGGTACTAGGGCGGTGACTCCTCCACCAACTGAGGAAGTGGTAAGAGAGGGTGAGGATGGGGAGAATGAACAAGTGCAGAATGAGGAATTTCCACCCCAACCTACCCAGAGATGATCAATCAGGTTCTTGCTTTTCTTAGCGGGTTATCTGATCAGGGCCAGACACCTCCAGTGTTTTCTGCACCAACACCTCTGGTTCCGGAGGTACAACATGCAGCTACTCTGGCTCCCCGCATGGATGCCTCATTGGAAATAGGCATGTTTACTCGTCCGACTACAAGCCTATAATGACAAATGATCAGCATGAACTTTTCAATAAGTTCTTGAAATTGAAACCTCCAGTCTTCAAGGGTGCTGAATCAAAGGATGCCTACGATTTTCTGGTTGACTGTCATGAGATACTACACAAGATGGGTATAGTAGAATGCTTTGGTGTTGAGTTTGTGACTTATCAGTTTCAAGGAAACGCCAAAAAGTGGTGGCGGTCACATGTTGAGTGTCAACCAACAGAGGCACCACCTATGACTTGGGCATCATTCTCTAGCTTGTTTATGGAGAAGTATATCCCCCGGAATTTGAGGAATAGGAAAAGAGATGAGTTCTTGAGCCTAGAGCAAGGTAGGATGTCGGTTACTGCATATGAGGCTAAGTTTCGTGCATTATCCAGGTATGCCACCCCACTTTGTTTCAGTCCACAAGAGCGAATTCGCCGTTTTGTGAAGGGGTTGAGGTTAGAATTGCGGATTTCAGCCTTACAGGTAGCGGCTACGGCAAAATCCTTTCAAGAAGTGGTAGACTTCGTGATAGAGGTGTAAGGAGTGAAGCCAGATGACTTCACTATGGCATCGACATCAAAGAGGTTTCTAAAGGGAGGTGAGTTTAATGGTTCTTACTCTAGAGACCTATGCTTGACTCCAGAGAGTGTTATGGATGTGGGGAGACTGGACATATTAGGAGGAATGGTCCAAAACAGAGTTATAGACCCCCAATAGCTAGAGGTAGAGGTGGTCATGGTAGAGGCCGTTATTCTGGAGGATGTGGTGGCCGAGGTAATGGTGGTCACCAAAACGGCCGGGGTGATGGACAAATGGGAACTACTGCAGCGCAACATGGTAGGGGCAACGGGCAAACAAGTGATAGGGCCCATTGTTACGCTTTTTCTAGGCGGTCGGAAGCGGAGACATCAGATGCTGTTATCATAGGTAATCTTTTCATTTGTGATTGTATGGATTCTGTATTATTTGATCCCGGCTCCACATTTTCATATGTATCTTCCTCATTTTCTACTGGTCTTAATTTACATTTTGAATTGCTTGACATACCTATTCGTGTGTCTACTCCGGTGGGTGAGTCTGTGATAGTTGAAAAAGTATATAGGTCTTGTTTGGTGACTTTTGTGGGGAGCAATACTTATGTAGACTTGGTTATCTTTGAAATGGTTGATTTTGATGTAATTCTGGGTACGACTTGGCTTTCTCCGAATTTTGCGATCTTGGATTGTAATGGTAAAACTGTGACGTTAGCCAAGCCTGGGACAGATCCGTTATTGTGGGAGGGCGACTACACTTCCACTCCGGTTCGTATCCTCTCCTTTCTTCGTGCTAAGAGAATGGTTAGTAAGGGGTGTTTAGCTTTCTTGGCACATCTCAGGGATGACACTACCCAAGTACCTTCAATTGAGTCGGTTTCGGTAGTCTGTGAGTTTCTGGTTGTGTTCCCTGCAGATCTTCCTGGTATGCCCCCGGATAGAGATATTGATTTTTGCATCGATCTGGAACCGGTTACTCGCCCCATTTCTATACCCCCTTATAGAATGGCTCCCGCGAAGTTAAAGGCCCAACTTCAAGAGTTGTTGAGCAAAGGCTTCATTAGACCAAGTGCATCTCCGTGGGGTGCTCCGGTGTTATTTGTGAAGAAGAAGGAGGGGAGTTTTCGGATGTTCATAGACTACCGACAGTTGAACAAGGTAACTATTAAGAAAAAGTATCCCATTCCTCGCATTGATGACTTGTTCGATCAGTTACAAGGTGCTTGTGTCTTCTCTAAGATTGACTTGAGATCCGGTTATCATCAATTGAAAATACGGGCAACGGATGTGCCAAAGACTGCTTTTCGGACCAGGTATGGGCATTACGAATTTGTAGTGATGTCTTTTGGTCTTACGAATGCCCCTGCTTCTTTAATGAGCTTGATGAATGGGAAATTTAAGCCATATCTGGATCACTTTGTGATTGTATTTATTGATGATATATTGGTATACTCAAAGAGCAAGAAGGAACATGAGGAGCACCTTAGAATTGTATTGGAAATGTTGAGGGACAAAATGCTTTACGCCAAATTCTCCATGTGTGAGTTTTGGCTAGATGCAGTGTCCTTCTTGGGGCATGTGCTTTCTAAGGATGGGGTGATGGTGGATCCTTCTAAGATTGAGACCGTGAAGAATTGGGTAAGACCTACTAATGTGTCAGAAATAAGGAGCTTTGTTGGTTTAGCTAGCTATTACCGTCGATTTGTCAAGGGATTCTCTTCCATTGCTTCCCAATTGACGAACTTGACTAAACAGAATGTTCCATTTGTATGGTCGGACGAATGTGAGGAAAGCTTTCAGAAACTCAAGACCTTGTTGACTACTGCACCAATCCTTACCCTGCCGGTGGAAGGTAAGAATTTCATTGTCTATTGTGATGCATCCTATTCGGGTTTGGGTGCAGTGCTAATATAAGAGAAGAACCTAATTGCTTATGCTTCAAGGAAATTAAAGGTGCACGAACGTAATTATCAGACCCATGATTTGGAATTGGCTGCGGTAGTGTTTGCCTCAAAGTAATGGAGACACTATCTATATGGGGTTAAGTGTGAAGTATACACGGATCATCGTAGCCTACAGTATGTCTTTACTCAAAAAGATTTAAATTTGAGACAGAGGACATGGATGGAACTACTGAAGGACTACGACATCACTATCTTGTATCACCCAGGAAAGGCTAATGTTGTGGCAGACGCCTTAAGTAGAAAGGCAGGGAGCATGGGAAGTCTAGCTCACTTGCAAGTTTCTAGACGTCCGTAGGCTAGAGAGGTTCAGACTCTGGCTAACAACTTTATGAGGTTAGAAGTAAATGAGAAGGGAGGATTGTTAGCTTGTGTGGAGGCAAGATCTTCTTTTCTTGACAAGATTAAAGGAAAGCATTTTACCGATGAGAAACTGATCTGGATCTAACATAATGTATTGCGAGGAGAGGCTAAGGAAGCACAAATCGATGAGGAAGGTGTTTTGAGAATCAAGGACAGGGTATGTGTACCCCGCGTTGATGATTTGATCAACACTATTCTGACAGAGGCTCATAGTTCAAGGTACTCTATACATCCTGGTGCAACCAAGATGTATCGTGACCTAAAGCAACATTTTTGGTGGAGTAGAATGAAGCGTGACATTGTTGATTTTATTGCAAAATGTCAAAATTGTCAGCAAGTAAAATATGAACACCAGAGGCCTGGAGGAACACTTCAGAGAATGCCCATTCCTGAATGGAAGTGGGAAAGGATTGCAATGGACTTCGTGGTTGGTCTTCCAAAGACAATGAGTAAGTATGACTCCATTTGGGTAATCGTTGATAGGTTAACTAAGTCTTCTCACTTCATTCCGGTCAAGGTGACCTACAATTCAGAGAAGTTAGCCAAAATCTATATCTCAGAAATCATTTGATTGCATGGAGTTCCACTCTCCATCATATCAGATAGAGGTACGCAGTTTACTTCTAAGTTTTGGAGAACATTGCATGCTGAATTAGGTACTAGGTTGGACCTTAGTACTGCATTTCACCCTCCAACCGATGGTCAGTCTGAGCGAACGATTCAAGTGTTGGAGGATATGCTTCGTGCATGTGTAATAGAATTTGGTGGTCATTGGGATAACTTCTTACCCTTAGAGGAGTTTTCATAAAATAATAGTTATCACTCAAGTATTGATATGGCTCCATTTGAAGCATTGTATGGGAGGAGATGTAGGTATCCCATTGGTTGGTTTGATGCATTTGAGGTTAGACCTTGGGGTACTGACCTTTTGAGGGATTCATTGGAGAAAGTGAAATCTATTCAAGAAAAGCTTTTTGCGGCGCAGAGTAGGCAAAAGGAATGTGCAAATCGAAAGGTTAGAGACTTGGAGTTTATGGAGGGTGAGCAAGTCTTGCTGAAGGTTTCGCCCATGAAAGGGGTGATGTTGTTTGGTAAGCGAGGTAAGCTAAGCCCAAGGTATATTGGTCCATCTGAAATTCTGAAGCGCGTGGGGGAGGTAGCTTATGAGTTAGCCTTGCCCCCAGGACTGTCCAGAGTGCACCTAGTATTTCATGTGTCTATGTTGAAAAGATACCATGGGGATGCAAACTACATCATTCGTTGGGATTCAGTTCTGCTTGATGAGAATTTGTCTAATGAGGAGGAGCTTGTTGCTATTCTAGATAGAGAAGTCCGCAAGTTAAGGTCAAGAGAGATTGCATCCATCAAGGTTCAATGGAAGAATCGACCAGTTGAAGAATCCACTTGGGAGAAGGAGGCTGATATGCAAGAAAGATACGCACACCTGTTTACAGATTCAGGTACTCCTTTTCGCCCTTGTTTCTTTTCTTGTGATCGTTCGAGGACGAACGATGGGTAAATTGGTATCTATTGTAATGACCTGTTTAGTCGTTTTGAGCAGCAGAATTTATTTCTGGAAAAACTGGCTGAGACGACGGAACCCACGACGGATCGTCATGGGCACGACGGACCGTCGAGGGGGTCTCGTTCCAAAACACTTAGAATTCTGAAATTTGGGTACTGAAATAGACTTTCTGAACTTCGTGACGACATGGGAGGACGGACCGTCGTGGGAACGACGGACCGTCAGAGACTCTTCAAGGAATTGAGTCTCTGAACTCTGTGACGGAAGCAGCAGGACGGACCGTCGCAGGCACAACGGACCGTCACAGGCTGCGTAATCCCAGGCTGAGTCGGATTTCTTTAAATGTTTTAAGGGACGTTTTGGACTATTCTTGCTATAATTATAAATTTAGAGGGCTAATGTTAATAATTTAACTACTTGAGGGTTAAAGGAGATAACCTTGAATTAATTAATGGGTTAATTCATCATTTTTCATAATTAATTATATGCTAATTAGGGTAAAAGAAAGAGGGTTGAATAAGAAAAATAGAAAGAACAAGGAGAGGGAAAGAGAACGATCGAGAGAAGAGGGAAACGAAGAGGAAACAAAGCTTTGGGAAATTGCTTGCTTGATCACGAATCTTCGGTGGAGGTAGGTTATGGTTTTTATGCTATTCGTAGTAGACTCTTAATAGCGAATGATATGTGTTGGGTAGTATTATAAAACCTTCTATATGCTTAATTGTGTGCTTAAATGATGTGATTATATAATTGTGATGAATAAGCATGATGAGTCTATTGAATCTCTAATCCTAAATTTACCTTGTTAATGATGATTCCTTTGTATAAAAGAAGGCTTGATAAACTAAAGTAATGAGGTCGATGATGACTTGGTATAAGAGAAGGCTTGATGAACTAAAGTAATGAGGTTGATGATGCCTTGGTATAAAAGAAGGCTTAATGAATTAATAGAATGAGATTAGTGGAGTGGGTGTCATGAACCGACACGTAGAATTAGGGGATCGGGTGTCACAAACCGACACGTAGAATTAGGGGATCTGGTGTCACGAACCGACACGTAGAATTAGGGGATCGGGTGTCACGAACCGACACATAGAATTAGGGGATCGGGTGTCACAAACCGACACGTAGAATTAGGGGATCGGGTGTCACGAACCGACACGTAGAATTAGGGGATCGGAGTCTCACGTACCGACACAAGAGGAATAAAGATAATGAATCTTGAAAGATGTTAATATACTCAATTTATTGAACCTATTTCCCAAATGAGTATGGTATGGAGGCTTGCGTCCTCATGGGTGTACTTAGCGTACTTATTAATGATTATAGTACTTGTTGTTGCTACCCGTTGAGTATTATAGTTGAATTTATGATATTATCTGATATATATTGTTTTCTATTTTGAGTTGGCCGATGATATCTACTCATTACTTGTGTTTGTACTGACCTCTACTTGTTGTGGAGTGCAGCAAACGTACCGTCATATTCAACTCAACCGCAACTCTAGCCAGTCTTCATTATACCGGATTTCAGGGTGAGCTAACGCTTCTAGCTTGGACTGGATCTTCTTCTTCATGTCTTGATGCCTTGAAGTTCCGGCATGGACTAGCTTTTTAGTTATTCTAGCTTTCTAGATACTCTTAGAATTAGTAATTTGAGGATAGATGTTCTTGTGATGATGACTTCCAGATTTTGGGGATAATAATAAGTGTTTGAGTTTGACAAGTTGATTATTGATTTTGTTAACGAGTTTTAAGTCTTCCGCATTGTTTTCTATTTATTATGTTTGAAATGTTGAGGTTTAGATTGGTTGGTTCGCTCACATAGGAGGATAAATGTGGGTGCCACTCACGACACGTTTTGGATCGTGACAGCTACCTTCTGTAGAATCCAATGCACCACAAGTTGGGAGTCAAGCTGTAGTATTATGTTTTTATAACCAAGCTGAAGTGCCAAAGTTAAACCAAAGATGGCAGCCTCTATTTCAGCTTTGTTGTTTGTTCCTTCTCCAAGTGGTGTTGTGAAGTCCATCACTAATCTGCATTCCTTGTCCCTTAAAATGACTCCAGCCCCAATTTGTCCAGTGTTAGTGATTGCACTGCCATCTGTGTTAATTTTGAGCCACTGATCCGGGGGTTTTCTCCATTTCACCATGCTCAACTTGGTGTCATGCACACATATTTCACTCTGTTGGACAAAATCTGTCACCCTGGCACGAAAATTTACTTGAGGAAAAGCAGTGTTCAACATCTTTTAATTGTCTTTGTAGATTGCATATTTAACCCTGCTGATGTTGGTTGTTTTGCCTCCATATTTGCAGGCACACCTATTCTTCCATAGGTTCCAGTAGATGAATATTGGAGTAGCCTGTAGCAGCAATTTGTGAGCTACATTTTTTTCCTTGGTTGTCCACCATTGCTGTAGCAGCTGCTACAGTGAAGAGTAGTCCGGCAGGAAACCTGTTGTGCTTGCAAAGCTGCTCCAAACATTGGCTGCAAATTGTCCTGTATTGAAGATGTGGTCTATGTTGTCCATACCTGCTCTATAAAGACAACAAAAACAATGTAATGGCTCAATGCCAAAGTTATCCTATTTTTTATTAGAAGGGAGTTTACCCCGAAGGGTTCTCCATAATAAAAAAGAGGATTTAAAAGGAATGTTCTTATGCCATAAAAGATAGTTGAAGTGATTTTTAGCTCTTTTTTCCCTGATGTCCTCTCAGGTTGATGAGCAACTAAAGCCTCCATGAGTGTTGAGAGTACAAACTTCTTGGTATGGTAGCTGATGATGAGGAGAGATAATTTTAGCTAGAATGTTGGTGATTTAACTAGCAGGTTCCTGCTCCAACAGTTTGCTCCAGCTCCACCTCCTTTCTTCCCAAAAATCTGCCACTATTGAAATATTAAATATGTTGTTGGTGGTGGTGAATTGTTCTAATGGTCCATTGCCAAGCCAATTATCTGACAAAAATGAACAATTTCAAGCTTGAAGTTTCCATTGGATGTGTTGCTCAACTTTTTGTCTGTTCATCAACATGTATTTCCAAGTTAAAGAATCTCTAGTATCCCATTTATTGCTGACAAGGTTGGACCATTGACAGTATTTTGCTCTCAAATAATCTCCCCACAAGGTTTGTTTAGTTCTAAAAATGCACCATTGTTTGAATTGGCAGGCCTTGCAAATATCTTTTAGATTTCTCATGCCTACTCCTCCCTCATCATAAGGGAAGCTTAGGTTTTTTCATGAAGCCCAGTGGTACCTTTCCTATTACTTTTCCATCTCCAGAAGAAGTCAGCCATTAGCATTTGAATTTGCTTAAGAAAAGTAGCTGGAGGAGTTACTGCATATAGTAAATTAATAGGGAGAGCCTACAATACATGTTTTGTAAGAACTGCCTTTCCACCATAGCTGAGTTGTTTGGTTTGCCAACCTGTAATCTTGCTAACAACTTTATTAACAAGGTGAGAAAAATATATATTCCTAGGCCTGCCAATAAATAAAGGGCAGTCTAGGTAAGCAATAGGACCTTGTTTTTGTTTAAAACATGTAAGTCTCTTTATTATATCTCTTGTGCTATTGAAAGCATTAGAGTTTAGCATAAAATGACTTTTATCTGCATTGAGGACTTGCCCTGAAGTGTTTTCATACTCCTTCAAGGTATTCATTAATATTTCCACAGTTTTGCATCTTCCTAAAGTTACAAGAATTATGTCATTAGCAAAAACTCAAATGGTTTACTTGTGGCCCCCTCATTTCTATGAAAAAACCTTTATAGTCTGGATGATTGTGAAGCCAGTTGAGAGATCATGATAGTACCTCAACACCTAAAATAAATAGGGCTGTAAAAAGTGGATCACCCTTCTTGAGACCTCTAGAGAAGTAAAATAAAAACATATCTCTTAACATTGATAATAATTGAGTACCAATTGTTTACCATAATTTTCCACACCAAATCAATAAACACCTCACTAAATACTATTTTCCTCAGAACCAGGCAAATATATGACCAAGAGACCCTATCATAAGATTTTTCTATGTCAAGTTTAATGATGACATTACTACCAATATTGGGTTTCTTGATTTTGTGAATGATGTCCTGAGTAATCATGATGTTCTCTGAAATACTTCTACCTTTAACGAACCCAGATTGGTTAGTAGAGATTAAAGTAGGGAGGATAGGACTAAGTTTGTTTCTCATTAGCTTAGAAATGATCTTGCTAGTGAAGTTACTCAGACTTATAGGCCTATACTCAGTCATCATTTTTGGATTATTCACTTTAGGGAGAAGAACAATACAAGAACGGGAGAAGTATTTAGGAATCATCTGTCCACTTAAAAAGTCTTGTACAACCCCCATTAGATCATTCTTGATTTTATTCCAACATTTTTGAAAGAAGTATCTATTCATACCATCAGGACCAGCTACAGAATTATGATTCCTAAAGAAAACAGCCTCTTTAATTTCATCCAATCGAGGAATAATGGTAAGCTGAGCATTTGTGTCTTGATTAATCATCCTTGGAATGCATTCCAAAGTATACACATTGATAAGATTTTCTTCACCAGTAAAGATATCTTTGAAGTGTTCACAAGCTACTTGAGCAATGTTGTCATCACCTTGTATCCAGTCTCCATTTTCATTGACAACTTTATGAATAAATAACTTCATTCTTCTTCCCCTTATCACAGAATAGAAGTATTTAGAGGTAGTATAACCCTCTTTAAACCATTGAAGCTGTGTTTTTAATTTCAAAATAGTGTCTTCCTACTTGAGAAACTTGATGTACTTTACATTAAATTCATGGAGGATACTTATATTGAGTCACTTTGGTTAGTTATGTAGTTTTCTTCACCAGTGTGCACTTGTTCCTTATATATCCTAACCTTTTGGAAAATATCACCAAATTCTTTCTTAGACCAACTACTAACAGTGTTTATCAACCTTTTAATTTTTTGGTGAAATCTCCACATACCAGTACCTACCACTTCCTTCTCCCAGCAAGTTTTTACTGCCTCCATGAATTGAGGGTTGTCTACCTAACTGTTGAGAAATCTGAAGTACTTGATGTGATCAGTAGTTGTGAAAACCATTTCCATAAGAAGAGGACAATGATCATACCCTGTAGATCACAAGTAAGTTATAGTGGTTTGAGGCATCTTTTCCATCCAAGAATCATTTACCATAGCCCTGTCAAGCCTCTTACATATTCAATGATTAATACCCCTCTTGTTGGACCACATGAATTTATGACTTCTAAAAGCAATGTCCAAAAGTCCACAGGCTTCAATGACGGCAATAAAATCCATAGTTTTCCTCATTGTATAAGACTCCCCTCCAAGTTTTTCCTCCACAAAAGTTATAACATTGAAATCACCAAAAATACACCAAGGGTTATCATTCAAAGTAGCTTGCTAAATCATTTTGTGCCAAAGAGGTCTCCTGAGCTGATCTTTGCTTTTAGCATAGACAAAGGTGCTAGTAAATTGATATTGTAATTCATTGTGTTTTATGTTGCAATTGATTTGTTGTTAATCTTCATCAAGAATATTACAGTCAATATCACTGCTCAAAAAAACCCCAAATTTTATTATTAAAGTTACTAGTAGCATTATCCATGTTTAATTAGACCTTAAAGCTCTGGACATGGACAGTATCAGAGAAAGGTTCCAAAATAGTGATAACAGATAGTTGATGAAGATTTTTGAGCATCTTGAGTCTCTCCAACACCACTTGGGTATTGCTCCATCTCATATTCCATATGATTGTACTAATCATCGGGAAGATCTAGAGGAAAAGAACTTGGTTTTAGGTCTGCCAGAAGTGACAATATTAACATCTTGTTTCTTGAAATGGAATTTTTCATGTTGGAACCCTCTTGGGAATAGGCCTTGACTTTGTGCTACCTGTTGAATCTCCTCCTCTAGCGCATGATCATTATGAGTACTAAAGGCCCTAATAAGAGCCTCATTAGTCTCAACATCCTCATCAGGATCATCTAGAGAGTGGTTGTCCCTATTTAGTTCATCCTCAGAATTATCCACAACATACTCATCAAAAAGAGGAGTTGTATTAATCTTACACACTTCTTTCTCTTATAAGGAGGTTCAGTAAATGGAGGAGTCATGTATTGAGCCTATAGAGGAAGAATATCCATCCCTTGGTTGTCATTGACCATGATGAATATTGTGCAAGGTTCTTTCTTTATTTCATGTTCTTGTTTACGTTTATTACCCTGTTCTTTGTTTTGTCTCCTTTTATCAGCATCCCTTTTCTGTTTACTAGGCTTATTTTTTCTCTTTGGAGTGCTTTTCGGAGTACAGGTATCAATCTGTTTCCCTTTATCTTTATTTTTCTCTTTTTAAAACTGCTGTTTCTCTTTGTTATTTTCCTGCCTGATATGTCTATTCAAAAGTTGTTATCGAAACTGTTGTTGTTCCCCTTTTTGCTGCCTGTTGGTGGAATTTTCAAAGGCTCTAAGGTCTGAACTATGGTCAAACCCCCCCCCCCCATCCATACATCCAAAAACTTCAACATTTAAACCAGCATCAACATCAATAATATTGGGGTTATGGGGATTTGGGAGCATTGAGTCAATACATGTGCTCTTGTGATTGTTTGCTATAGCAACCTGCTACTTTTGTTCATTATGGAGTTGAACCTGATTGTTGCAGTTGGGTTCTTAGTGTGCCCATTTGTTGGTTGAACTGCTTCCCCTGTTTGGTCAATCTCTTGCTGGTCCTGCATTTCAAGATTTGAAAAATCATTTTGAGTTTCAAAGCTAGTTATACATGTTGCTTCATGTGTTTGTTGATGGCTATTATTGCTTCCATGCATTTGAGTGGAGACTGGTCTCCAAATAGCTTTGGAGGTAGTTTGGTCTTGGTTTTTTTGTTGTTTCTTATTGGGTGTTTGCCATTGTTCCTCTTGAAATTTTGCTTGTTAATCTTGTTCCTTTTGATTGTATATGTTTTTTCCTTGTTGTTGGCTTTCAATTTTCTTCCTTGGTTGAGCTTGATTTTCTTCCTATCTTTATTCTTCCATTTGATTGTTTCCCTAATGATTTTGTGTCTTTAATGCAGCATCATTGATGTTCTTTTCATGGCCTTGCAAAATTTTGTTTCCTCCATGTTCCTTCATTCAGATTCTAGCTCCTTTGTTTTCTTGAACTCATCCTCCCTCCTCTTAACTGTACATTTCTCTTCCATATGGCCTTGATGCTTACAGTATAGACAATAATTAGGTATCCCTTCATATTCAACCTTTAACCCTTTTCCTTTGTTGGGGTCTGAGTTTTGGAATCCCATCCATACTTGAGTAGGTCTTGCTTTTGTAAGATCAGCTTAGACTTTTACTCTAATGGTGCTACCTCTTGTCCTTTGAGAGGTTAGTGAATCAAGGAATAACACTTTGCCAATTAACTCCAAAGTAGTCATCAACAACACCTTATTGTAACAATGCCAAGGTAGGCTAGGATAGCTACCCATATAGGAAAAATGGGGGTTACCTCCTCCGGGGTAAAATCTGGGGTCCAAGCTTGTATTTTCGTCACTTGCCCCTCAATATTCATCCTATGTTTTGTACAAACCGTTTGGTAATCAAACTCATTATCAAGGTCGATGTACACATGCCTAGATTTAAAGTGTGTGATCTTCACACTCCTTGTAAGTTGAGTTTGGAGAGTGAAGCTTTTCCTAACAAGCTCCATTTTCGGCGGCATCGTATTGGTAAACTTGCCCACCAAAGTGTGCTTACAAACTTCCGCCAACTTCACATAATAATTATTTTCATCAAGCAGTAAAGAAGGAAATCCTTATTTTGTTGTACGAATTGGATCATTCAAAACAATCGGGATTTATTTTTTTGATTGATTATATCTCAGTCTAGCAGCAAATGACTGCACAACAGTATAGGGTGTTGGTTCTGAATTTTTCCCATTTTTCACATTGTTGTTAGAGTTTTTACCCTGCTATTGGCTATTAGGATTTCTAGCAGCTTCCTGAACAACATTAGTCCGTTGCTTATTACTTCTATTAGATTGAGGATTAGGTTCATACCTGGAGAAGTTACTTGATATTTTTGCAAAGTTGTTGTGATATTCATCATTTGTTATATTGATTTGGTTTTTTGAAATGATTTCTCCTTGCTTGTAGGTGTTCCTATACTTATTATATTACATTCCATCCTTCACTTGACCCTTCTCTAAGTTGTGCTTGCCTCCCTCAACACACCCAGCCTGCTACGATTCCTTTCCTGACTGCTCAAGCTTTTGGCTTGACTGTTCTTGCCTTTGCATTAGTAAATTCTCATGTTCCTTAACTTTGTCTTCTTGGTTGGTTATGGTCTGTCAATTACCTGCATTGAAGGTAGGAGTTTGGTAAGAAGAATTACCTACAATGCCAAATGAAAAGTTTAATGATGTTGTTTCATTTTATTCAGGCGTTGTATGCAACCTCAAAAAATTCTTGGTATTGCCCTGTTGTTCAGTTGGATTTTCCCCAAGCTGAATTCCTTCCTTCTCTCTTTGATGTTGCTTCGATTGAGTGAGAAACCTCAACCGTTGTGTTTTGTCCAGCACTTCAATCGAACATGAAGTTCTCCTCTTCACTTCCTTGTTTTTTAGGTTGCATTTTGAACTTAGGAGCAGTGGGGGATGTTGCATTGTTATTATTGTTGATTCCTCCCTTGAGTTGGTTGGAATTATCATTTAGAGGGGTGCTCTTGGACAGAGAGTCAATCCCCTCTGCCGATTTTCATGATTTCCGATGCTTAGAGCACGATTTTCGCAAGAAATTCCTCCACCGCCGATTTCACTGTCCAAATCACTTGAAATTTTAGTTATGTGGACCTTATTATTAGGGAAACAAACCCCAATGGTTGAATCATTGCAAATTTGACTTGAAGACGATCAAATCTGTGTGCGCGAGTCCGGCAACTCACTCGCGATTCCTTCAAAAGTCGCCTTTCGATTCTGATTAATTGTAGCGATGGAATTCGTTGATTTTTTTACTATGTTGTGGATCATGAATAGGATTATCCATTTACATAACCCTTTCTCCTCGATTCAACTCAAAATTTCCTTGGGAAATAATTTCACAATCTCTACCAAACTCCATTTCTGAAAATGTAGTATTCATCGTGTCTGTATTTTGCGAATTCGTGGAGTTGTGAGATGGATTATGGAGCGTGATACATTGGGGTTTCTGCCCTTTTCAGAGCGCTCATGATGGCTTTGGTCCGGTGACTATCTGACCTCTACCGGTGACACACGCACTATTGTAGCGGTGTGCGTGCCTGACTGTTCAGAATTTTTTATGAACTTGTTGCGAGCGTCTGAAGAGAGAGAAATATGTAGAGAGAGAAAAAATCTGAAAATTGGAGGCGCGATGGGGTTCGAGGTTACAGTTTATGGTTTAAGGTTTATCTTAGGTTTAAGGTTTCAAATTAATGATTTCATCTAGGTTTATAGTGTTTACAGTTCTTGGTTTTTCATGTTAAGGGTTTTTAGGATTTAAAGTTATAGAGTGAAGGGCATCGATGTTTTTTTATATACTATAGGGTTTAGTATTTATGATTTTGGGATTTATAGGATTTAGAGCTTAGATTAACGAATTTTAAGGATTTAGGGTTTTCTAGTGGTTTTTAATGAATTTTTTAGGGTTATGTTAGGGTTTATAGGATTTAGGGTTTCATAGGGTTTTAGGTTTGATATATTGGGTTTAAGGTTTTTTTTTATTGGGTTTAAGGTTAGGTTTTAGGATTGAGGGATTAGGGTTTTTTTAGGTGTAGAGTTTTAAGTTATGCATTTTATGTAGGTTTCAATAGTTTTGGGCCTTAAGTTTTTTATATTAAGGGTTTTAGTATTTATTTTAGGGTTAATAGCATTTAGGGTTCTTCAATGATTGAATTTTACCGTTTCTTTAGGTTTTAGGTTTAGGATGAACAGTGTTAGGTTACATTTTGGGGTTTAAGGATTGGGGATTTTTAGGTTTGGGTTCCCGGTTTATGGCTTAGGGTTTCTAGGTTAATTTTTTTGTATTTTATATACATAGGGTTTAGGGCTTAAGTTTTTTTTTTAGATTTTTAGGTTTAGGGCTTTGGGATTTTTTGCATATGGTCTTTAGAAATTTAGTGGTATAGGGTTTAGTTAGCAGGGTTGTTTTGTGTTCTTTAGGCTTTAACAAGTAGAATTTTGGACTTTATTGGGTTTAGAGCTTACAAATTTTTTAGGTTTAGGGGTCTTTGGATGCTTTTTTGGGTTTTTGAGAAGTAAGTGTTTCTTAGGGATTTTAGGTTTGAGGGTTTATGTGTGTTTTATGGGTCTAGGGTATATGGATTATTTGAATTTAGGGTTTAGAGCGTCAGGTTTTGTACGGGTATGAAATAGTTTTAAGGGTTTATTGTATTGGGTTTCAGAAGGTTTATGGCTAGAGTTTCTAAGAGTTTTAGGTTAATGATTTAGGGTTTTAAGCTGGGATTTAGGTTTATGGATAAGGATTCTTTTAGGTTTAGACTTGTGGGTTAAGGGTTTTATCTAGATTTTTAGGGTTTTGAGTTTTGTGGGTTAAGATTTTTAAGGGTTTTAGTATTTAGGGCTTAGGGTGTTTTTGTTTTTTTAGGGTTAGGTGTACACAATTTAGGGCTTTTTAGGGTTTATATTTTTTTTTTCTTATTTTAATTTGAACGACCCTTGGAGTGGGTCAGGGGCTTAGCAACACCCCCAGGCCTTGGCATTGATATAATAAAATGTACATGGAGGGGGACATGAACCTTACCTCCTTCCTATGTTGGATTAGTTGATATACCTACTAAGGTCTATCAATTAACCCTTTACAATGGTAGTAGTCTAAACAACTTCTAACGAAATCATTTCAAACTACAATTCTAATAAGCATGAATAAGGGAGACTCTCCCTTTACAATATTAAAAAGAAATAACCTATTCTATGTAATCATAAAACAGATTAATATCACTATAAATATTATACATGATATTATGGAGGATGTTTAATTCTTTTTATCTTCCTTCTTCTGAAAAGTTGCAAGCCCATCTTTTCGAAAATGTAACTTCCTTTAATTGCACCACTTAATTGTTGAGAAGAGTAGAAATGTTGTATTATATCTATCTTATGACTCCATTTTGCCAATAAATCAGCTGTGCCATTTGCTTCTCTATAGATGTGTTAACAATGAAAATACTCCAACTTCTTGCTAAGATGTTGAATCTGTTCTATTGCTTGTTGACTTCTCCATGGTATCGAGATTGCATTGGATATCCATTTGCTTAGCAATTCAGAATCTACTTCCAATATGATCTTATTGAAACCATGTTGATGACACCAAGATAATCCATGAAGAGCAGCTTGAATCTCTGCAAAATTATTAGTACCAATAATAAAAGGAATAGCAAATGCATAAATAAGATTACCTTGATGATCTCTTAGGATACCTCCCCCTCCAGTTTGTCCTGTATTGTGTATGACACTACCATCAGTGTTGAGTTTGTGTATACCTGTTGGTGGTCTTTCCCAGCTAACCATAGTAATTTTAACTTGCTGTTGACATTGATCTACAATATTAACCAATCTATCCCAACTGTTCTGCCATGGTATACTAGGATAGACTGATTTTATAATCTGCATGATGTCTTTAAAAATATATAGTTCCACTCTTTGGATGCTTGAGTTTTTATTACCATATTTAACAGAACACCTATTTTTCCACAAATTCCAACAGATAATATTAGGTAAAATATGTAAAATTAATTTATATACCTCATTATGGGCAGTCAGCCTTCTCCAATTAAGTAACAAACTTCTAAGATTATTGCTTTCAGATCTTATTCCATATCTTTTAGAATGACTCTTCCAGATATACTTAGCTAAATTTCAAGTAAGGAGAATATGATTCAAGTCATCCTTTCCTTTCTTATAACAACAATAACATTCATGCTCCTCCTTTCCAAATTTCAGTAAGTTCTCATTTGTAGGAAGTTTGTTCCTTAATGCTCTCCAAATAAAGAAAGAGATTTTAAAAGGAACCTTTTTATGCCATACACACATATTAATAATATCAGGCTCTTTTTTCTTCCTAATAATTTCCCAAGCTGAAGATATAGTAAAATGACCATTTTCCTCAGGCATCCAACAAGCAAAGTCAGCAATTTCTCCCTTTACTTGCAACTTGAAACTAAGAATCTTAGGAACTAATATTGGAGGTACCTGATGCCTTATTACACTTTCATTCCAATTCCCAGCTTCTATAAACTCAGCTACATGAATATTATTTAAGCTAGACACATGATCACAATAATTAGCCAAAGCACCATCACCCAACCAATTATCCCACCACATACTGCAATTTCCAGAATTAACTTTCCAAATAATATGTTTTTCCACTTCTTCTCTATTTCTAGTTAAATATCTCCAAACCAAAGAGTCACATGTATCATATTTCTTTGCCACTATATTTGATCTCTGACAGTATTTAGCTCTAAGAAAACAACTCCATAAAGAATTCTTAGTTCTAAACTCCCACCAGTGTTTGTATTGGAAAGCAGTACAGACATCTTCCAAAGATCTAACACCAATACCACCTTCTTTTATTGGATAAGACAACCTTTCCCATGAAGACCAATGATATCTTTTTTTTCCTTTATCACTACCCCAAAAGAAATCAGCAATAACCTTTCTAATATATTTCAAAGTAGTCTTAGGGGGTGACACAGTAGCCAAAACATGAATAGGTATAGAGTGCAAAACATGCTTGACAAGAGTAATTTTACCCCCAAAGTTTAATATCTTAGTTTTCCACCCTGCAATCTTATTGATAACCTTCTCCACCAAATCAGTATAATAAATAATCCTTTGACCTCCAATATACAAAGGACTACCTAAATACTTAATAGGACTAAACTTCCTTGTAAAACTAGTTTCATGGCTTATAGATTTTAGAGTTTAAGGTTTGGGGGTTTTGGGGTATCTGAGGGTTAAGTGTTTCTTAAGTCATTTTAAGGTTTATTGTTTAAGGGCTATGTTTTTTTTTGTGTTTATTTTTAAGGTTTAAGGTTTACAAATTATTCGGATTTAGGCTTTTAATGATTTTTAGAGTGTATATTAAGATTTATAGTATTTTAGATTTCTTATGATTTATAATTTAGGGTTTTAGGTTACGACATAGGGATTTTGTAGGTTAAGGGTTTTACCCTAGGGCCTTTTTCTAGGTTTTTAAGCTTCAGGTTTTTGAGTTTTTTACGTTAAGGTTTTAGGGTTTAGGGTTTCAAGCTAAGAGGGTTTTTAGGTTTTTTAGGGTTTAGCATATAGAATTTAGGTCCTTATTGGGATTAGAGCTTAGTGTTTTTATTGGTCTAGGTTTTTTAGGTTATCCAAGGTTTTTAAGGGTTAAGTATTTCTTAGGGTTTTCTAGACTTTTAGGGTTTATTTTTTCTTTTTGTGTTTTTAGTTCAAATGATTATACATTGTTGGATTATAGTTAAAGCTTAGTTTTTTAGGGGTTTAATAGGTTTAAATATTTATAGAATTTGGAATTTCTTAATGTTAAAGGATTCTTATTGTTTTAGGTTTAGGGTTTACGGTTTAAGGTTAGGGTTTATTGCTTGTTGTTTTTAGGTATATGGTTTTAGGTTGTGGGTTTTTTCAAGGTTTTGGGGTTAAGGGATTTGGGTGTTTTAGGTTACAGTTTTTTGTGTTTTTTATAGTGGGATATAAGATATAGGGCTTGATAGGGTTTGCAGGTTAGACATTTTAGGCTTAGGATTTTTTTGTTTTTGTATTTTTAGGGGTTTTAAGGGTTAAGTGTGTCTTAGTATGTGGGGTTTAGGGCTTCTTTTTTTTTTGTGTGTGTGTGTGTTGTTTAGGTTTAGGATTTATGGATTTTAAAGATTTAGGGTTTACGGCTTAGCGTGTTGTATGGGTTTCAAATGATATTTTGAGCTAGTTTTAAGCTGTAGTGTTTCTTAAGGTTTATGATTTTTGGTTCTGAATTTAGGATTTTAGGTTAGAGTTTAGGGTTTAGGGGTTTGAGTTGTTAGGTTTATATATTTTAATGGTTTAGGGCTTAGGCTATTTAAGGGCTTAGCATATAATAATTATGGTTTGATAGTGTATAGATCATAAAATTTTATGTTTTGGGTTTTTTGGGGTGTAACAATTAAGTGTTTCTCAGGTTTTTGAGGTTTATGGTTTATATCTTAGGGTTTGTAGGGGATTTAAATGTGTTTTTAAATTTATTTTAGGGTTTATATAAGATTTAGGATTTAGGGCTTTGGGTTTTAGTGTTTAGGGTTCATAAATATTAGGGTTTACAATTTCTTAGGGTCGTAGGTTTAAGATTAATAGCTTTAGGCTACAGTGTAAGGCTTAGGGTTTCTTTAGATTTTTAGGGTTAGGACTTTGGGATTTTTGGTATAAGATCTTTCGGAATTTATCTTTAAATGGTTTAGTTCTTAGGGTTGTTTTTTATAAAGCATATATGACATACGTCTTTATTGGGTTTAGAGCTTAGAGTTTTTTTAGGTTTTGGGTTTTAAGGGTTTAGTGTTTCTTTTTCTTTTCTTTTTTTTAGTTGTATTACCCTTGGAGGGGTAGGGGCTGAGCAACACCCCCAGGCCTTATCATTAATAACAAAAAACAAAACACAAGGAAGGGGGTATAAAATGATTTTTTTTGTTCATTGGATTTGGGTTTCATAAGGTTTAGGGATTAGGGTGTCATAACATTTTAGGTTAGGGTGTAGGGTTTAGGGATAAAGAGTTTTTTAGGTTTAGGCTTGTAGGTAAAGGGTTTTATCTAGTTTTTAGGATTTAGGAATTTGGGTTTTGTAGTTTAAAATTTCAAGGGTTTTATACTATTAGGATTTAGGGCCTAGGGTGCTTTGTGTGTTTTTAGGATTTAGTGTATATGATTTAGTGCTTTATAGCATTGTACCTTTGAGTCATTTAGGTTTAGGGGTTTTTTGGTTTTAAGGAGTTTTAAGGGTTAAATGTTTCTTAAGTCTTTGTAGGGTTTATGGTTTAGGGGATTTTTTGTGTGTGTGTGTTTTTTAATGTTTAAGATTTACGATTGTTAGGATTGAGGGTTTTAGTGCATAGGGTTTTTTAAAAAATTTAGGATTTATATTAAGATTTAAATCTTTTACTTAACAATTTTTAAGTTAAGGTTTTCTAGGGTTTAAGGTATACGACTTAGGCTTTTTTTTGTACTCTTAGTGTTTAGCATATAAGATTTAGGGCTTCATTGGGATTAGAGCTTAGTATTTTTATATGTTTAGGGTTATTTTTAGTGTTATAAAGTGTTAAATATTTCTTAGGGTTTTCTAGGGTATAGGGATTAGTTTTTTTTATTTGGATTGTTTATGATTATTAGGATTTAAAGTTTAAAGCTTAGGGTTTGTAATGGTTTAATGGGTTTTAGGGTTTACATTATACAGGATTTAGTGTGTCTCAATATTTAGGGATTCTTGGGGTGTTCGATTTAGGATTTAGGGTTTTATGTTACGGTATAGAGCTTAATGTTTTTAAGGTATAGGGTTTTAGTTTAGAGTGTTGTGTTTATATCTTTAGGTTTTTAGGGTAAGATTTTTAGTTTTATATATGTTTATGGTTTAGGGCTTAGGATTTTTTAGGTCTTACAATATAATAATTAGGGTTTTATAGGGTTTAGATCATAAAATTTTAGGTTTGGTATTTTATGGTTTTTTGGGGTTTTATATTTAAGTGTTTCTTAGGGTTTGAGGTTTATGGATTAAATCTTAGGGTTTTGTAGGAATTTAAATGGGTTTTTGAATATATTTTAGGGTTCATATATGATTTAAAGTTTCTGAAGTCTTAGGGTTTAGGACATTTGGGTATTTTAGAATAAGGTTTTTACTGTTTATTTTAGGGTTTATTGGATTTAGAGTTTGTTAAAGATTAAGGTTTAGTGTTTCTTAGGCTTTTAGGTTTAGGATCAAGAGTTTTAGGCTTTTGTTTAGGGCTTAGGGCTTATGGTTTCTTAGGTTTAGGGTTAAAAGTTTTGTCTCTGTGTTTATGGCTTAAGGGTTTTTAGGTTTTTTTTAGGACTTTATAGGTATTAAGTTTAGGTTGCATAGGGATTTTTTTAGATTTTAAGGGTTAGGACTTTCGAGTTTTTAGGATAAGGTCTTTACGAATTTATAGGTATAGTATTTAGTGGGTAGGGTTATTTTGTGTTTCTTAGGTTATAAGGTACTTAAATGAGTTATTATAGAGTATATAGGAAGTGTGTCAAGTTTAATGAAGTTTGGATGTCAAACGTCCAAGAACGTCCATGACGTTCGAAAGGATTGCCTTGAAACGACCTTGTGTGTCTATGTATATTTTGTCGAGTTTTATGTGTTAGTTTTGGATGAAACTTATGTGGTAGGTCCTAAACTCGTATATGAACTTATTTGGGGTGGAAATGTCCAGGTATAACTCCATGTATGATCGGCAAGGGTCCCTAAAGGAGGACCCCAACATTGGTGTTCAACACTGTTAGGAAGTGACCAAACGATGACCCAAAAAACGGCCAGTCGAGCAGGCAACAACCCGTCGATGGATCTCGTCGATGGAACCAAGTTGTCTACAGGTTGAGGAGTCTCTGAAGCAACCCACGAGACCCCCATCGACGGGATGTAGGTGAGACCACGGACCGTCAATGCATCCGTCGATGGGTCTACGTGTTTTCTACCAGCTTTTTTATTAAGTTGAGGGGTGAGGTTTTAAATCAACCCCAAGCCACTATAATTCTATGGACGGTTGTTTTTAGTGTTTATGGGTATTTTAAGAGAATATAAATCATTAAACTCTCATTATAACCCTAAAACCTAAATAAAAACATATTCCTTCAAAAAGTTTCTCCAAAATCCTCCATGTGAGTTCAAAGTGAAGACGAAGCTCGATGATGGGTCTTCAATGGAGTTTCTCCTTCAATTAGACTTGGATTCTTCAAATAAGGTATGTGAGTTCTTCATCTAAGACTTTCTATCACCTATGATCCAATTCCAGAGATGATTTTCAAAGATTTTAAAAACATGAAAAAGTCCAATTTCTACTCTAAAGTCATGGGTTCTTGCATAAATGATTTCCAAACGTTTATATATGATTAATTGATGTCTCCACTGAAACTCTCCATGAACCCTTGATATTCTCAAATCTCTAAATTTCACTAAAATATGAGTGAATTGATTTTGCTTTGATATTCATGAAGTCATGTGTAGATTGTTATGGGATTTTGATTCATGTATAAATTATGGTTAATTTGTTTATAAGTTGTTTAAATTTGATCAATTGAGTATTGAATATTCTTAGATCTATTGAATGTTAGACTTATTGAAATGATATTGACTTAAGGCTTAGGATTTCTAATGTAATTTTCTATGGGATATCTAATGATGCAATAATTATATTCAATTGATATCTTGGTTGTATTATATTGATAAGTTTGTAATGAATTGTCCTAGTTTCATTGATTATTGATATAAATGTATTAAGTTGTTGATTATGGCCTTGGGTAAGGGCCTTATGATATTGAGTTGGATGATTTAGCCTTGAAAGCGAAGTGGTAAAATGGAATGTGGTATGCTGCCCTAATTCCTTTTATTTTATTTTAATTAGACTTAAATTGTATTTGTGATTGGTATGATCCACTTATGGTGGCGGTGCTATGTGAATTGATATGGCCTTGTCGGCGTTACTTTATACAATGTGATGATCATGGCCATGTTGACACTACATGAAGTATTATGATCATTTGCTTAGTTTATTTATCTAGAATATGAGTATATATATATATATATATATATATATATATATATATATATATATATCTTGTAAGTAATGTGATGATATGTGTTCTTTTTAGGTATGTTAGGAAATCATGTAGACTATGACTATATGATTCTCTCTATAGTCTTTAGATTGATGCATGGTTTTTCCTACTTGACTATATGAGTTTATAATAGTTATATTTATAATGATATGGTAGCGTGTAGGATGTCTTAAAGATTATAATGGTTATTCCTATGTGCTTGTAGAATTATTAGTAATATGTGTTAAGGTGAAGTATGTGGTGTCTTCACTTGGTTGACTTGTGTCCCTTACTTGATGCTTGTATGAATATGAATATGTGATGTCTTGACTTAGGATGCTTAAGTCTCTTTGTCTTTAATGTATGAGCGATATGTGACCTTGAATGATATTAAAAGGGTCCTTTATCTGAAACTTTGAACCTAGTGGTAAGGCTATGTATGTTGAAGTTGAAAATCGAAATGGTATATTTGAAGTAAAGGAATGATGGACTTAAGGCTGATTGGCTGGAACAACACCATATCAAATATTAGAAAAGTCATCATGAGCTTTTTGTCGCCATTTAAATATATCCCTAAGAGGTCGTCTTTAGTAGGGTAAGTGTGATTTGGTTATGAACTTGTTATGGAACCCTTTAATGTTAAGCTTCAATGTGAATTACTCTATGAGAATGAAGTCTAGCACCGTGTGAGTATGGTAAGGGGATTAGTTCTAGTTGAGTATGAGACTATTACAAAGCATTCCCCTCGTAATCCTTAACCCTGTGCCTACATGGGATGTGTCCTAGTTCTACCCTTGGCAAGTAGAATACCCTCATCGGAGGATGTTAGAACTCTAGATTCCATAAGTTGCCACCATGGTCTATGTTGGTTATTGTCTATTCTGATCATATGGGATACTTACTAGCATTAGATAAGTTCTATGAAGTTTAGGTGGTGGTATGAGACGCTATCTAGACATTGCACAATAGGCTTTGAAGGTGTTAGTGAGAGTCCCTACGTCTTGTTCAAGACCATTACTTGAATGTCGTTTATGTGTTGAATGTTTCTTATGAACTAGTGAATTTAATGATTTACGTAAAGAAAGTATTTTATAATGAAGTTGTACTTAGCTAGAGTAATTAAGGGTTGTCTAGGTAAGGTGTGAAGGGGGCATAGGAATGGTCACTTCTTATCTTACCTAGATAAGTCTTAATAATGACTCTAGTTAGAGAAGTTGATTGATTATGTGGACATAATCTAAGCCTTAGGTAGTATTAAGGACTACATAGGTAATCTTAAATAGGTCACTATGGACGTTATCTTCTTGATTTACTTAAGTAGGTCTTTTAATAGCCTTTGGAAGGAGAATATCATATCATCTATGTGTTGATGTATTACATGAGCATGATTCTATCCTAGGAAGTCTATAGGATCTCTTGAGTGTGTGTGTAAGGGATTGTGTGGGCGGTCGCTTCACAATTCACTCAAGTGAGACTTAAAAGCACCTTTGGTAGGAAAAGCTCATGTTCTTTTGTTAATATCTATTAAGTGTGTATGTGACTCATTATAAGTAATCTTCAGGGTCGTTTAGGCACATCTAGAGAGAGTGTATGGGCGGTATCTCTTTGTGTGAGTTAAGTGAATCTTAGAATAACTTTGAGTGAGAAGATTACATGCTAAATGGTGTTTAAACTTAAGTGAAGGAACTTCACTGTAACAGTGAATTAATTTCACTGCACGGTGAAGTGAATTCATTGTAATGTTTGCTAAAAATGTGACTTTTTGTAAAATGATTTCTTATGTGTTTCTAAGTTGTTAAATGTTTTTCTTCTGCTTATAGTATGATGTTTTAATGAAAATTTATGAAAAACATGTGATTTACAAAATGTCCCTTTTTCATGGTGTTTGCATGGCTTCCATACTTGGTACACCTAATGTGCTAACCCCTTCTTTTCCCTTTCGGGAACAATATCAACAAGTTCCTTATGTCTTAGCCTTTACCTTTTATGTCGTCTATGGGCTTAGTCCCAAGTGTTGTAAACTCCAAAGTTTAGATGGTTCAAGTAGATTGTTATAAAGGTTTAATGTTTTAAATGAAAGACTACCGCTTGTGTTAATGTTTGTGAAAGAATTTTTCGTGTGTGAAGAATGTTTTAAGTTCATACCCATATTAGAATATTTACTGTGCAATGAATGATACGAGAAACTTAGATAAGACTTCTTGAAGTCTCATTTGTCGTGTGATTACACAAGGATGCCCTATGTTCTAGGGTTTACTTGCGGGTCGTGACAATATAGGTCTTGATAGGGTTTACAGCTTAGAGATTTTTGGTTTAGGGCATTTTGTGTTTTTAGGGGTTTTAAGGGTTAAAAGTATCTTAGTGTTTTGGGCTTAGGGCTTCGGTTTTTATGTGTTGTTTAGGTTTAGGATTTACAGATTTTTAAGATTTAGGATTTAGAGCTTAGGATTTTGTATGGGTTTCAAATGATTTTTCTAGTTTAATTTATGATTTCGGATTTTGTACGGGTTACAAATGTTATTTGGCTTTATAGTAAGATTGAGGATTTCTTAAGGTTTTGGGTTTTTGGTTATAGTTAAGGGTTTTAGGTTAGATTTTAGGGTTTAGGTCTTTGGGTGTTTTGGTTAAGGTTTTAAGTTATAAATATGTTTATGGTTTAGGCTTAGTCTTTTTTAGGTCTTAGCATGAAATAATTAGTAATTAGTAATTGATAGGGTCTAGAGCTTAAAATTTTAGGTTTAGGGTTTCAAAATTTAGTGTTTCTTAGGGTTTTTGAGGTTTACATTTCAAATCATAGGGATTTCTAGGGGATTTAAATAGATTTTTGGGTTTATTTTAGCGTTTACATATGATTTAGGATTTCTTAATATTTCGGGTTATGTGCTTCTTAGGGTTTTAGGTAAAGGATTTAGCATTTTAGGTTGTTTTTTAGGGTTTAGTGTCTAGCTAGGGGTTTTCTTAGGTTTGCGGATTTAGGTTAAGGGTTTTATTTTAATTTTGAGGGTTTAGGTCTTTCGGTTTTTTAGGTTAAGAATTTTTATGATGTTATAGGTTAGAGTTTTTTTTGGATTTTTCTTATTTTGAGTTTTTAGGTTTTAGCACATATAATTTAGGGATTTGAAGATTTAAGTGTTTTTTAGGGTTTTTAAGGTTAAAGGCTTTGGGATTTTTTGTTTTTTTTTTATGTTTAGGGTTTACAGAGTTTTTGGATTTAAGGTTTAGATCTTAGGGTTTTTTAATGATTTTAGGTTTTAATTGTGGGCTTATATGATTTTGGTTTTTATGTTTTGGATTTAGGGTTTAGGGATAGAGGTTTAATGCATAGGGTTTTTTGTGTTTTAGGGTCTTCGGTTAAAGTTTTTATCCAGATTTTAGGGTTTAGAGCTTTTGTTTTTTAGATTTTATAGGTATAGGATTTTTGGGTTCTTTTAATAGGTTTTAGGGTTTTAAGGGTTATGTATTTTTTACGGCTTAGGCCTTAGGGTTTTTTTTGTGTTTTTTTATGTTTAGAGTTTGTGGATTTTTAGGAATTAGTGTTTAGAGTTTAGGGTTTTGAAGGGGTTGTAAATGGGTTTTAGGTTTTGTAGGATTTAGTGTTTAGAGTTTTATATGATTTTAGGTTTAGCCTTTTAAGTTTTATGTTTGGGTTTAGGGCTTTGGGATTTTTTTGTTTAGGGTTTTCTGTTAAAACTTTTATCTAGATTTTTGTGTTTAGAGCTTTGGGAATTTTAGGTTAAGGGTTATTGAATTTTATAGGTTTAGGGTGTAGGAGTTAGGTTTTGTTTGTATTTCTTAGGGTTTAGTATATACGATTTATCACTTAAAATGTTTTTAGGTTTAGGGGTTTTTGTATCTTTTAATAATTGTAGGTGTTAAGTATTTCTTATGGGTGTTGAGGATTTAGGCTTTATGGCTTAGGTTTTTTGTGTGTTTTTAGGTTTAGGATAAGGGTTTTAGGTTAGGGTATAGGGTTTAGGCTTTTTGGGTTGTCTAAGGGTTTTGTGTTTCTTAGGGTTTTCTAGCGTTTAGTGCTTAAATTTTTTGTGTATGTTTTTTTTGGATTTAAGGTTTCGGATTTTTAGGATTTCGGGCTTATAGCTCAGGGTTTTGAGGGATATTTTACAATTTTTACAGTTTATATTATGGTTTATATGATTTAGGGTTTGTTAAGTCTAAATATTAAGGTTTTCTTAGGGTTTTAGTTTTAGTTCTAGGGTTTAGGACCTCTTTTTTTAGGTTCATGGATTTAGGAGGGTTTTATGTAGGTCTTAGGGTTTTATAGGTTTATAGTTTAGGATGTTGAAGGTTTTATGTGTTTTTATGGTTTCGCATATAAGATTTAGGGCTTGATAAGGTTTGGATATTAGAATTTTTTGGGGTTATGGGTTTCTGTATTTTTTTTAGGGTTTTTAATGATTTAGTGTTATTGAGAATTTTTTTAGGGATTTAAGGGTTTAGTGTTTCTGAGGATTTTTTTGAATTGGAACGACTCCTTTGGTGGGTTAGGGTTGAGCAATACCCCCAGGCCTTATTATTTATTAAAATAAAAAAGTACAATAGAGGGGGACATAAACCTTACCTCTGATCCTAAGATGGATTATAAGTCAACTATCCTACTAAGGATAGTCAATTATACCTGTTACATCAAGTTCAAAAGAAACGAAGCACATGTGGAGGACTCCTTATTATATAGATTACTAAGAATACATAAACGAGGGAGACTCTCCCTTTCACAACCCAAAACGAGCCGCGAGTGGCACCCACACTTATCCTACTATGTGAGCGAACCAACCAATCTAAATCCCAACATTTCAAACATAATAAACATAAAAATAATGCGGAAGACATAAAACTCATTAACGAAATCAATAATCAACTTCTAAAACTCAAACTTATCATTATCCCCAAAATCTGGAAGTCATCATCACAAGAACATCTATCCTCAAATTATTAAGTCTAAGAGTATCTAGGAAGCTAAAATAACTAAACAGATAGTCCATGCCAGAACTTCAAGGCATCCAGACATGAAAAAGAAGATCCAGTACAAGCTAGAAGCTTTAGCCCACCCTGAAATCTGGTGTGGCGAAGACTGGCTAGAGTTGCGATTGAGTTGAAGACGACGGTACGTTTGCTGCACTCCATAAATAATAAAAAGAAAACATACAAGTACGGGTCAGTACAAAACACAGGTACATAGTAGGTATCATCGGCCAATTCAAAATAGAAAACAGTATATATATGATAATATCATAAAATCAACTATAATACTCAACAGGTAGCAACACAAGTACGAGAATCATTGTTAAATAACACCAAGTACACCCATGAGGACTCAAGCCTCCACACCATACTCATTTGGGAAATAGGTTCATTAAATTGAGTATATTAACATATTTCAAGATTCATTCTCTTTACTATCCTGGTGTCGGAACGTGACACTCCAATCCTCATCATACTCTCCCGGTGTCGGAACGTGACACCCGATCCATTAATACTATCCTTGTGTCGGAACGTGACACCCGATCCATTAATACTATCCTGGTGTCGGAACGTGACACCCGATCCATTAATACTATCCTGGTGTCGGAACGTGACACCCGATCCATTAATACTATCCTTGTGTCGGAACGTGACACCCGACCCACGAACCTCATTCTTTTAGTTCATCAAGCCTGCTTTTATACCAAGGCATCATCATTAACAAAAAGGTTACAAGGTTTAGGATTCAATAGCCTCATCATGCTTATTTTATCGCAATTATAAAATCACATCATGCAAGCATACAATTAAGCATATAGGAGACTTTACAAAACTACCCAATACATATCCTTCGCTATCAAGAGTTTACTATGAAAAGCATAAACCATAACCTACCTCCACCGAAGAATTCGTGATCCAGAAATCTACTTTTCCAAAGCTTTGTTTTCCTCTTCGTTCTCTCCTCTTGATCGATCGTTTCTCTCTCTCTCTGTTCTTTCTCTTTTTCTTATTCAAACCCTTTTGTCTTTTACCCTAATTACCATATAATTAAGTATAAAAGATGCTAAAAGTAATCCCCTAATTAATTCAAGGTTATCTCTTTTAACCCCCAAGTAATTGAATTATTAACATTCACCCACTAACTTTATACTTATAAGCAGGAATAGTCCAAAACGCCCCTTAAAATATTTAACAGAAATCCGACCCCGTCAGGGTTACGCAGCCTGTGACGGCCCGTCGTGCCTGTGATGGTCCATCCTGCTGCTTCCGTCACAAAGTTCAGAGACTCAATTCATTAAAGAGTCTGTGATGGTCCGTCGTGCCCATGAGGGTCCGTCCTGACATGTCGTCGCGAAGTTCAGAGAGTTGTTCTCAGTACCCAAATTTCTAGAATCTAAGTGTTTTGGAACGAGACCTCCGCGACGGTCCGTCGTGCCCATGACGGTCCGTCATGGGATCTGTCGACTCAGACAGTTATTACCAGAATAAAACTATACAGCTCAAAACGACTAAACAGGTCGTTACAATAGATACCAATTTACCCATCGTTCGTCCACGAACGATCACAAGAAGAAAAACATAGACTAAAAGGAGTACCTGAATCTGTGAACAGGTGCGGGTATCTTTCTTGCATATCGGCCTCCTTCTTTCTAGTGGACTCTTCAACTGGTCGATTCTTCCATTGAACTTTGATGGATGCAATCTCCCTTGATCTCAAGTTGCGGACTTCTCTATCTAAAATAGCAACAGGCTCTTCCTCATAAGACAAATTCTCATCAAGAAGGACGTAATCCCAACGAATAATGTAGTTTCCATCTCCATGGTATCTTTTCAACATAGACACATGAAATACCGGGTGCACTCTTGACAGCCCTGGGGGCAAGGATAATTCATAAGCTACCTCCCCCACGCGCTTCAGAACTTCAAATGGACCAATATACCTTGGACTAAGCTTACCTCGCTTACCAAACCGCATCACCCCTTTCATGGGCGAAACCTTCAGCAAAACTTGCTCACCCTCCATAAACTCCAAGTCCCTAACCTTTCGGTCTGCATATTCTTTTTGTCTACTTTGAGCCGCTAAAAGCTTTTCTTGAATGCATTTCACTTTATCTAACGATTCCCTCAGAAGGTCAGTACCCCAAGGTCTAACCTCAAATGCATCGAACCACCCAATGGGATACCTACATCCTCTCCCATACAATGCCTCAAATGGGGCCATATCAATACTTGAGTGATAGCTATTGTTGTATGAGAACTCTGCTAAGGGTAAGAAGTTATCCCAATAACCACCAAACTCTATCACACATGCACGAAGCATATCCTCCAAAACCTGAATCGTTCACTCAGACTGACCATCGGTCTGAGGGTGAAATGCATTACTAAGATCCAATCTAGTACCTAATTCGGCATGCAATGTTTTCCAAAACTTAGAAGAAAACTGCGTACCTCTATCTGATATGATGGATAGTGGAACTCCATGCAATCGAACAATTTCTGAGATGTAAATTTTGGCTAACTTCTCTCCATTATAAGTCACCTTGACCGGAATGAAATGAGCAGACTTAGTTAATCTGTCAACAATTACCCAAATAGAGTCATACTTACCCATTGTCTTTTGAAGACCAACCACGAAGTCCATTGCAACTCTCTCCCACTTCCATTCAGGAATGGGCATTCTCTGAAGTGTCCCTCCAGGCCTCTGGTGTTCATACTTTACCTGCTGACATTTCGGGCATTGAGACACGAAATCATCAATGTCATGCTTCATCCTACTCCACCAAAAATGTTGCTTTAGGTCACGATACATCTTGGTTGCACCGGGATGTATAGAATACCTTGAACTATGAGCCTCTGTAAGAATGGTGTGAATCAAATCATCGACACGGGGTACACATACCCTTCCCTTAACCCTCAAAACACCTTCCTCATCGATTTTTTCTTCTTTAGCCTCTCCTCGCAACACCTTATCTCGGATCCGCATCAGTTTCTCATCATTAAATTGTTTTTCCTTAATCTTGTCAAGAAAGGAAGATCTTGCCTCCACACAAGCCAAAAATCCTCCCTTCTCATTTACTTCTAGCCTCATAAAGTCATTAGACAAAGTCTGAACCTCTCTAGCCAATGGGCGTCTAGAAACCTACAAGTGGGCTAGGCTTCCCATGCTCCCTGCCTTTCTACTTAAAGCATCTGCCACCACATTAGCCTTTCCCAGATGATACACGATAGTGATATCATAGTCCTTCAGTAGTTCCATCCATATCCTCTGTCTCAAATTCAAATCTTTCTGAGTAAAGACATACTGTAAACTACGATGATCCGTGTAGACTTCACACTTAACCCCATATAGATAGTGCCTCCATTGCTTTAATGCAAACACTACCACAGCCAACTCCAAATCATGGGTCGGGTAATTACGTTCATGCACCTTTAATTGCCTCGAAGCATAAGCAATTACACTCTTCTCTTGCATTAGCAAATGCATCATCAATAAACAATGAAATTCTTACCTTCCACTGGCAAGGTAAGAATTGGTGCAGTAGTCAACAAAGTCTTGAGCTTCTGAAAGCTTTCTTCACACTCGTCCGACCATACAAATGGAACACTCTCCTTAGTCAAGTTTGTCAGTTGGGAAGCAACAGAAGAAAATCCCTTGACAAATCGGTGGTAGTAGCTAGCTAAACCAACGAAGGTCCTTACCTCTGTAACATTAGTAGGTCTTACCCAATTCTTCACTGCTTCAATCTTGGAAGGATCCACCATCACTCCATCCTTAGAAGCCTTATGCCCCAAGAAGGACACTAAATCTAGCCAAAATTCACACTTAGAGAATTTGGCATGAAGATTTTTCTCCCTCAACATTTCCAATACAATTCTCAAGTGCTCCTCATGTTCTTTCTTGCTCATTGAGTATACCAGTATATCATCAATGAATACGATGTCAAAGAGATCCAGATATGGCTTAAAAATTCCATTCATCAAGCTCATGAACGCAGCAGGGGCATTCGTAAGCCCAAAAGACATTACTAAGAACTCATAATGTCCATACCTGGTCCGAAAAGCAGTCTTTGGCACATCCGTTGCCCGTATTTTCAATTGATGATAACAAGATCTCAAATCGATTTTTGAGAAGGTACAAGCACCTTGTAACTGATCGAACAAATTATCGATGCGAGGAAGAGGATACTTGTTCTTAAAAGTTACCTTATTCAGTTGTCTGTAGTCAATGCACATCCGAGAACTCCCATCCTTCTTCTTCACAAACAGAACAGGAGCACCCCAAGGAGATACACTTGGTCTAATAAAGTCTTTTCTTAACAACTCTTGAAGTTGGGCCTTTAACTCTCTTATCTCAGCGGGAGCCATCCTATAAGGGGGGATTGAAATGGGACGAGTACCCGGCTCCAAATCAATACAAAAGTCAATATCCCTATCCGGTGGCATACCAGGAAGGTCTGCAGGAAACACATCCAGAAACTCACGGACTATCGAAACCGACTCAATTGAAGGTACTTGGGTAGTATCATACCTAAGATGCGCCAAGAACGCCAAACAACCCTTACTAACCATTTTCTTAGCACGAAGAAAGGAGATGATACGAACCGGATTGGAAGTGTAGTCACCCTCCCACACAACCGGATCTGTCCAAGGCTTGGCTAACGTCACAGTTTTAGCATTACAATCTAAGATTGCAAAGTTTGGAGAAAGCCAAGTCATACCCAGAATTACATCGAAATCAACCATTTCTAAGATAACCAGGTCTACATGAGTATTGCTCCCCACAAATGTTACAAGACCAAACCTATACACCTCTTCAACTATCACAGACTCACCTACCGGAGTAGAAACACGAATAGACATTTCAAGCAATTCACAATGTAAATTAAGACCAGTAGCAAATGAATAAGATACATATGAAAATGTGTATCCCGGATCAAATAATACGGAAGCCATGCAATCACAAACCAAAAGATTACCTGTAATAACAGCATCGGATGTCTCCGCTTCCGAGCGCCCGGGGAAAGCGTCACAATGAGCCCTATCTCCTGTCTGCCCGTTGCCCCTACCATGTTGTGCTGTAGTGGCTCCAGTTTGCCCGCCACCCCGGTTGATTTGGTGACAACCATTACCTCGGCCACCAAGTTCTCCAGAATAGCGGCCTCTTTCGTGACCACCTCTACCTCTGACTATTGGGGGTCTGTAACTCTGTTTTTGACAATATCTCTTAATATGTCCAATTTACCCACATCCATAACACTCTCTGGGTTCAATCATAGGTCTCTGTGAGAACGACGGAGCCTGGGGATAACCTCCAAACTCAGAGAAATGTTGACCGGTCTGCGGTGGACCCCCAGCTACAGCCTGCAGTGAAGACTGAATAGGTCGGGCTGTATAACCTCCAGAACTCTGTCCCCTGGAGGAAGAACCAAAATTCTTAGTAGTTGATTCCATGGTGAAATCATCTGGCTTCACTCCCTCCACCTCTATAACAAAGTCTACCACTTCTTGAAAGGATTTTGCTGTAGCAGCTACCTGTAAGGCTGAGATCCGCAAATCTGACCTCTACCCCTTCACAAAACGGCGAATCCGCTCTTGTAGACTGAAGCAAAGCTGGGTGGCATATCTGGAGATTGCACGAAACTTATCCTCATAAGCAGTAACCGACATCCTGCCATGCTCTAGGCTTAGAAACTCATCTCTCCTCCTATCCCTCAAAGTACGGGGTATATACTTCTCCATAAATAAACTAGAGAATGATGCCCAAGTCATAGGTGGTGCCTCTGTTTGTTGACACTCCACATGTGACCGCCACAACAATTTGGCGTTCCCTTTAAATTGATAGGTCACAAACTCGACGCCAAATCGTTCTACTATACCCATCTTGTGTAGTAACTCATGAAAGTCAACCAGAAAATCGTAAGCATCCTCAAATTCAGCACCCATGAAGACCGGAGGTTTCAATTTCAAGAACTTACTGAAAAGTTCATGCTGATCACTTGTCATTATAGGCCCTGTAGTCAAACGAGGAAATGTGCCTATTTCAAGTGAGGCATCCATGCGGGGATCCCCAGCAGCGGCATGTCGTACTCCTGTAACCTGAGGTGCGGGTGCAGAAAACACTGGAGGTGTCTGGCCTTGATCAGATAACCCGCTAAGATAAGCAAGAAACTGATTAATCATCTCTGGGGTAGTTTGGGGGGGGGGTAATTCCTCATTCTGCACCTGTTCGCTCTCCCCTTCCTCACCCTCTCTTAATACTTCCTCAGTCGGTGGAGGAGTCACCGCCCTAGTAATAGATGGGCAAGGTATTTGTCCTCTTCCTCTGGAGGACGTCCTCCCGCGACCTCTACCACGACCTCTTGCCACTATTCCTCTTCGGGCTACAGCCCTAGTGGCTGGCTCAGACGCATCTTGACTTGACGGTGTTGATGTTGGCATAGTTGTGGCTCTAGTTCTAACCATATGCGAAATAGAGTGAAGATGGTCAGATACCAATTTGTATCACCTAGATACCAATTGGATCCAAGTAATAGCGTGAAAGAAGAAAAGAATGGAATTTCCCTAAAGTCTTATAGCCTCTTATAGAAAAGTAAAGGCGTCCCCCTACTGTTCCTCAAGACTCTACTAGACTCGTTCCTGTGTGATGAGACCAACGAACTTAATGCTCTGATACCAAGTTTGTTACGACCCAAAATGAGCCGCGAGTGGCACCCACACTTATCCTACTATGTGAGCGAACCAACCAATCTAAACCCCAACATTTCAAACATAATAAATAGAAAACAATGCGGAAGACTTAAAACTCGTTAACAAAATCAATAATCAACTTCTCAAACTCAAACACTTATTATTATCCCCAAAATCTGAAAGTCATCATCAAAAGAACATCTATCCTCAAATTACTAAGTCTAAGAGTATCTAGGAAGCTAAAATAACTAAACAGATAGTCCATGCCAGAACTTCAAGGCATCCAGACATAAAGAAGAAGATCCAATCCAAGCTAGAAGCTTTAGCTCACCCTGAAATCTGGTGTGACGAAGACTGGCTAGAGTTGCGATTGAGTTGAAGATGACGGTACGTTTTCTGCACTCCACAAATAATAAAAAGAAAACATACAAGTAGGGGTCAGTACAAAACACAGGTACTGAGTAGGTATCATCGGCAAACTCAAAATAGAAAACAGTATATATCAGATAATATCATAAAATCAACTACAATACTCAACAGGTAGCAACACAAGTACGAGAATCATTAATAACACCAATTACACCCATGAGGACTCAAGCCTCCATACCATACTCATTTGGGAAATAGGTTCATTAAATTGAGTATATTAACATATTTCAAAATTCATTCTCTTTACTATCCTGGTGTCGGAACGTGACACTCCGATCCTCATCATACTATCCTGGTGTCGGAACGTGACACCCGATCCATTTATACTATCCTTGTGTCGGAACGTGACACCCGATCCATTAATACTATCCTGGTGTCGGAGCGTAACACCCGATCCATTAATACTATCCTGGTGTCGTAACGTGACACCCGATCAATTAATACTATCCTGGTGTCAGAACGTAACACCCAATCCATTATTACTAATCTGGTGTCGGAACGTGACACCCGATCCATTAATATTATCCTGGTGTCAGAACGTGACACCCGATCCATTAATACTATCCTGGTGTCGGAACGTGACACCTGACCCACGAGCCTCATTCTTTTAGTTCATGAAGCCTGCTTTTATACCAAGGCATCATCATTAACAAAGAGGTTTCAAGGTTTAGGATTCAATAGCCTCATCATGCTTATTTTATCGCAATTATAAAATCACATCATGCAAGCATACAATTAAGCATATAGGAGACTTTACAAAACTACCCAATACATATCATTCGCTATCAAGAGTTTACTATGAAAAGCATAAACAATAACCTACCTCCACCGAAGAATTCGTGATCCAGAAATCTACTTTTCCAGAGCTTTTCTTTCCTCTTCGTTCTCTCCTCTTGATCGATCGTTTCTCTCTCTCTCTGTTCTTTCTCTTTTTCTTATTCAAACCCTTTTATCTTTTACCTGTATTACCATATAATTAAGTATAAAAGATGCTAAAAGTAACCCCCTAATTAATTCAAGGTTATCTCTTTTAACCCCCAAGTAATTGAATTATTAACATTCACCCACTAACTTTATACTTATAAGCAGGAATAGTCCAAAACGCCCCTTAAAATATTTAACAGAAATCCGACCCCATCAGGGTTACGCAGCTTATGACGGCCCGTCATGCCTGCGACGGTCCGTCCTGCTGCTTCTTTCACAAAGTTCAGAGACTAAATTTATTAAAGTGTCTATGACGGTCCGTCGTGCCCACGAGGGTCCATCCTGACATGTCCGTCGTGCCAATGAAGGTCCGTCGTGGGATCCGTCGACTCAGACAGTTATTACCAGAATAAAACTCTACAGCTCAAAATGACTAAACAGGTCGTTACACTCCCCTTTACAAGAAAAGTCTAAAAAATAAAGATCCTACTTTGATAACTACATCAAACAAGACGTATCATTATATCTAAGGGGAATAACATCATGCGTATTACATATTATTCAACATGTAAAACATAAGATAATTGATAATTGATTACTGTCATCATATACAGACCATCTCTATGACTCATAAAGCTCTACTTCTAGATCTTGTCATTGGTCTGCTAGTATTCGTAGATTTAAGATTATGTCTAGTTTACTTACTTCCTCTTGGTGACAACATTGTTTGTCTCTAATATTTTGTATTTCGCCTTCATATTCTTTGTGAAAAGTGGATCTAACTTCCTCGTTTTCTTCATTACTGTCCAAGGATCTCGTATCTTCATCATACTCATCCTCGAAAGCTATATGACTATATTCATCCACTTCTTCAACTGTTTCATGTTGTTCCTACTGTTCCTTCTTTTTTATAGCATTTCTTCTTTTTTTTATTTAAGCCTGTTCGTAGATTTGGTGTTACTGTCTTGAGGTGTACTTCCTTCCTCTTGATTTTGACTTTTTTTATATGTTGCTGACTTGAACTGTGTACTGCAGTAGACTGTGTAGGATCGGATAGATCCTCATGCTTGATAGGAGTTATACTGCTACACTGTCCTTCTTGATCAGTCAATCTTGGTATGTGTTTTTCCTTCCCCTACAAATGAGATTCTATACTCTCCTCTATTTTAATATTTTCACATACTTCCACATCAACACAAATTCTATTAGTGTCACATATAATAGGAATGTGTTGTGATAGATGGGATTGTTACATTATACATGATATAGCTGCTAAATTTTGAATTTTACCTACTTCACTTTGTTCATGACCTGCATGGCCTGTTGGTTGGAAAATAACAGCTGCACTATCCTATTTTGGTGCAGAATTGTGCAGCACCATGTGAGATACTGTAGTCTGCTCTTGCGTATCTAATCAACAAAATTGTCGAAAGTAGGAATATTAATTTGCATACCTGACTTGCATGCATGGCGTATACTATTGAAAATTCTTGATTGATAATGTTCTTTGCCTTTAGGCAAAGAACTGATACCAATCTCCATTATTGAATTAATAACTTCCTCAACCATATTTTTTTTCTATTTTTGACTTTCTTGAACTTGCGGATTTATGTTATAGTGATGAATAGGATTAGGATTGTCAAATCTTTTAGGGGGAATAATACGTTACTCACATGAGACGTTTCCTTGACACCCACTGTCCACAATAGTGGCTTGAGCTCCCACGCCGCCTCCCACGCTTTGATAATAAATAATTACACCTTGTTTTTATTCGATTTACTTCCTTGTCGATCTGTAGATTCGCAATTCAATAAATATGCCCCCATATTCGAATTCTCATCAGACCTCATTCTCGATCTTTCATCGATCGATTATCTCGCGATTCGGATTGACGATTTCAGCTGCTTTTTCAATGGAAAATCGATTTTGAGATAAAGATTTCATAACATGTAGTGAACTAGATAGTGTACCAGAATTTATCAATTTCATAACATTCCTTGCCCGTTCCAATTCTTCCTCAGAAATTGTAACATCAATCATATCTTCAAACCGTAAATTTGAATTTGTGGAATCTCCTTATTTTTGTGGAGCATTGTTAGAACGCTGAGACCATTGATCCTTATTAGGTTGCCGGCGTTGTTTCACCGGCGGTGAGTTTGCCATTCATAATGAACGCAAGAACCAGCAACTTGAAAGATCCTAGAGAGAGAATTTTTAGAGAGAGAAATTTTTGTATATTGGGGTTTAGGGTTTTCTTAGGATTTTTTAATGTATGGGATTTAGGGATTAGTGTTTTATTTATGTTTTGTTTGGTTTAGTTTAGGGATATTCAGGATTTTGGGTTTACATCTTGGGGTTTTGTATGGGTTTTTAATGGGTTAACATTTTTTTAGGATCTAAGGTTTCCTGAGGTTTAGAATTTAAGTTTTAGTTAGGGTTAAGGGTTTAGGGCTAAGGGTTATTTTTGTATTAAGGGTTTGATCTAGTGTTTTAAGACTTAGTAGTTTGGGTGTTTAGGTTATGTTTTTAGGGTTATATAGGTTGATGGCTTAGGGCTTAAGATTTTTTATGCTTTTTAGGGTTTGGAATATAATATTTATCGTCGGATAGGGTTTAAAGCTTAGAATTTAGGTTTTGGGGAATTTTTGATTTTTTAGAGTTTCACAATAATAGTTTCTTAGTTTCTTACGGTTCTTTTAGGGTTTAAAGTTTAGAGCCTAGGATATTTTGAGGGTTTTATGTTTTAGGGTTTGTCTTATTATTTATATAATTGAAGGTTTCTTAAGGATTATGGTTTATAGTTACATAGAGTTTAGGGTATAGGATTTAGAGCTTTAGGTTAGGGTTTAGTATTTAGGGATAAGCGTTTTTTTAGGTTTTGGGTATTAAGTTAAGAGTCTTATTAAGATTTTTTGGGTTTTTTTAGGTTAAGGCTTTTTACAATTTTCTAGGTTTAGGCTTTCTTTAATATATTTTTAAGGTTTAGTATATATGATTTAGCTCCTTATAGGTTTAGAGCTTAGAGGTTTTTAATGTTTAGGGGTTTGGTTTTTTAGGGGTTTTAAGGGTTATATGTTTCATAAGGCCTTAGGGCTTGGGGATTTTTCTGTTTTTTAGGTTTAGGGTTTTAAGATTTTTAGGATTTAGGGTTTAGACCTTAGATTTTTAAGGGTTCGAATGTTTTAGTAGTTTAATTTAGGGTTTATAGGTTCTAGTGTTTCTTATGGTTTAGTGTTTAGGGTTTTAGGTTTAGGGATTGATGTTAGGGTTTAGGGTTTAGGGTTTTTGAGTTTAGGCTCTTAGGTTAAGGGTATTATATAGTTTTTTTTGGGTGCAGAGATTTGTGTTTTTTAGCCTAAGGGTTTTTAAGGTTTAGAGATTAGAGTATTTTAGGTTTATGATTTTTTAGGTTTAAGTGTTTCATAGGTTTTAGGGCTTATGGTTTTTAGTGTTTTTTGGGTTTAGGTTTTATGGATTTTTATAATTTATGATTTAGAGGTTAGGGTTTTGTAGGAGTAGGGTTCATAGGATTTAGGCATCCTTAAGGGTTAGGGTTTCTTAGGATTTTAAGTTTTGGATTTTGGGTTTTAGGTTAGGATTTATGGTCTAGGATTAGGGTTTTCTTAGGTTTAGTGTTTTAAGTTAATGGTTTTATCTAAATTTTAAGGGTTTGGGGGTTTGGGTTCAATTTTAGGATTTTATAGGTTAGGGTTTGGGGATTAGAATAGTTTTTGTATTTTTAGGGTTTAACATACATGATTAAGGGATTTAAAAGGTTTAGAGCATAGAGTTTTTTTTTTGTTTATGGGTTTATAGAATTTTAAAGGTAAAAAGTTTTTTTAGGATTTTTTGTTGTTTAGGGTTTATGGCTTTAGGATTATTAATGTTTTTTAGGTTTAGCGTTTAGATTTATTGGATATAAGGTTTAGAGATTAGGGTTTCAAAATAGTTTTTAGTATTTAATTTAAGGTTTATAGGATTTAGTGTTTCTTAGTTTTTCAGGGTTAAAATCTAGGGCTAAAGGTTTAGAGCTTTGGGTTTTTTTGGTTTACAATCTTCGATTAAGGGTTTTATTAAAGTTTTTAGGGTTTGGGCCTTGAGCTTTTATGTTTAAGGTTTTTTTTAGAGTTTTATAGGTTTAGGGTTTTAACGGGGGGGGGGTTAAGATTTTTAGGGTTTTAAAGGGTAAAGGTTTTTTAGGGTTTAGGACTTAGGATTTTTTGTTGGTTTCTATGTTTAGGATTTATGGACTTCATGGATTGTTGAGTTTAAAGCTTAGGATTTTGTAGGGGTTCTAAATGGGTTTGTTTTTTTTTTTGGGGGGGGGGGTAGGGTTTCTTAATGTATAGATTTTAGGGTTTCGTAGCATTTTAAGTCAACGATTTGTGTTTTAGGTTAGGGTTTATGGCTTTAGGATTTGATTTAGGGTTTTGGGTAAAAGGTTTTTTTTAGGTTTTTATGTTTTGGGTCTTTGAGTTTTATAGGTCAAGGGTTTTAGAATTCGCAGGTTTAGGGTTTAGGTCTTAGTTTTTTTTTGTTTTTATTAGGGTTTAGTATATACGATTTAGAGGTTTATCACTTAGAGTTTTTTTTGGTTTAAGGGATTTTGTATTTTCAAATATTTTTAAGTGTTAAGTGTTTTTTATGTGTTTTGAGGATTTAGGGTTTACGACTTAGGGGTTTTGGCGCACTTTTGACTTTACAATTAAGGGTTTTAGGTTTGGGTTTAGAGTTTAGGGATTTTTGAAATTCATAAGGGTTTGTAAGGATTATGTGTTTCTTAGGGTGTACTATTGTGTATGACTTAGGGTTTCTTTATGTGTCTTTTAGGAGTAAGGTTTAAAAATTATTAGGTTTCTAGATTTACAGTTCAGTGTTTTAAAGGGGATTTATATATTTTTATGGTTTATAGTACGGTTTATAGGATTTCGGATTTCTAAATTTTTAAGCTTTAGGGTTTTAGGTTTAGGATTTAGGGTTTAAGGTTTGGGTTTAAGGTTTAGGGCTTAGGGTTTTTTTACGTTAAGGGTTTTAATCTAGGTTTTAGGGTTTAGGGGCTTAGATTTTTTAGGTCAGGGTTTTTAGGGTTGTCTAGGTTTACGGTTTAGGACTTAATGTTTTTCAGCTTTTTTATAGTGTATAGGGCTAAGAATTTGAGGTTTACGGGTTATTAGATTTTTATAGGGTTTAACTGCTAAGTGTTTATTAGGGTTTATAGCTTCGAGGTTAGGGTTTTAAGGGTTATAAATAGTTTTAGGGTCTATTGTATGGTTTATATGATTCAGGATTTTTTAATTTTTAGGACTTAGGGATTTTTCCTATTTAGGGTTTAGAGCTTAGGATTTTATAGGAGTTGAAAATGCTTTTTAGGTTTTATTTTAGGATTAATTGGATTTAGGGTTTTAAGATTCAGGGTTTCTTAGGGTTTAAGTTTAGAATTAGGGGTTTAGGTTAAGGTTTAGGGTTTAAGGGGAAGGGTTTTATCTAGTTTTTTAGGGTTTAAGGCTTTGGTTTTTTTAGGTTAATTTTTGTAGGGTTCTATAGGTTTAGCATTTACGGCTTAGGTTTTATGGATTTTTTTGTTTGTTTAGGGTTTAGAGCTTTGAATTTTTTTTTTATATAGGTTCAGGGGTTTTGGGATTTTTAGTGTTGTGTTTCTAAAGATTTTTTGTGTTGTTAATGATTAAGGTTTACGAAATTTTAGGACTTAAGATTTAGAGCTTAGGGTTTTGTATGGGTTTTAAACAATTTTAGGGTTTTGAATCGTTTATTGTCTTGGTATTCTTAAGATTTTAGGCTTATGATATTGGGTTTTAGGTTAGGGTTTAGGGTTTAGGGCTTAGGGCATTTAGATTTAGTGTTTTAGGTTATGAGTTTTGTCTCGATTTTTAGGGTTTACGGCTTTGGGTTTGTTAGGTTATTGTTTTTAGTGTTTATTTTTGTGTTTATAGGATTTAGGGTTTTCTAAATATTAGGGTTTATAGTTTCTTAGGGTTTTAGATTTATAATTATGAATTTTAGATTTGGGTATAGGGTTTAGAGTTTAGGGTTTTTGCGATTAAGGGTTTTAGGTCTAGGTTAAAAGTTTAGGGCTTAGGATTTTTTGAGATAAGATATTTTGGATTTTATAGGTATTGGGGTTTAAGATGTTGGGTACTTTTTAAATTTTAGGGCTTAGGGCTTTGGGTTTTTTAGGGTATGGTCTTTTAGGAATTTATAGGTATAGGTTTAGTTCTTAGGTTTTTTTGTGTATGTTTTTAGTATATAACATATAGAATTTAGGACTTTATAGAGTTTAGAGCTTAGAGTTTTTATAGGTCTAGGCGGTTTTGGGGTTTTTAATGGTTTTTAAGGTTTAAGTGTTTCTAGGGTTTTTTAGGGTTTAGGTTTTAGAGCTTAGAATATTTATGTGTTTTATAGGTTTTAGGGTTTACAGGTTATTTGGATTTAGGGTTCACATATTCAGGATCTGTTGGTGTTTTAAATGATATTTAAGTTTTATTGGATTTAGGGTTTCATAAAGTTTAGGATCTAGGGTTTCTTATGGTTTTAGGTTTAGTATTTAAGGTTTTAGGTTTGAATTTAGGGTTTACGGCTAAGGGATTTCTTAGTTTTAGGATTTTAGGTTAGGGTTTTATCTAGGTTTTTCGGGTTTTGGGTTTAGTAGGTTATGGTTTTTGAGGATTTTATACTTTTATGAGTTACGGCTTAGGGTGTTTTTTTGTGTTTTAGGGATTAGTATAAACAATTTAGGGGTTTATACAGTTTAAGCTTAAAGCTTTTTAGGTGTAGTAATTTTGGTGTTTTTAGGTTTTTAAGGTTAAATGCTTCTTGAGGATTTTTAGGTAATTTATAGGGTTTATGAAGTTTTATGATTTAGGGTTTTAGATCTTAGGGTTTTATAACTGTGTTAGGGTTTATATTATTATTTATAGGATTTAGGGTTTCTTAAGGCTTAGGAGTTTTATAGGTTAAGGGTTTTAGATTAGGGTTTTTTTCTAGGTATTTAGGGTTTAGGGGTTTGAGTATTCCAAGTGATGGGTTTTTAGGATTTAATATTTTTAGGGTTAATAACTTAGTTTTTTGTGTTTTTAAGGGTTTAGCATAAAGTATTTCGCGATTTATAGGGCGTAGATCTTAGTGTTTTTATAGGTTTAGGTAATTGAGCTTTTTGGGGGTTTAAAGGATTAAGTGTTTTTAGGGTTTTCTAGAGTTTAGGGCTTAGTTTTTTTGTCTTTTTTTTAGTTTGAATGTTTATAGATGTTTAGGATTTAGAGTTTATAGATTTGGGTTATGTAGGGGTTTAATGGTTTTTAGAGTTTATATTAGGGTTTATAGGATTTAATTTTTCTCAAGGTTTAGGGCTTTAGGTTCCAGATTTAGGGTTTTAGTTATGGATTTATGGATTTCTGGATTTGAGATTTAGAGCATAGAGTTTTGTATGCTTATAAATGGTTTTAGGGTTTATTTTAGGCTTTAGGGGATTCAAGGTTTACTAATGTATATAGATTAGGGTTTCTTAGAGATTTAGGTTTACCATTTTCGATTTTAGATTAGTTTTCAGGTGTTAGGGTTTTTTTTGTAATTTTTAGGGTTCAGTATATACTATGTAGATGTTTATTGAGTTTATAGCTTACAGTTTGTTTAGATTTATTGGTTTCCGTATTTTTTATGAGTTTAAAATGTTAAGTATTTCTTAATGGTTTATAGTATTTAGGGTTAAGGTCTTAAGAATTTAGGTTTAGGGTCAAGGGTTTTAGGTTTCTGATTAAGGTTTAGGGCTCTTTGGATTATATAAGGATTTTAAAGGGTACTTAGGGTTTCAGTGTTTAGGGCTTAGAGTTTTTTTTTGTGTTTATTTATGTTTAAGGTTAATGAATTTTAGGATTGCGGGTTTAGAGCTAAGAGTTTTGAAAGGGTTTTAAATGATATTTATGGTTTATATTACGATTACCTTTTTTTTTTGGTTGAACGACCCTTGAGGTGGGTCAGGGGCTTAGCATCACCCCCAGGCCTTAACATTTATAAAAACAAAATTACATGAAGGGGGACATAAGACCTTACCTTCTATCTTTGGTGGTTAATTGACTTCTCTTCTAAGATTAGTCAAATTAACCTTTAATCATATGAAGCACTTAATAGAAACAAAAGCCTAGAGAGGACTCCTCCCTTAATAAAATTGTCTAATAATGCATGAATAAAGGAGACTCTCCTCTTACAAATTTATAAAAAAGGATAAATAAATCTACTAACTATAACTAGTTAACGAAATGTTTACATGACATTTGATGTTTACAAAAAACTATACTGTCATGAAGTCTTGTTATGGTGGATACTTGATTCTTTTTATCTTCCTTCTTCTAAAGTTTTGTATGCCCATTCTTTCCAATATGTAGCTCCCTCGAATTGCTCCCTTTAATTGATGTGAGGCATAAAATTGTTGAGGTATATCCATAGTGTGACTCCATTTTGCTAACAAGTCAGCAGTAGTATTGGCTTTTCTGTAAATGTGTGTGCAATTAAAGTATTCCAGCTTCCTTTGTATGTGCAAGATTTGATCAACTTCTTGTTGGCATCTCCAAGGTGTGCTGATAGTGTGGTTGATCCATTTGCATATCAATTGAGAATCCACCTCCAATTCAAGCTTTTTGTAGCCATGTTGGTGACACCACTCAAGTCCATATAATGCTGCCTTTAACTCTGCCATATTATTAGTACCAAAACCTAAAGGAATTGAAAATGCATAAATAATCTTACCTTGGTGATCCATAAGGATTCCACCACCACCAATATTACCTGTCTCTTGTATAGCACTGCCATCAGTGTTCAATTTATAAAAGCCTTCCATAGATTTCTGCCAGCATACCATAATAATTCTAAACTGTTGATGGCATTGCTCAGAAATGTTAATCAAATAATCCAAGCTAGACTGCCATGGAATAGTAGGAAAGACCAATCTAGTGATCTGCATAATATCCTTAAATATCCCATACTGCACTATTTTTATACTGGATTTCTTATCACCATATTTCACACCACACCTGTTTTTCCAAAGATTCCAACAAATAAAGTTAGGAACAATATGCATAATAAGTTTGTGTACCTCATTAAGTGTAGGCTGATTCCTCCAATGCATAAGTTGGCTTCTGATATTTGTATAAAGCATTGTTACTCCCAGTTTGGTAGCATGATATTTCCAAATAAAGTTTGCAAAATATCCAGTAAGCAATATGTGGTTAATATCATCTTTTCCTTGTTTATAGCAACAATAACAGTCTTCTGTAGGTCTTCCAAATTTCTGTAAACTTTCATTGGTTTGAAGTTTACCCTGTAATGCTCTCCAAATAAAGAAGGCAACCCTAAATGGAATATGTTTATGCCAAATAATATTGTTAATAGGATCAATATGCTTCTTCTTTCTAATAATCTCATATGCTGAAGAAATAGAAAATTTTCCATCATCCTCTGGCATCCATATAGCAGTATCTTCCACTCCTTCTTGATAAATTATTTTTGTTTGCAAAATATGAGGAATCAACAGTGGTTGCACCTGTTGTCTAATGTACCTTTCATTCCATTTTCCATATGTGAAAAACTCAGCCACTACACTGTTATTCAAACTGGAGATATTGTCACTATAATTAGCTATAACACCATTGCCTAACCAATTATCCCACCAAAAGCTTAAAGTTCCTGAATTGATATTCCATTTGATATGAGGTTCCACTTCTGATCTATTCCTTGTTAAATATCTCCATACCAAAGAATCACCTGTGTCATACTTCTTAGCCACTTTATTGGCTCTTTGACGGTACTTAGCCTTCAAAAAATGACTCCACAAAGATTTCTTTGTTCTGAATTCCCACCAATGTTTGTACTGAAAGGCTTTACTAACATCATCTAACAATCTTACCCCAATACCCCCCTCATTAGTAAGATAAGCCAAAGTGTTCCAAGAAGCCCAGTGGTACTTCTTACCATCCTTATCCAACCCCCAAATGAAGTCTGCAATTGCTTTCTTAATATAGTTAAGAGTAGTTTTTGGAGGAGACATAGCAGCTAGAGTATGTATAGGAATGGATTGCAGTACATGTTTCACAAGAGTTATTTTACCTCCAAAGTTTAAAATTTTTTCTTGCCAGCCAGAAATCCTATTTATCACCTTTTCCACAACTTCTGAAAAAAATAGATAATTCTTTGTCCACCAATGTATAAAGGGCATCCTAAACACTTATAGGACTCTCCTTCATACCAAAACCTGTTACCAGCTTAATGTCCTCATTAATATCATGGTTAGTCTTTGATGTGACCATGAAAAAAAATTTCTCTTTGTTCACCTTTTGATCAGACACTTTCTCATAATCCTTAATAATATTCATAATTAGCTGTAGAGAATGTCTATCAGTGGAAGTGAAGATAATAATATCATCTGCAAAACTCAAATGATTAATATGAGGCCCCTTTTTCTCCATGTTGAAACCTTTATACAGCTTATTATTATAAAGAAGATTTAACTTCCTTGATAGCACTTTAGCACCAATAATAAAAAGGGCTGGAGACAGAGGATCTCCTTTCTTAAGACCCCTTGTAGTGTGAAACAAGCCATGCCTTTTTCCATTAATCACTATAGGATACCAGTTGTTGCTCATAATTCTCCAAGCTCTATCAATGAATAGTTCACTAAACCCCATTTTTCTTAAAACAATACAAGTGTAAGCCCATCAAACTCTGTCATATGCTTTGACCATATCCAATTTAATGACTGCATTCCTACCCTCTGTAGGTAGTTTAATTCCATGGATAATTTCTTGTCCTAACATAACGTTCTCAGAGATACTCCCTCCTTTAACAATACCAGATTGGTTATCTGATATAATCTTTGGGAGAATATAAGCCAATCTTTCAACTTGTTGGGATGATCAACTTTAGGGAGCAATACTAGGCAAGCATGAGTCATATATCTAGGCATAATATTACCATTAAAAAAAGAAGTAACTGCAGCCAATAGATCATCCTGAATAATCTCAAAACACACTTGATAGAATTTGCCTCCAATCCCATCAGGTCCTGGTGCAGAGTTGGGGTTCATACTCATAATAATACTTTTCAACTCCTCCATAGTAGGCATTTTGTCCAAATCAAACTTTTGTTCTACTGTTATCAACTCAGGAATACATTGTAACAAATCCTCATTAACTTTGTCAGATTTTCCAGTAAATATATTGTGATAGTAGTCACAGGCCTCCTTAGCAACAGTATCCTAACCCTGAATCCATTCACCTCTGTCATTCATTATTTTATGAATAACCATCTTGTTTCTTTTACCTCTAATCACAGCATGAAAATACTTAGAGTTTGCATCTCCCTCTTTCAACCAATGTAATTGAGATTTCTGGTGTAGAATAGCATAATCTAATTTCAAATATTTAATATAATTTGCATTAGCTTCACATAACTTTTCTCTGCTAGCACTACTATTATCCCTGATCATATCTTCTTCAGCACTTTTAACAGCTTCCTCATACTGTTTTACCCTTTCAAATACATCACCGTACTCTTTTTTTGACCACTCTCTTAAGGTTTTAGTTAATTTCCTCAACTTTGTATGTAAATTCCACATAGGCTCACCATTAACCTTCCTTTGCCAACACTTTTCCACAGTTGATAAGAAAGAGTCATTATCAATCCAATAATTGAGAAACTTGAAATACTTAATAACATTGGCTTGATTATTATTCATCTCCATCAATAAATGACTGTGATCTGAACCAACAGAAGGAAGATGAGTAATACTACTTTGAGGCATCTTGTCCAACCATTTGTCATTCACCATACCCATATCTAGTCTTTTCCACACTCTATCACCATTTTTCCTGTGATTACACCATGTATAATTCTGACCATTGTAACCCATGTCCATCAAACCACAAGCCTCTATAATGCTGAGAAACTCAAGACTTTTATTAATATTATTGCTCTGCCCCCTAGTTTCTCCTGAGTAGAGAGTAGAGGATATCATATTGAAATCCCCAATGGTGCACCAAGGATAACTAGTATCAGCCCACTTAAGCATATTTTCCCACAGTGGCCTCCTCAATTGATCCTTACACTTAGCATAAACAAAGGTGATAATAAAATTTTCACTACACTGCTCATGAGTAATTTCACAGGTAGTTTGTTGCTGATCACTGTCCAAAACTTTACAAACTACCTCATTTGACCAAAATAACCAAATCTTGTTATTAGGATTACTATGAGCACAATTCATCAACATCTGCATTCTATAAGATTCTAGATGAGAAATGTTAGAGAAAGGTTCCAAAACAGCCATTATGGACAGGTTATGAATCTTCCTTAAGTTGATCAATCTTTCAATAGCCCCAAAAGTCTTAATGCTTCTAGCATTCCAACAAAGCAACTTAATCATCAAAAACCTCTACTTCTAGCTCTAGTGTTAGGTTTACTAATACTAGTATTTTGATTATGCTAAAACAGTATTCTACCTCTTGGAGAAAGGCCTTGCTTGCCTGCTACATCTCTAATTTCATCAGCATCAGAATTATGTAACAAAGGACCCTTTTGTATTTGGTAAGAAGTACCTGCATTCTCTCCTGTCTCCCTTCCTTCCCCTAGGGATTGAGTATCAGCATCATACTCATCCTCAGAGTCAGGTTCCTTATATTCATAAAGATTATCTCTTTGATGAATATTTGGATCATTGCCAGGATTAGAAACATTAGGGGTATTTTTCGTATTACTCATCTGTTGAAATAGATTAAAATTGATTTTATCAAGAGGTACTTTGTCATTTAAGAACCCCTGCTCACCAATTTTACCTTTTCATTTAGATAATCTAGATTGAGTAATACTATCTTTCTCCTGACCACTTCCATCCAAACCTCCAACAACTACACCAGCAAAAGTCTCAACAACAGTAGTATTAACATTTACATCAGTAATATTAAGGGGTGTAGGGAGTGGGAGCATTGACTCAATACCTGATCTGCTAATTTTCTCCTGCTGATAACCACTTTGTTCAATCCTAGGATCCTGATTATCCCTCCTTTGTTGTGTATTTCTTTGATCCCTCTTGTCATTGCTTCCTTTATTATATGCTTGACTTGATGATGTCCTGTGTAGAGCTTCTTTATGATGTAGGCCATGTTCCATATATTCCTCTTCACCTCCTCCATTATCTGTAAATTCCTGCACTTCCAAGTCAATATAGGTATTTTTTATAGGGATAGCCACATTACCTGTATGAGTCTGAGGTTGTTGGTGTGCAGATTTGTTGGTGTTAAATCTGACTTGCTGAGTATTATTCCTTCTTCTTTGTGTGTGCCATTCTTCCTGGATAATATGTTGTTGATTCTCATTTGCTTGCATTCTTTGTGGATTATAGGCTGCCTCTCCTCTACCTACTTCCAGATGCTTAGAAATCTGCATGTCTTCACTATTATTTTGAACATTATCTGGCCTGTTGCTATTCTTCTCCATCTCTTTCCTTTGCTTATTATCAGCATCCCTTTTTTTAATAATACAATCTAATTCCTTATTCCCTTGACGCTTGCAATAGAAACAGTAGGCTGGAATGCTATCATATTAAATTTTTTGCCATCTTCCATCAGTTATATCCTCACATATATATCCCATCCAAATGTGGGGAGGCCTGTCTTTAGTTAGGTCCACTTGAACCTTCACTCTAGCCTGGCTACCTTTTGTTTTGTTAATGGATGCTGAATCAAGATAGAGAACTCTTCCAATATGTGATAAAAGGCTAGTAATAAATTCCTTTATATAACAGTGCCAAGGAAGTTCTAGTAGGGATATCCAAATGGGAACAAGAGGAGTTTCTTCATCCGGCTTGAATGTAGGAGTCCAAGCCTGAATTCTCATTACTTGGCCAGCAATTTTCATCCTTTGCTTAGTACAAACCATATTATAGTCAAGTTCATTGTCTAAATCAATATATACATGCCTAGAGTTAAAATGAGCAATTTTAACCCCCCTGACAGTTGAGTTTGTAGAATGAAATTCTTTCTAATTAACTCCACTCTAGGCATAGTGTAGATGAACTTCCCAATCAATGTATACTTGCAGGTTGAAGCCAATTCCTTCACCACCTCATCTTTAACATACAATACATCAGGAAGTCCTTTTTTGGTAGTAATCTCAGGCTCAGACAAATTAATACTCACCCCTTTTTGAGACTGATTGAATCTTACTCTATCTGCATAGGTTTGGATCACAGTATAGGGAGCAGGTTCTTGTGGTTGATCTTTCTTAGCAACTTTAACAGAATTGGTTAAGGGAGGATCATTCTTATCAGCTACATTCTTGTTTGCATTTCGATCGAAATTGGTAGATATTTTAGGGAAATTCATTTGATAATTCTGAGTTCTAACAGGATCCACATTCAATCTAACAGTTTCATGCACATTAGTGATAGTAGGGTTACCTTGATTTTTGACTAACTCAGATGAATTCCCAGAACTTTGCCTATTTTGAACATGATGAACTGCCATTGTTCTCGAATTTGTGTTTCTTGTATTTGTAATTGCAATTTGTTGTTGTTGTAACTGAATTTCTGCTTCCTTGTTCAAATTACAAGTACGATATTGAGATTGAATAGATTGATGACCCTCGCGATTACCAATTTCTGAGCTATTTTCCTGCGAATCCACCATAGCAGCTTCTTGTCGAGAATCAATGGTTCGATCTCCCCTTACATCCATTCTTTGTTGAATCTGCGTATCCTTATCATGAGAGAAATCCCTAGTAACCAATTCTTGTCGAACAACATCCAATCGACTTGTACTAGAACTTGCTTTCGCCGCCGCCATCGCCTGCGATTTCGCCGACTCTATCGCTTGCGATTTCGCCGCCTCAATCGCCTGCACCTCTTCTATACCCAAATTCGTCTGTTCGTCAACCTTCGATGTTTCCCCCGCCTTTCTATGAGTATTTCGAGTGAGTTCGTTATGGCGACACAATTCCATGTCTTCCTCAACCGTCGCGACTTGGATCGCCTCTTCCCTCAAGTGCGATGAGGAAGACGATGATCCTTGCTTCTCATCAACATTTGAGGACTGAACATTCAATTTTTCACCTCTAAACGAAGAATCTGGGGGTCGAAAACGTTCGTCAACTGGATTTCCATCCATTTCAAATCCAATTCCAATCCAATTCTTCGATTAGCTACTGTTCACTTGCGAAAATTCTAGATAGAGAAAAAACTTATAGAGAGAGAAAAAAATTGGAAAATGAAAAAGCGATCACTAAGTTTTATGTTTTAGGGTTTATTAGGGTTTTAGGTTTAGGATTTTAGGTTTGGGTTTAGAGTTTAGGGCTTAGGGTTTATTTAGGCTTAGACTTTTAGGTTAAGGGTTTCATCTAGTTTTTAGGGTTTGTTAATGGTTTAGGACTTAGGGTTTCTTTGGGTTTTTTGTTTTTTAGCAGATAAGATTTAGGGCTTGATAGGGTTTAAGAACATAGAGTTTTTTTTTTTATTGTATTTTGGGATTTTTATAGTGTTGGTGTTTCTTATTTTTTTTTAAGGTTAATGATTTAAGGCTTAGGTTTTTTTTTTTTTAAGTTTAGATTTATAAATTTTAGGATTTAGGGTTTAGAGTTTAGATATTTGTATGAGTTTTAAATAGGCTTAGATTTCTTTTGGAGTTAGGGTTTCTTAAGGTTTAGTATTTTAGGATTAGAATTTTGGCATTTAGTTTGAGGTTAAAGATTTAGGGCTTAAAGTTTTCTTTAGGCTTAGGGTTTTTAGGTTCAGGGTTTTATATAGGTTTTTAAGTTTTGTTTTTAGGGTTATATAGGATGATGGCTTAGCATATAATAGGGCTCTACACAGTTTAAAGCTAAGAATTTTAGGTGTAGGGGTTTTTGGATTTTTTAGAGTTTAACTGTTAAGTGTTTCTTAGGATTTAAAGTTTAGAGCTTATTGTTTTGTAAGTTTTTTAAATTGTTTTGCGGTCTACTTTAAGGTCTATAGGATTTTGGGTTTCTTAAGTATAAGAGTTTTAGAGTTACTTAAGGTTTTGGGCTTAGAATTTAGAGCTTTAAGTTAGGGTTTTGTCTTTAGGGCATAGTGTTTTTAAAGGTTTTGGGTTTTATTAAGGTTTTTAGGGTTTAGGTCTGATAAATTAGTTTAAGGTGTTTTATGATTTTATAGGTGTAGGGGTTGTCGTGTATTTTAAGGTTTAGCATAAAAGATATATAGGGATTTATTGGGTTTAGAGCTTAGAGTTTTAATGGCATTGAAGTTTTTGGTGTTTCTTTTAGTTTTTGTAAGGTTATATGTTTCTTAAGGTTTTTAAGGGTTTAGGGCTTTGCATTTTTTGTATTTTTTTAGAGTTTGTGTTTAGAAATTATATGGATAGGGTTTAGAGTTTAGATTTTAGGGGTTTAAATTGGTTTTTAAGGTTTAATATTGGGTTTGTGGTTTTCTTATGTTTTAGGGAGTTTCTTAGGGTTGCTTTAAGATTTATAGTTTGAGAATAGACTTTAGGGTTTATTGTTTTTTGGGTACACGGTCATAGGTTAAGGGTTTTATCTAATATTTTAGGGTCTAAGGCTTTAGAATTTTTAGGTTAAGGCTTTTTAGGGTTTAGAGCTTTGAATATTTTAGGTTTAGGGGTTTTCGGGGGTTTTAGGATTGAGTGGACTTAGGTTTTTTCTTATTTTGAGGATTAAGTCTTATGGATTTTTAATTTTACGGGTTTAGAGGTTAGCTTATTGTACAGGTTTTACATGGTTTTGGGTTTATAGGATTTAGGGTTTCTTAAGGTTTAGGGTTTAGGGTTTCAAGTTTAGGATTTTAGGTTTTAGGTTACGGTTTGTGGTTTAGTGTTTTAGATTAATTGTTTCATCTAGCTTTTTAGGGTTTGGGTTTTAAGGTTAAGGGTTTTTAGGATTTTATATTTATAGTGTATAGGGAGTCAATTTTTTTTTTTGTATTTTTCAGGGTTTAGTATTTATGATTTAGGGATTGGTAAGATTTACAGCTTTGAGATTTTTTTAGGTTTAGGGAGTTTTGTATTTTATTTTAGCATTTTAAAGTGTTAAGTGTTTCTTAAGTGTGTATAACTTATTATAGTTTCTTAGGTTTATGGATTTTTTTTTTATTTTTAGGGTTCCTAAGTGTTAAATGTTTCTTAAGTGTTTTTAAGATTCGGGGTTTAGGGCTTCAGGTTTTTTTTATTTAGGTTTGGGGTTTACAGATTTTTAGGATTTACGGTATAGAGCATAAGATTTCGAAAGAGTTGGAATGGTTTTTAGGGATTATTTTAGGATATATAGGATTTGCAGTTTTTGTAATGTTTAGGGTTTTTTAGGGTTTTAGGTTAAGGATTAAGGGTGTTAGGTTAGGATTTGCGGGTTTTGGGTTTTTTGGATTTTATAAGGGTTTTTACGATTATATGTTTCTTAGGTTTTTCTAACATTTAGGGGTTAGGGTTTTTTCTGTTTCTAGCTGTAAGGTTTAAGGAAATTTAATATCTAGGGTTTAGAGCTTAGGTTTTTGTAGTGGTTTTAGATTATATCTAGGGTTTATATTAAGGTTTATAGCAATTAGGGTTTTTAATATATAACGTTTCTTTGATTTTAGGTTTAGAATTTTGTGTTCTAAGTTTTGATTAAGGATTTAGGGCTCAGGGTTTTTTAGGATTAGGGTTTTATATTAAGGATTTGTTTACGTTTTAGGGTTAAGGGTTTATATTTTTAGGTTAAGGTTTTTTAGCATATTATAGGTTTATGGTTTTGGGAGTAGGTTTTTTTTTTGTTTTTTATGGTTCAACATATAAGAGTTGGGGCTTAATAAGTTTAAAACTTACTGGTTTTTGGGTTTAGGTGTTTTTGTATTTTTTTAAGGTTTTTGAAGGTTATGTGTTTGTCACTGTTTTTTGTGTTTTTAATGTTTAAGTATTACGGATATTTAGAATTTAGGTTTTAGAGCTTAGGGTTTTATAGGGATTTTAAAGCTTTTTATGTTTAGGATTAACGGTTTTACGTTTTTGTTTAGGGTTTATGTCTTAGGGCTTAGCGTTTTTTTAGGTTTAGAGTTTTAAGGTAAGGGTTTTATCTAGTTTGTAGGGGTTTATAGGTTTATTGTTAGGTCTTAGGGGTATTTCGTGTTTTTTGTTGTTTCGCACATAAGATTTAGGGCTTGATAGATATTAGATCTTAGAGTGTTTTTTTTTTGTATTCTCAGGGTTTTTAAAGTTTTGGTGTTTCTTAGGGTTTTTTAATGTTAGTGGTTTAAGGCTTAGGGGTTTTTTGTGATTTTTTAGGTTTAGGTTTACAAATTTTAAGGATTAGGGTTTAGAGATCATGTTTTTGTATGGGTTTTAAATAGTTTTAGATTTTTTAAGATACAGGGTTTCATAAGGTTTAGTGTTTTGGGTTTTGAATTTGGGGTTTTAATTTAGGATTATTGATTTAGGCTTAGGTTTTTTTTTAGGTGTAGGGTTTTTAGGTTAAGGGTTTTATCTTGGGTTTCAATATTTAGGGCTTTAGGGTTTTTAGTTTATGTTTCTTACGGTTACATCACTACACCATTATAGACCTAAAGTAACACTAAATCAAGACAACGCTTGTAAAATGTTGCCTCAAGATTTTAAGGCTACACTTTAAAAGTGTAGCCTTAGTTTTTATCTTTTGACAATAGTAATATCGACAACACTTGTAAAGTGTGTTCTTTATGAGTATAGGCTACACTTTATAAGTGTAGTGTGATCATGATATAATTGACCACACCTCTTTATATATATCACTACACTTTTAAAGGGTTATTTTTATAATTATAAAAACAACACTTGTGAAGTGTGGCCTTATAAATTTCACTAAAATATTATATTCCCTCCAACAAATTTAACTCTCCCACCCATTTTTACTTGGCCAAAAAGAATATTAATAATGAACTTAAAAACACTCCAAAATTCTAAAAAAGTTGTTTCATTGTCATTCTCAAAACCCTAGTTGCAGTCACTTTCATAAGAGCTTAGCAGCCAATTAATTTTTAAAGCCATGCTGGATGTTGAAGCTAATGTTACTACCTAACAACTAAGAAAGAGAACGTTCAAGAAGTTGAACTACAGAGGAGTAGATTTGAATTCCTTCTTGAAATGCGTGCACTTCCTCGTAGAATATTCAAGCATTGATTGAAGAGGAAGCCTATGGCTTTCATCAAAAATCTCTGCAAGGTGAAACGTGAGGCCCCACCTTGTAAGAAGCCAGAGGTTGAAAGAACACACATGAGGAACATGGTCATTGTTCCTGAGATCATTTGAAGTGTTATTGCACTATACAAAGGTAAAACTATAATTTCAATCAAATTGAGGTCAAGCATGACATTATTAGTCACTACTTATATGTTTTCTCCATCTCTTACAAGCTTGTTAAGTACGGTATGGAAAGTATTTGTGCTACTCACTCTTCAAGGTTCATTTCATTGCCTGTCTTAATGTTACATAGTAATTATAGTACTTTTGTTTCACTGTAATTTTGATGAAAACAATGGATAGTGAATGGTTTTATTTTTAAACTAGTAATTTGTTGATGTTAAAAACTGGGATTTTGATTGAATCAACACACAAGTTAATGTGTATTAACAAAACACTTAACTCTATTCACGATTTTTTTCTGATTTCAACATTATTCTCTGATTTTTCACTATCTTTTGAGAAATGAAAATTTCGAATCAAAGCTCATTTAAGTCCATTTAAGATTTTTTTTCTTTGCCGCTGACATTACAAAATTCCTTACAATTTTGACATTCGACGGTATGAATTAATTAACAAGCTTCTTAATTGTGCACGATTTAAAAATAATTAGATTTTATAAAGTTTAAAATATTTTAAGTTACTTTTAATTAATCTCATGACCTTTTTATAATTTTTAGATAGTGTATGTATTTTACGTATTTATGTATATAACTCGTATATTATATGATTATTCAAAAATCGTCTCAAAAGGATTTCATTTTTTTTTAATACTTTGCTGATTTTTAGGGCACACTTTCGGACTAATTGTGTCATAATTAAATTGATTATTTTATTTCGCTATTAATTAGAAGCTTGTTAATTAATTTTTATTTATTCATATTTACCTTATCCAAAATCCTTTCAATACTTTGCAAAAATTAATTTTGGGCCTTTTCGCCCAAAAATTTCCGACAGCCCACTTCTTTTGGTTCACAACACAGGCACGACACCACGACACAACTTAAGCCTTAAACCCATCCCTTTTTTTAATTCAACAATACAAAGGACCACCCAAAATTTTCCCAAAATTTTTTCAGCAATTCCCAGCCCATTGTTTTCGCCCCGATCCAGCCCACGCCAACACCCGCTTAATCCGACCCGTACGCGCGTCTTCTTACACAGATGCGAGGCTCATCGCACGCAGCAGCTCCATCGACTTATACGCGCCATGCCTCGCAACGTTCGCAAGATTGTCAATGTCTAAATAGAAGGAAAGTAATAAGGACCACGACAGTACGCTGTGGTTCCTTGTCCTCTTCTTCAACGTCCCTTTCAGTTCGCAGTCGATTGGCACGCGGTTCTGTATTTGTCGTTCGAGATCGATCCACATAGCGTCCAAGGACATCTGATTTCATCTCAACCATTCCCCCTCTTTTTTCCCTTTCCGGAATAAGCTCAGTTTTTTTTTCCAGAAAGGATGTTTTTCCTTTGGGGGGAAAGTTTTTGAATTTCGAATTAATAGATAGGCCTTGTTTGGGTTTTCTAATCTGTTTCCCCCCATATCTTCCAACCCTAAATTACCTCTAAATAAGTTCTTTTTCTTTTTCATTTTTAGGGGGCTCTCTCTTTGGAAGCAAAATTTTCAAATAGTAAAAAAAATATTCAGTTGATTTTGTTATTAGGAAAATAGAGCTATTCGTTTGTTGAAAGTGTGGGATACATTATTGGGGTCGCACGATTTTTAAAGAACAGGTAGGAATCAAAAAAAAAAAAAAATTCTTTTGAGTTAAGGAAAAGAGAAAAATACAGCAAAAATAGAAAGAAATTTTTGAGGGGTAACAGTTTGATAAAGGGAATTGTTTGGGAATTTTTTCGGATAACTTCAGTTAAGTGTTTTATTAGTGAAGAAATACACGTCAAATAGGTTTGAAGATAAGAGAGTATATAAGTAGTTTCAACGTCTGAGTTTGACGTTTTCTATCCAAGCTGTTCGGAACCGTCGGTTTGTGTTCGTATTCGCTTGAGTGGAGGTCGTTGCTGCTCGAGCGTGTTTCTGTCCTTTGTTCACAGCACCCGAAGAAGGCATCGTCTATCGCTTCACAATGTTCTCTTGATTCATTTTCCATTTTTTTTTTTTTGGTTGTAGTTTGGTTGTTGGTTGTTCATTAATCCTAAGATTGATGTTATTTCAACTTGAATGAATTAATCTAAGACGACGTGATTTCTTGTTGATATGTTTGTAGCGTGATATGTTTGTAACAATTAGGGGTTAACATGTCGGTTATATAGCTAGTCCATTTGAATGGAGACTTTCTTCGCCTCAACCGTGTTTTTAAATATGCAGTCCAAATATCTCCCGCCTAGGTTTTGATTCATCGGTCTCGTATTTGTCTTCACCTCCATTCTCTATGCATTTTGATCTCATGTATGCGTGTTAACATTTATTATTTGATCTTTCTTTATTTATGCTCAGATTCACTTCCTCTTAAATGTTCTGATCATGTGAAGATACCACATCGTTTTGCTCCTCATTTTTTCTTAGCCTATTTTAATTAGATTTTTCTCGTACCGATGTATACATATTCATGTCTAAATAGTGGAGTTTTCCTTGTGTTGGCAGACTCCCATCCCTGCCTATTTTACATGCTTCCAACTATTACATTGTTTGTCATGCTTAACTAAGAGATATTGTCTTTGCTTACTGTTTCGAGGTTTGAGAATAGATATCGTTAGCTGCGATTTAGTGATAAGTTTTGTCTCTTAGTTCATTGTCCGATAGCTCAATCTAGTTTATCTCTTCAGAACGTGAATGTATACAATATTGTTCATCACTCCCGCCCCTCTTAGTTGATATATTGCCTCATTTTATTTTATCTTTTTTTTTTTCTCTTAGCTTTCGACTATCTTCTCTTCATCGTTCTCTGTCTTTTGAAATTTGGTGACAAGCCATTCATAGTCTTGAAATTATATATTGAAGATTTGATCTTGTTTACAGAAGGAAACATGTTTCCTCATTCCTTTTTTTAGTGAAGTTGTAGGCCACATTATGCCTATTTTATCCATTTTTTGCTACGTCCATAAGCTTAAGTTTATCCATGAGAATTTATCATCACATTTTCTAAGTCTCGCATTTTATTTTAATGGGGGTTTTTTGTTAATCAACCATGGTTTCCGCATTCTTATCTGTCCGAGCAACTATGCCTAAGTGTCTCCCTCTAATCAGTGTTAGCTTAATATATTAATTATCACGGCTATTCGATGTTTTACTTAATCACATAGGGGACTAGAAATTCATTCTCAAGTTATGTACACTATATGGTGTGATTTCGTATTCTTTGCTTTTGTTAAGGCCTCTGTGTTTCTTGAATTTTTCTCCCTAAAGATTAAAATGCTTCTAAGGTCAAATATATAACATTTGGGTTTCAAATCTCTTTGTATGCTTTATCACAAACAGAAGTGACAATTTAAATGACCTGGTAATTTTGTTTATTTCGAGTAGACCTTTAAATCTCGTTTCTTTAATTTATCTAAGTATTCTCCAAGATTGTTATTCCCTTGTACTATATGCTTATAGTGTTCTAAGCTTAGGGTAGTATGGTGTCTATATGCCTATTTCTCTAAAATGAATCACGACCCAAAACGTGTCGTGAGTGGCACCCACATTTATCCTCCTATGTGAGCGAACCAATAAATCTAAACCTCAACATTTCAAACATAATAAATAGGAAACAATGCGGAAGACTTAAAACTCGTTAACAAAATCAATAATCAACTTCTCAAACTCAAACACTTATAATTATCCCCAAAATCTGGAAGTCATCATCACAAGAACATCTATCCTCAAATTACTAATCTAAGAGTATCTAAGAAGCTAAAATAAGTAAAAAGCTAGTCCATGCCGGGAGTTCAAGGCATCAAGACATGAAGAGGAAGATCCAGTCCAAGCTAGAAGCATTAGCTCACCCTGAAATCTGGTGTGACGAAGACTAGCTAGAGTTGCGGTTGAGTTGAAGATGACGGTACGTTTGCTGCACTCCACAAATAACAAAGAAAAACAATTACAAGTAGGGGTCAGTACAACCACAAGTACTGAGTAGATATCATCGGCCAACTCAAAATAGAAAACAGTATATATCAAATAATATCATAAAATCAGCTACAATACTCAACGGGTAGCAACAACAAGTACTATAATCATTAATAAGTACACCAAGTACATCAATGAGGACTCACGCCTCCCCATCATACTCATTTGGGAAGATAGGTTCTTTTCATTCGAATTCATTGACATAATTTCAAGATTCATTATCTTTATTCCTCTTGTGTCGGCACGTGACACTCCGCTCCCCTACTACTATGTGTCGGAACGTGACACTCCGATCCCCTAATTCTACGTGTCGGTTCGTGACACCCGATCCCCTAATTTTACGTGTCAGTTCGTGACACCCAATCCCCTAATTTTACGTGTCGGTTCGTCACACCCGATCCCCTAATTCTATGTGTCGGTTCGTGACACCTGATCCCCTAATTCTACGTGTCGGTTCGTGACACCCGATCCCCTAATTCTACGTGTCGGTTCGTGACACCCGATCCCCTAATTCTACGTGTCGGTTCGTGACCCCCGATCCCCTAATCTCATTCTGTTAATTCACTAAGCCTTCTCTTATACCAAGGCATCATCATCTCATAACTTTAGTTCATCAAGCCTTCCTTCATATCAAGGCATCATCATTAACAAGGGGTTTTCAAGATTTGGGATTCAATAGCTTCATCATGCTTATTTCATCACAATTATATAAACACATTCATGCAAGCATACAATTAAGCATATAGACGAATTTACAATACAACCCAACACATATCATTAGCTATTAAGAGTTTACTACGAATAGCATAAAAACCATAACCGACCTCCACCGAAGATTAGTGATCAAGCAAGCAAGTTCCCAAAGCTTTGTTCTTCTTCTCGTTTCTCCTTTTTCTCATTCGATCTTCTCTCTCTCTTAGTTCATTCTATTTTTCTTATTCAAACCCTCTTTCTTTTACCCTAATTATCATATAATTAAATATAAAAGATGAGGAATTAACCCACTAATTAACTCAAGGTTATCTCTTTTAACCCCCAAGTAATTGAGTTATTAATGTTTAACCACTAAATTTATAATTAAAGCAGGAATAGTCCAAAACGTCCCTTAAAACATTTAAAGAAATTCGACTTAGCCTAGGATTACGCAATCTGTGACGGCCCGTCGTGATTGCGACGGTCCATCCTGCTGCTTCCGTCACAGAGTTCAGAGACTTAAATTTACTGAAGAGTCTGTGACGGCCCGTCATGCCTGTGACGGTCCGTCTTGTCACTTCTTCACGAAGTTCAAAGAGTCGATTTCAGTACCCAATTTTCAGAATTCTAAGTATTTTGGAACGAGACACCCTCGACGGTCCGTCGTGCCTACGACGGTCCGTCGTGCCTACGACGGCCCTTCGTGGGGTCCGTCGACCAAGACAGCTTTTCCAGAATTAAAATCTGCTGCTCAAATCGACTAAACAGGTCGTTACAAATGAATTCTATAAGCATGCCAATATTGTTTCTCCATTTGTGTTTCTGTTCTTCTACTATTTAATTTATTTATTATTTTTATAGTCTTATTCCCCTTGGCTAATATAATGATTTTATGTTAATGGAAATATCCGTCCGAGTCCTCGTGAACTTTGTGAACTTCATTTATTCCCTTGCATTCTGAGAAAGACATTGCGGCTCAATTCCCTTATCAAGTCTCCCGGTTTTAAAACTGACGGATAGGTTCCGAAGATTAAAGAATTGAAGAAAGTCGAAGAAGTTGGATTGGAAGATCCCTTTATTGTCATAAGATTTATTATTTAGTATGTAATGGGCCTAATCCTTTATCGCTTTGTACTACTATTTGATAAGTTTAGGATAGGTACAAGTCGAGTGGGCCTAAAGCCCACAAACATGTTGGATTTTGAAAAGGTGTGAATGGAAAATGAAGAGTTGCAACTTTTATGAAATGTTACGACTTTTATGAAAAGTTGTGACTTTTATGAAAAGTTGTGACTTTTATGGAAAGTTGTGACTTTTATGGAAAGTTGTGACATTTATGAAAGGTGACGACCTTTCTGAAAGATTGTGACTTTTCCAAAGGATTGTGACCTTTTCGGTAAGGCACAATAAAAACCTTTTCGCACTATTCTTTGTTTTCTATAAATTGAGGGATATCCTCTCATTTCAAAAAGAATATATGGACTTCTTCTTCAACTACTAAATCTAGTATTCTAAGTGTACTTTACTACCGTTGAGTGGTTCACTGACACCGGAGTTTTTGGTATCTATACTTTGGTGATTGAGATCAAGTTACCCTGGAAGGTCATATTCCAAATCAAACCTCGGATACTAGAGGGGAATAATTTCTTAAGGGGGACACTGTGAATTCAGTGGACTTCATCTTTTTCCTATTAAAAATTTTCCAGATTCTGGTACGTATTTTACAAACTATAATTTGTGAGTTAATTTCAGTTCTTCTATTCTTTTGTTCACTGGTTCATTAAACTTGTTAACTTCGTGTTTCTGAAAAGTTTGTTGGAATCAGTAAGATTCTTTAGACATATATTAATAACAATTCTTCTTTAAGAAAAATATTTCGTATATCTTTTTAAAAATTTGTTTCTGATTCTAGTTTCGCTAATTTTCTAGTTGTGAAAATGTTCTTTAACTTTGTTTTCTTACAAAGATGTTCAAAGTTTTGTTCCAAGTATGTTTGGAATACAAGATGAACAACAATCTTAAGGAAATTATTATACTGTTAGTATTTTTTTCATTCTTCTGATTGAGAGAATCTGATCATTGAAGTATAAGATAAATGTATTATTTCTCCATAATTTGTTGCTTTGTTTTAGCAAAGTCGAAGTGAGAATGTAACAAAAAACTTTTATGTCATTTCGTTTAAAGATTACCAAGTAACCTTCTTATTAAATTATCTAAGGAGGAAAAATGTTCCTAAGAGTAATCATCTTTGCTTTTTTTTTATTATGTTTATCTTTGGAAAAAGATTTGCAAACCATATATTTTCGAATGAATTTTACTTCGCAGATATTGTTGCTTTTAAAATTCTTTAGTTTGCAAAAATGAGAAATGCATATTTTTGTTTGATAAAATAGTATATCAAAATTTTATAGTTGGAAGACTATTTGATAAGAAAAATATTTCTATGTGATAAAGAATATGTGTTATTCTGTTTGGAGAAAAAAAAGACTTTTGTAGTTTTGTACTCCATGAGAAATGTTAGTGTGTTTGATTTTTGTAGACTAAAAACTTTTGTGGCTTTATACTCTTGATAAATTAGACTCTGCAATTGCTTTGAAGAATATGAATACTTCACGTAATAAGTAAGTGTTGTACTTTTGATTTTCTATTAACTTCAATGTAACATAGAAATAAATTGTATGATAGAGAAAAAATACCAGTGACTTTGAATTTGTGATTTTGTGTCTCTATGGAATGAACTTTGACATTGTGTAAGCATTGTCAAAGAAAATTGCAGCACTATAATTCTTTCGTAGAATAATGTTTCCAACATTAAAATATGTGGAAAACATATTTTCAGATACTTGAAAAATATTTTTGAGATCACATTTGAAATGTAGGGGTTATATGCTTATGATTAGACTTGGTGTCTAATTTAACTTTGGAACAAAAGATATGAAATTGAATGATACTTTTGTATTATGTTATACCCACAAAATTCTTGGAGTACATTTGGTATTGTGGTTGTTGAGTTTCTCTATTACTAGTATATAGTGTGACTAGTATCAAAACATCCAAATTATATATATACATGTTCAAAATAATTGTGTTCTTTTATGAAAAAAAAATCACTTCAAATGTTGTGATTTTTCATGAAAAGATATGTCTATTATAATAAAAGTATTTGCATAGACATTAATATTGGTGAATAGTCATTTGTTATGTTTTGGTAAAAATAACAGTTGGACTATATTGTTTTTATTGAACCCGATGAAACTTTGTTCATATTTAGTTCTATAACAATTACATTGAATGTTATGGAAATGTCCTTCTGAAAAGGATATTTAACAATCTAAACAATGTTTGTATCACACTAAATTGTCAGAAATAGGAACAAAATATTAGTGAGGAAAAAGCTACCTCGCGTAGAGCTTTTCAAACTCAATGTTTTTACTTGTTCTTACTTTCTTGAGTCAAGGTTTGAGACATGAACACTTGGGGCATGTCAATTACAAAACCTTGTAAGAAAAACTGATTAACTTAGAAGTTTTGCCTAACTTTGAGTGCAATAAATGAAATGTCAAGTTTTTGTGGAATCTAAGTATGTTGAGCATTCATATAAATCTGTTGAAAGGAATTCTAATCCCTTTGAATTTTACACTGACATTTATGATATCAAGTTAACACCATCTCATGGTGGGAAAAAGTATTTGTTACTTTTATTGAGAATTGCATTAGAAATGGCTATGTCTATTTGATAAATGGTAAGTATGAAGCAACAGAAATGTCTAGACAATGTAATATAGAAGTTGAAAATCAGTGTGAAAAAATATATATGAAGTGGTAAGAATGGAGAGTATAAATCTCATTGTGCAGAGGTATGTTTGGAAAGTGAAATATCAAACTACTGCCATATTCACCTCAATCTAATGAAAAACTGAACATTGAAAGAAATGATGGATGCATTATTTATAAGTTCGGGTTTACACAAAACTTGTGTGGAGGACCTATCCTTACTGCAAAAGGGATCAATAAAAAGTTTTGTCCTTTTAGAAAGAAAGCGATTTTGTTTGATCAGAATACAATCTTTTCCATATGAGAAAGGGAAAGAAAGGAAATCCAACTTGAAATATTTCAAAGTGTGGGGGTATCTAGTCAAAGTCCAAGATCCTATTACTAAAAAAATTAAAATAGGACCTATGACTATGGACTGTAAAATTAGACTTGAGTAGTCTAGAGAAGGGTCTAAAAGGCCTAGGAAATGAAAATGATAATGTACTAAATAATGAGATTCAGAGGCTTAGTAAAATGTTAAAGGACATTTACTTTCTTAGAATATGATTTTGTAACATTTTTTGTGTCTTCTGTAGACTCATCCATTGGAAAGATGGTGTCAATAAACAATATTGAAAGTTAATTTATCTTCTTCAAGAAAATAAATCTTTGGGTTCAAAATGAATCTTTGGAAGGAAAAATAACAGTTGATGGAACTGTTGAAAAATATAAAGCAAGACATTGTGTCAAAGGCTTTAGAAAAAAAATAAGATTTTAATCTTGTCGATATATATACTCGTTAGTAATTAGAATTACATCCATTCGGATGCAAAAATTATTACTGTGGTATATGACCTCCAAATTCATCAAATGAATGTGAAAACAACTTTCTTAAATGTAGAATTGGAGGAAGAAATTTACATGGAACAACCCGAGGGTTTTGTGGTACCTGGTAAATAAAAGAAAGTATGTGAACTTGTTAAGTCACATAATGGAAGCACCAAAACAATTACATAATTCAATCAAACCATGTCGGCAAATGGATTGAAGAATGATGGAAGTGATAAATCTGTTCAAATTAAAATCATAAGGTCATTGTTTGTTTGTATATTGGTGATATGTTGATCATCAATAGAGACACTAATGACATAAATGCTACTAAGCATATGCTATAAAGCAAGTGGAATGAAAATTATTGGAGTTACTAATGCGATCTTAGATATAAGCATTCATAGAACTCCATAATGTTTAGCATTTTCACGGTCTCATTGCATTGAAAAGGTACTTAACTAGTTCAAATATTTGAATAACATTATTGTCAAGTGTCCAATAAATGTGAGCCTTGCATTTTAAAAGAGTGAATACAAAAGTGACTCACAATTGGATTGTGCTAGATTTTTTGGAAGCATGATGTATATCATATAGTGTGTGCAATCAGATATATCATTTGCTATTTTAAGCTGAGTCCATTCACAAGTGATCCCAAATAAATTCATTAGATGACAATAAATAGATCTTTGGAGTATTTAAAATAATACTTAAAACTATGTCTTGCATTATAACAATATCCAACAATATTGAAAGATATAGTGATGCAAATTGAATCATCGGAAGAATGAAGTAAAATTCACGAGTGGATATGTATTAACTATTTGTAGAGGTAGCAGTCTCTCAGAAATATTTCAAAAGAGACATGTATCGCTAGCTCTACAATGATCTTTGAGCTAGGTGCTCTAGATAAGGTCGGTGAATAAGTTAAAAGACTCTGGAATTTCTTAATAGATATTCTATTTTGGCCCAAACCATTGGCATTATTATGAATACACTTTCACAGTCAAGATGCAATAGGTAGGGCATGGAGCATGATGTATAACGCAAAGTCTCGTCATATACGACATAGACATGATACTGTTAGAAAACTACTCTCTAGTGGAATCATCAGAATTGACTATGTAAAGTCAAAGGATAATGTGTCGGATCCACTTACAAAAAGGCCTAACTAGATAAAAAGTTAATAGATCATCTAAGGGAATGAATTTACGGCATAGGACAAGTCATCATGGCGGTAACTCTATCTAGCAGACTAGAGATCCCAAGAGCTATATTCAATGAGAAAAATAAAGTTGTGAATGACGGTTCGGCATTGTCAATAAACTCAATCCATTCTCATGATGAAGACAATGCTCAGGGACAAGGATACAACATTAAGGCTTTTTAATGAGTTAATAAAGCTTAATGGTTTTAATGATTTGCTAAGTTTTGCAGAGTTGACCAAATAGTGTATCTACGCGATAACACGGTTAGAAATCACCTATGTGAGTGTGAAGTGTAAGCCGCTTCAAAGAAGATGATTGTCAAAAGCCCATCTCTCTATACACTCATGAAACAAGGAGGTGTTTATGGCTAAAACGAACACAACCGTAAGACTAAAAATGGTAAAAGGTTAATTGTATGACATATGGTTATCTAGGTATACACTAAAGTTTGACGGTTCAAAGATATTGCATCTACCGATTGACCAAGTATATCCGACATATGTTCACTACGGAAAGTCCAAGGGGAAACCTTCTTATCCAGATGCAATTAATTCGTGCTTGTAAAGTACACACACTTGTTCGTTTCTTTGTCTTCGAGTCATTCCCCATTCATTTCGGGGATTGTTGGATTTTGAAACGGTGTGAATGAAAAATGAAGAGTTGCGACTTTTATGAAGAGTCGTGACTTTTATGAAATATGCGACTTTTATGAAAAGTTGAGAATTTTATGGAAAGTTGTGACTTTTATGAAAGGTGACGACCTTTCTGAAAGATTGTGACATTTCAAAAGGTTTGTGACCTTTCCGGTAAGGCACAATAAGAACCTTTTCGCACTATTCTTTGTTTTCTATAAATTGAGGGATATTCTCTCATTTGAAATAGAATTTATGCACTTCTTCTTCAACTACTAAATCTAGTATTCTACGTGTACTTTACTGCCGTTGAGTGATTCGCTGACATCGGAGTTTTTGGTAACTATACCTAGGTGATTGAGATCATTTTACCCTGGGAGGTCATATTCCAAATCAAACCTCGGATACTAGAGGGGAATAATTTCCTTAAGGGGACACTGTCAATTCAGTGGACTTGATGTTTTTCCTATTAAAATTTTTCCAGATTCTGGTACATGTTTTACAAACTTTAGATTTGTGAGTTAATTTCAGTTCTTCTATTCTTTTGTTCTTCACAGGTTCATTCAACTTGGTAACTTCGTGTTTATGCAAAGTTTGTTGGAATCAGTAAGATTCTTTAGACACATATTAACAACAATTCTTCTTTAAGAAAAATATTTCGTGTATCTTTTTATAAATTTGTTTCTGATTCTAGTTTCGCTACTAGTTTTAATTTTCTAGTTGTGAAAATGTTCTTAAACTTTGTTTTCTTACAAAGATGTTCAAAGTTTTGTTCCAAGTATGTTTGGAATAAAAGATGAACAACAAAATAAAGGATCCAAATATCGGTCCAGGCAGACAGAAACCAGATTTGGATCCTACTCTCTCTCTCTCTCTCTCCCTCTCTCTTTTTAATTTCCCATATATTTATTTGTTTTTGATTGCCGCTAGTTTTTAGGTTAGAGATTCACAAATCCTCGCAAGGCGCCATTATGTTCTAACGGTTTAAATTAAATCGATCGACCTTAAAACACTTAAAAGACCAAAAAAATGAATTAAATAAATTTCGCGATTTAAATATTATAGAATGGTATTACACTTTTTAATAAATACTAAGTAATTTTCAATTCAAAAAAATAAGTAAAACAATTTTTAGCCAAACATGTTAGTTGCCGGATAACCGCAAATAAGCGGACGTGTTAGGTGCTTTTAAACCTTCCTAAGGCATTAATATGAATCCCCGAACCCCTTTAAAGGTTTCAGAACGATTTTTCAATTTAAGTCTTTTGAAAACATAGTTTTCTTTATTTTTCTCAAAAATTAAGTGGCGATTCTAAAAAAGAAAATATTCTTAAAATAAATATTTTTTCGAAAACTTACAAAAATATATAATTTTTCCCTTTCCGTATTAAAACAGTTCACCAGGGACATAGCAGTGTAAATTATATCCTGAAGCTTCATTACATCGAAAGGGTATTGTAGGAATAAAGTTTATCAGCTATAAGTTTCGAACTTTAAAAGTTTGAATTTGTTGCATCTGGGCTTATTGCGTGGGGTGGATTTATATTTGTTGTGGTGTTGATTTTTGGGATTCCACATTGTGTAGTAGTATTACACTCATTAGATGATTCTTTGTCGTGCGTTATACTAATTAATTAAGCTTGATAATTTCTGTTTTTCCTTTAAATTATAAGCTGATAAATATTAAAATCGTCCATGAGAATATAGGTTGTCATGTCATGCTTATTAGTAGTATGTTGTTTCTGATTTTCCTTTACTAGTTTACGGGACCAATGTTAGAATGAATTTTGCGTGCTTAATATACACGCATAGACATACATAAGAAGATGATAGATATGCAAATTAACAAAAAAGAGATGCACATGTATTTAGAAGAGTGACCACATAAGTAGTAATGATAGTTTTTTTATGGATAGATTATACCAAATCCTTTTGGAAAAAACGTTCCTAAATATGTGAACAAATGACAGTCCATTACATCAAAGTTGAAACTTTTAATGTTGTGATAGCTCATCTATTGTGCAAGATAAAATGTTCCAGCAAGTAGAGTCACTATGTCTAAAGTACAATAATTTTTTTGATACCATGACAGGCTCCCAGTTTTTCTCTTGTGGCTATAAAGGTAATCTGCAATTAGCTATGTGATTCATTGTTTTGCTGACCATTTTTTGGTAGTTTTAACCATCCTTAAATTGTAATTTTTGTAAGCTTATTAATTATTGTTACGTAGGAACATCAAGCTTGGTAAAAACTCGCTAGAAAGAAACAAAATGATTTCCTCTTGTAGCTATCTGTTTGATTCCTTTAATTTCATCTCCTCCTTGATCCCACACAACCTCTCTTATCGGTGCTATAACATTTTGATTGGATTTCAAGGGTTGTTATTCTTTAAATTGTATTGACCACCATGATGCTCAATATGCCATTAGTCAGGTAATCTGTAAGTAGCTATGTGACGTCCTGTTTTTCTGTTGTTTCCAGACCCTTTTACTCTAGTTTTCACCATTCTTCAATTATAATTCTTTTTTATGCATAAAGGAAAAGAAAGGTAGGCATTGTACTACGATAATGCCAATTTGGTGAATAGAGGCTATCGATATATAGAAGCATCTCAAAGACCATTGTTTTCTCATCACCTTGATGTTGAATCTTCCTCAAAGTGGCATGATATGTCATACTCCCCAAGGAAAGTGTTATGTTTGAAATATGAGGACACTGAACCTTTTCACAAACTGTTGTCTAAGGGCGTTCTCAAGACCAATAATAGCTAAGAGAATGCATGAGATATTTGAAATGGTGTTGAAGAATTCTGCAATATAGGACGAATGCACATAATTTTGCTCACACCACTCTTTATATGTTAAGGGCCTCAAAAGAATATTCCATCTTCTATTCTACAATCTTTAAATGTCAGATGCAGTTTCCAAATTCTACCCCAAAAATTATTCCTACATATGTGTGTGTGTGTAGGTGTATATAAACACACACAAGATCTCTCTCTCTCTCACTTTCATATATAACACGAGATGAAATTATGCATTTACAAGCATATTCATACTGAATTACATGACTAGTTCAGAATTCTGAGCCTAGCTTCGCAGAAAAAATACTGGTGATATGTGTGGATGAAGGCCATCACAACTTAATGAATGGACATTGAAAAATTGCAGTCAGACTGTCGAGACATAAAATAGGTCTCCAGCAGACCAATCCATTTCATATGCAGAAAGAAGTATATTTTTGAAATGAAAACTGTTTCAACTATCCTACTAAGCCTAAAGATACATCAGAAACTAAATATCATATGTTGATCATCTTGTTCAGGAATTCAGCTTGCATGGGGAAGTATTCCAATATTTCATTTGTGGTCACCAAGAAAAAAACATCACTCTTTCTGATGTCTAATTTGTTGGTTGGAATAACTTGTGTTTCGACGAAGAAGCACCGAATTGACATGACATTAATGTGTTCAGTGGGTTGCATGACCATCTGACCCATAGGGTGGTACCATGGGCTAGAAGATAGAGTCTTATTTGTGATGCTCGATGTGATGTTCTTGATCGTTAGTCTTATCTTCTTCTGAGATTGAAGGATCTCGTTTATAATCAATTTGATAATCACGTTTTCCCCTAGTATCAGAGTTCTTCTGAAAACTTTCTTGAAGTGAAGTGAAATTTGAAAAAAAGGAATTCTAATGTTTGTAAGCATCCTGCAACTCCTCTCTGCACCTCTAATTGAACAAATTCAATCAACTCAACAAGTGTAGGGATACCACCCTCAATGCTATTGTCACAAAATATAGATGAAGTAAGACGAAGTTGTCGTTTGTCCGATATTCTCAATAACAATGTTACCAGGTAAGAATGAACTAACCTAACAATTTGGTTTTTACTGTTTCATTAGGATGGTTTGTGCCTCTTCCAGATACTTCAAGGATGAGGAAAAACTCGAGCATCAATGATCAATTGTTTTTGTTCTACTTGGTAGGTTGATTACTACGACTTGATTTTTTAATCATGTCTTCTACTGAGAAATTCATTACAAGTAATTCTTCTTTTTTATGGTATTTGATGGAATTTTCATTTTCCCTTAGTTTTCAAGCATTTTTTATACATATTTTTGACCTTATCAAAAGTAAACTATGAAAAAGATTTAGCATCAAACTTTTGCGTTTTACCTTATATTCTTGTCTTTGGCTTTTGCCTATTTAGCCATGTTACCTTCTACAAATATCTCTACAGACCACTTCTCCTGCATGTTGTATGACACAGAGCACTTTAATAACAATAGATAGAATTATAATGTAACTATACCTCTAAAATAAATGTTTTTGGTCAAAATTTAAACTAGATACTCAAAAAAGAATGTGGGATCGCAATTCATTCCTCTGATATTTGGTGCCTGGTAAAACCTCCATCAAACTATATGTTGTTGGAGAATGTCCGGTTGTGCTTACTGTCATTCTAGATTACTGATGCTATTAGACATTCTTCGTCCTCATGTTATCCCATTTTACTGTCAATGTATAAAAGGAAAGAAACCAAAGCTACAACTACAACATTATTCTTGGTGGTAGACATTTTCTTCCCGCTAACAAAAGTATGTTCTTTCTCTTCAGTAACAATTTTTTTGCTAAAATGTATTATTCTATATGATTGGAGATTAGGTAAAGGGATCTTTTCTAGAGCACTATTCAATTGAAAGTTTAACACACAAGGTACGATCATTCCACATACTGAATAAAACTCAAGAGTCAAACGTTAATACTACAAAAGGAAAAAGACTAGCAGAAAAGATAGATTAATTCTTTTCTTCTGATGAAGAAAAGTTTACAAACTAGAGGCTCAATCTCAAGTTAACATTTTTTTTTGCTAACGTATTACTATATAATATTAGATATGAGGTAAAGGATTTTTCCTACAACATTTTGCAATTGAAAGTTTCCCACCACAAGTTGCTTTTTTTTTTCTGAATTTCTTCTTACAGTTGCTGCAGACTAACATCTTAATCAAACGAAGTGATATGCCACCTACATGCTCATAAAATACAAATGATATTTTAATCATGTTATATGAAAACAAATACTGCAGAACATAAGATCCACTAAACCACTCAATTTGTACCATCTTGCAGCTTGTTTTTTATTTACACATCCACTATCTGACAAACATATAACTTATATTAGATTTCAAGTTATAAGTTCTTTTTTTACTCTTCTGGTGCTCTAGTCATGTATCACTTGTAAATAGCATAACATTATATTGCTTCTTACATCCTCATTAGTTTTTGGTTTTGATGTATCTCAATTCGACTTCATCAAATGCTTGTGCTCTGAGAAGCTGTATAACTACTATACCATTCAGCAGGTTCTGACTTTGGAATTATAATTTCTCTTATTTGGTTTATCTAATAAGACGAAACTCAATAATTTTACTTTTTATTGTCATTTTTTAATAGACTTGGCATTTTTGTGACACAGAAGGCGAGAGGGTATTACACAGGTTACATACAATATGACATTTTTCAGCTGAACGAGCATACGAATTTAGATAACAGACTATGGACGACTCAAATTGGGATAAAAGGTTAGTTATGTAGTCGAGTAATTTTTGACTTCTTTGTAGTTTCTTGTTGTTTGATTTTCTCACTATTTGACATTTGTTGTAGTTCAACTATTGTCTTATTTTATTGTATTTATTGATATATTATAATGTTCAAGATGCTGGGAGATAGCCTAATGGTATGCCTGAAGTGGACTATGAAATTCTTAATGTTTTTTGGCCATTAAATTTTGATTTGTGAACTATAATATGCAATTTGGAACCTGTAATCTTGTACTATAATCTAAAATCTGGAATTTGGAAGCTGCAGTATAGAATTGTGTTGGGTTTTAGTATGTGTGAATAGGAAAAGAAAAGAGAGAATATGAAAAGTAAGGGAACTACTTTGGAGGGAAAATGAAAAGTCATTTGCAAAATACAAATGAAAAGTCATTTCTCCCATATCGGCAAAATAAATGGAAATTGTTGTCCTTATTGAAGGAAACACTTCCATTACTTCTTAAAAGAGATAAGAAGAAGATGCCCCCTCGCACCGTTGTCGGCTCGGCTTTGGCTTTGGCTTTTGATGTGATTGATTGATAAATTTTTTGGACAAAATTTATTTAATCAGTTTTTGTTAAATCAAATAAATCCTATTAATATTATCTCTTGTAACATTCCGAAAAGTTGTTACTTTTCCGAAAAGTCGTTACTTTCCAAAAAAGTAGTTATTTTCCTAACAGACACATTTTTTCGAAAAGTTGTTATTTTTTCAAAAAAACACAACTTTCTGGATAAAATGGGTCTGAACAGATTTCACTGAACAGACATGTTCCTTGCTGAAAATGGCTATTAAAGGAAGTCAATTTTTGATTTTTCAAACACTGAAATTTTTTTCTTTCTCTACATTTATTTTTCTCTCAAATAAAATCAAAGTGTCGATCGACTGAGTCTATGTGACTTGTTGCTGTTCTTAAGTTCGTTTAAGTTAAAGAAGTTTGAGGTGCCGCTATTTCTTTAACAGGTTTAATCCGTTTTATCTTGGGAGAAATTAATCCATAACCTTGGGTACAGTGAGGGGCATAAATTTCTTAAGGACACACAGTAGTTTCTGTGGACTCCGATTAATTCTTGTATTTCATATTTTTTCTGCTTCATCTTATTTCTGTTTCTGTTTATTAACCTTATAAATACATGTTATTGTAAGAAAATAACAATCTTAAGAAATTTAACAGTTTCTGTATTTGAGGTTTCTGGAGAATAAAACCTTTATGGTTTTCTACTCTGCTTGAATTTTTAAAATTCATTCGATTAACGATTAAAAGAACATAAAAACTTTATCGTTAAATCAGAAACAATTTGTGTAAAGATTTGTTCTTTACTGTTAGTATTTTAAATACTTAATTTATTTGACATTTGTGACAGAAAAAAAATGACTAATTCAAGTCAAACAAATGCTGGAACAGTAAGTGTTGCAACAACAACGGTTGCACATAATCGTTCAAATGCTGCCTTAGCACCGGTTGAGAAACCTGCAAAGTTTGCTGGAGTCCACTTTAATAGATGACAGCAAATGATGTTCTTCTATCTCACTACGTTGAGTCTGCAGAAGCTCATCAATGAGAATGTTCCTGTTAAATTAGATGAAACTCCGGCTGATGAACGATTCTTGGTAATAGAAGCATGGACACACTCAGATTTTTTATGTAAAAATTATATTTTGAGTGGTCTGCAAGATGATTTGTATAATGTGTACAGCAATGCCAAAACCTCAAAAGAACTCTAGGATGCTTTAGAAAATAAATACAAAACAGAAGATGCCAGAATGAATTAATTTATTGTGGAAAAATTTCTGGACTATAAGATGATAGACAGTAAGACTGTCGTCACCCAAGTTCAAGAATTGCAGGTCATAATCCATGATCTCCTTGCTGAAGGTATAAATTTATTTAATGCCTACTTTAGAAATATTAAGTTTTCCCTTAATACTGACATAACCTTTAATGTAGGATTGATTGTGAATGATGCTTTTCAAGTGACTGCAATTATTGAAAAGTTACCTCCATTATGGAAGGACTTTAAAAACTACTTGAAACACAAACGCAAGGACATGACTGTTGATGATCTCATTGTAAGGTTGAGAATTGAAGAGGATAATAAGGCTGCAGAAAAGAGGTCACGTGGTAATTCAGCAATATCTGGAGTAAATTTTGTTGAAGAAGATTCCACAAAATTAAAGAAAAGAAAGAAAGCATCTGGTCCAAAAAGCAATCCTCCTAAGAAGAAATTCAATGGAAACTGCTTTAATTGTGGTAAACATGGTCATAAGGCTAATGAATGCCGGGGTCCTAAGAAGGACAAGAAAAAGAAAGATCAAGCAAACTTGGCTGAATCCAAAGGAGAAATGGATGATCTCTGTGCAATGCTTTCAGAATGTAACTTGGTTGGAAATCCAAGAGAATGGTGGATAGATTCTGGTGCCTCATGCCATGTTTGTGCCAACAAAGAATTATTTTCATCATATTCTCCAGCACTTAGAGATGAAAAATTGTTTATGACAAACTGTGTTGTTGCTAAGGTGGAAGGAACTGGCAAAGTCCTATTAAAGATGACATCAGGCAAGGTGGTGACTTTGAATAGGGTCTCATATGTTCCAGAATTGAGAAAGAATTTAGTTTCAATTCCATTTTTTACCAAGAATGGATTTATATGTGTATTTGTTTATGATAAAGTAGTAGCAAAGCAAAAATGATATGTATGTAGGAAAAGGTTACCTTAGTGATGGCCTTTTCAAACTCAATGTAATTGCAGTTGATATGAATAAAGATTTTGCTTCTTCTTACATGCTTGAGTCTAAATGTTTATGGCATGAACGTTTGGGACACATTAATAACAAAACCTTGCGAAAACTGATTAACTTAAATATTTTGCCAAAATTTGAGTGCAATAAATCAAAATGTCAAATTTGTGTTGAATCTAAGTATCTAAGCATTCTTATAAATCTGTTGAAAGGAATTCAAATCCTTTAGAATTTATTCACACTGATATTTGTAACATGAAGTCAACACCATCACGTGGTGGTAAAAAGTATTTCATAACTTTTATTGACGATTGCACTAGATATTTTTATATCTATTTGCTAAATAGTAAGGTTGAAGCAATAGATGCATTTAGGCAATATAAAACTGAAGTTGAAAATCAGTTAGATAAAAAGATCAAAATGATCAGAAGTGATAGAGATGGAGAATATGAATCTCCATTTGAAGAAATATATTTAGAAAATGGAATAATCCATCAAACTACTGCTCCCTACACTCCTCAGTCTAATGGAATTGCAGAAAGAAAAAATCAAACTTTAAAAGAAATGATGAATGCATTACTTATAAGTTCTGGTTTACCACAAAACTTGTGGGGGGAAGCTATCCTTACAGCAAATCAGATACTTAACAGAGTGCCTCACTTAAAGACAAATGTAATTCCATATGAGAAATGGAAAGGTAGAAAACCCAATTTAAAATATTTCAAAGTGTCGGGATGTCTAGCCAAAGTCCAAGTTCCTATACCTAAGAGGGTAAAAATAGGACCTAAGACTGTGGATTGTGTATTCATTGGATATGCCACAAACAGTAAGGCATGTCGATTTTTGGTTCATAAGTTCGAACATCCGGATATTCATGATAATACGGTAATGGAATAAGATAGTGCTGAATTTTTTGAACATATCTATCTGTATAAAACTAGACTTGAGTCATCTAGTGGGGGATCTAAACAACCCAGAGAAGAACAAAAAGAGAATGAACAAAATTAAGAAAGTCCAAGACGCAGTAAACGTCAAAAGACATCTACTTCATTTGGATCAGATTTTGTAACATTTCTTCTTGAAAGTGAGCCTCAAACATTCAAGGAAGTAATGTTGTCTAGCGACTCAACCTCTTGGAAGGAGGCTGTTAATAGTGAAATTGAATCAATCTTAAGCAATCATACTTAGGAGTTGGTTGATCTTTCTCCAGGGAACAAACCCTTGGGTTCAAAATGGATCTTTAAAAGGAAGATTAAAGACGATGGAACTATTGAAAAATATAAAGCAAGACTTGTTGTCAAAGGTTTTAGACAAAAAGAAGGTCTTGATTATTTTGATACATACTCGCCAGTGACTAGGATTACATCAATTCGGATGTTAATTGCACTAGCTGCAGTGTACGGGCTTGAAATTCATCAAATGGACGTGAAAACAGCCTTCTTAAATGGAGAGCTTGAAGAGGAAATTTACATAGAACAACCTGAGGGTTTTGTAGTTCCTGGTAAATAAAAGAAAGTGTGCAAACTTATTAAGTCACTTTATGGGCTAAAACAGGCACCAAAACAATGGCATGCAAATTTGATCAAACCATGTTGTCATATGGATTTAAGATCAATGAATGTGATAAATCTGTTTACATTAAAGATACTCCAAATCTGGAAGTTATTTTATGCCTATATGTAGATGATATGCTTATAATGAACAAAGACATTGCTAATATAAAAGCTACAAAGCATATGCTTGCTAGTAAGTTTGATATAAAAGAATTAGGAGTTGCTGATGTGATATTAGGAATTAAAATTCTTAAAACTCCTAACGGTCTAGCATTGTCTCAAACTCATTATATTTAAAAGATACTTGAAAAGTTCAAATTTTTGAATTTTAAAAGGGAAAAGACTCAAATTAATGTAAATCTTCATCTTGCAAAGAATAAAGGTGAAAGTCAGTCTCAATTGGACTATGCTAGCGTATTGGGAAGCTTAATGTATGTCATGAATTGTACACGACCAGACATAGCTTGCGCTATCAGTACACTGAGTCGATACACAAGTAATCCTAATCATAATCATTGGTTGGTAATGAAGAGTGTTTTGGGATGCATAGTTGACACTCAAAACTATGCTTTACATTACAACAGATATCCAGCCGTTCTTGAAGGATATAGTGATGCAAATTGGATTACTGGGTCAACTGAAGCAAAATCCACAAGTGGATACGTTTTTACTATTGGTGGAGGAGCAATATCATGGAAATCATCCAAACAAACATGTATAGCTCGCTCTACAATGGAGTCTGAATTCATTGCTTTAGACAAGGCAGGTGAAGAACCTGAATGGATCCGGAATTTCTTACAAGATATTCCATTTTGGCCCAAACCAATGGCCCCTATATGCATACATTGTGATAGTCAAGCTGCAATAGGAAGGGCTGGAAGCATTATGTATAACGGCAAGTCTCGTCGCATAAGACGAAGACATAATTCTGTGAGAAAACTACTCTCTAGTGGAATTATCACAATTGACTATGTGAAGTCAAAAGATAATGTGTCGGTTCCACTTACAAAAGGCCTAAATAGAGAGGGAGTTGAGAAATCATCGACGGGAATGGGACTATGGCCAAGAACAAGTCATCGTGGAGGTAACTCTACCTAGAAGACTGGAGATCCCAAGATCTAGGTTCAAGGAGATAAAACAAAGTCATTGATGACGGTTCAACATTGTCAAAGGAAAAAAAGTTATTATTATTATTTTATGGTCCATTCTCATGATGAGACAATGTTTAGTAACCAGGATAAAGACATAAGGACTTTTAAATGGTTTCTAAGTTCGATACAGGGAATATCAAATAATGTATCTATGGGATAACACATTTAGAAATCACCTATGTAAGTGTGAAGTGTAAGCCGCTTCAAGGAGAATCCGGTAAGGCCAGTTCTTTAAGCACTTACTATCCAAGATGTGTTCATGGCTGAAACGAACAAAACAATGAGAACTAAGAACAGTTCAAGGGTTGATTGTGTTACATATGTTGTCTAGGTATACACCAAAGCTCGACGGTTCAAAGATATCAAATCTACTGATTGACCGAGTATATCTGATATATGTTCACTACGAAAAGTTTAAAGGGAAACCTACTTATACAGATGCGATTAACCATTACTTACAAGACACACAAGTTTTTTCATGCATATGTTTTAGCAATAGCCTTCCACATTCATGTGGGGGATTGTTGGGTTTTACCAAGTGTGAAGGGAAAAGAAAAGAGAGAATATGAAAAGTGAGAGAACTACTTTGGAGGGAAAATGAAAAGTCATTTGCAAAATACAAATGAAAAGTCATTTCTCCCATTTCGGCAAAAAAAATGGAAATTGTTGTCCTTCTAGAAGGAAACACTTCCATTACTTCTTAAAAGAGATAAGAAGAAGATGCCCCCTCGCGCCGTCATCGTCGTCGCTCGCTCGGTTCGGTTGTGTCTTTGTCTTTGCCTTTGGCTTTGGATTTGGATTTGGCAAATGATGTGATTGATTGATAAATTTTTTGGACAAAATTTATTTAATCAGTTTTTGTTAAATCAAATAAATCCTGTTAATATTATCTCTTGTAACATTTCGAAAAGTTGTTACTTTTCCAAAAAGTCGTTACATTCCAAAAAAGTAGTTATTTTCCTAACAGACACATTTTTTCCGAAAAGTTGTTATTTTTTCCAAAAGTCACAACTTTCTGGATAAAATGGGTCTGAACAGATTTCACTGAACAGACATGTTCCTTGTTGAAAATGGCTATAAAAGGAAGTCAATTTTTGATTTTTCAAACACTGAAAATTTTTTCTTTCTCTGCATTTATTTTTCTCTTAAATAAAATTAAAGTGTCGATCGACTGAGTCTGTGTGACTTGTTGCTGTTCTTAAGTTCGTTGAAGTGAAAGAAGTTTGAGGTACCGCTATTTCTTTAACAGGTTTAATCCATTTTATCTTTGGAGAAATTAATCCATAACCTTGGGTACAGTGAAGGGATTAAATTTCTTAAGGACACACAATAGTTTCTGTGGACTCGGATAAATTCTTGTATTTTATATTTTTTCTACTTCATCTTATTTTTGTTTCTGTTTATTAACCTTATAAATACATGTTATCGTAAGAAAATAACAAATTGCAACCTATATTCTTCAATAATTTGAAATGTTGAATTGCAATATGTATATGCATTAATCTGTAATGTGTTATCTGCAATCTAGAACCTAAAATGTTGAACTATAATATGCATTGTGCAATTTGGATCCGGAACCTACAATCTGGAAATCGTGTTATATGTGCTCTGCAATAATCTAGAATCTTGAACTGCAATTTGTAACTCAAAAACTCTGCATCCTACAATTTGGAATCTGTAACTGCTGCAATATGAAACTTCTTGCCTCTTCTATAATTTATTGTTTATATATGATTAGTTGTACATTTTAAATGTGTAGGAAAATGGAGGTGATCAAATTTGAAGGGTCGCCACAAGTCAATTTGATCTCATTGAAGTGGATAATGAAATGTTTTTAAACTATTCTTAAAGTTTGAATACATTATGTTTGATTTTGTGAAATACATTCCTTGCTAGAATAAATTGAACTATTGTACGAGTACTTTTTGAACTATTGTGTAGACATAATAAGAATATTGCGTTATAGATATGTGTATGTATACAAGACATGCTATCTTTTGAATTTCTAGTTAGAAAATTTAATGCTTGAGATTATTTATTACAAAACAATATTGGTGTTTTTAATTAGAAATTATGGCATATAAATATTTGATTGCCAAAATAGTATTATCACACTAAAGTGTAGCAATAGGGCTTTAAATTGTGGTATGGACATGGTCAAGGACTACACATCAAAGTTTTGTCATACATTAGATATAAAATGCCACACTTTAAAAACGTTGTCATACATTATATAAAAAACGCAACTCTTCATAATTGTGGGCAATAAGGAAGCAAAGGTTACGCTTGAAACAGTAGTTGTATGAGATAAAAATGTTGCTATATGAGGTACATAAAAGCGTTGCCATTTTTCCTTTAAAGCTACGCTTTTAAGTGTAGCTGATAAGACAATACTTGAAAAGTGTTGCCTAAACTCTAAGGTTATGCTTCTTTTGGGAACTCCAGGGAAAGTGTTGCTTAAAGTCCAAAAGTGTTGCCTTGTATAAAATGTCACACTTTTTGCTAGTTAAGCTACACTTTATTGGAGTGGCTGTAGACTAAAGGTAGAAATTGGACAAAATCGGATAAACCGGACCGATTTTACCGGAACCAGATTTTCTTACAGGTATCGGGTCTTGCCGAATTTACCGGAAAACCCCACAGGTTCCGCCCGGTCCCTTAGTAACTGGACAGAAATCGGGTTAATCTAGATCGGAACCGGATCTTGCCGGTTCAACCGGTACCGGTAATTTGTTTTTTTTTTAAATTTTTTAAATTTAATTATTCTATATATTATATAATATTATATATATATATATTATTAATAAATAATATAATATTATTAAAAACTTCAATTTAAAACTTTAAACATTAAAGTAAATTTTAAAATATATATATTAAAGTTTGTAATCGAATTTAAAGTTTAAAGTTTATGTTGAATTTAAATTTTGAAATTGAATTTAGTGTTTAACTTTTATATTGAATTTAAAGTTCGAAATTGAATTTAAACTTTAAACTTTAAAGTTTATATTGGATTTAAAGTTTAAAGTTTATATTGAATTTTAAGTTTAAAGTTTATATTGTAATTTAAAGTTTGAAATTGATATTGAATTTAAAGTTAAAACTATAAATTTTTTATTGAATTTAAAGTTTTTATAATGAATTTAAAGTTTAAAGCTTATATTGAACTTCAAGTTTGAAATTGAATTTAAAGTTTAAACTTTATATTGAATTAAAAATTCTAATTGAATTGAAAGATTAAACTTTAAAGTTTATATTGAATTTAATGTTTGAAACTGAATTTAAAATAATTAAAAATTAAATTTGTAAAATGACATGACTAAATAGAAGAAACAATTTTAAAAGAAAATCTAGGTGAACAGCCATATACTTATTTAAATAAATAAATTGTACAATACAAATATTAGAAAGAGATAAAGGGTACATAATATAGGTATTGAATATTAATTATTGTAATAACATTTGCATTTGTTTAAATTCTTTTTGTAAATTTAGTACCATTTGAAAAGAAAGATTTTTTGAAAATTGCATTTGTCGATCTTCTTCAATTGCTTCCATGCCATCATCACTATTCTCACCCAATATTTCATCAATTTGGTCTTCTATTTGGCTACTTAATAGTGGTAGTCCGATGTTTCTTCTTTCGACATTGGCCCAATCTCAAAACAACACCGATATTTCAAAACTATCCGTTGCAAATGAATATCAATGATCTCCACTCATAAATCTCACCGCACTAAAGACTTTCTCCGAAGCGACCAATGATGCTTGAATCGCTAGCACATCTCGAACAATCCTAGCAAGGGCCGGAATTAATTTTCACGATTCATCCACCATATTAATATTGGAGGTTAAAGTTGTCGTTCATGCCTAATCGTTTCCCGTTCCTGATTGAAATATAAATCAAAATCATTATTAGTAGAATATTCAAGCTCAAGATATTCATCCATCTATCATATATATCATCACTTTTAGGCTTAGAAGATGGAGGTTCAACTATTGGTATTCATCTTCTTTAATTTCTAAATTTGAATAAATCTTTTCAGCCATTCTTTCAACACCTCTTAATTTATAATTTTGGTTGAAAGTAGAAGCAGCCAAATAGATTTGAGGATTAACAAAAAAATATTTGAATTTTTCAATCAGAAAAGCAAGTGAATCATTAAATTGATCTTCTCTTTTATATTTTGCAAATTCAGAAGAAATAGCACAAATATTTACTCAAACTGAAGAAATTGTAGGATAATATTGATTAGAGCATGCATTTGTTGCTTTATAAAAAACACTTAAAAATTCAACAACTTCTTTTGTATTTTTTCAATCTTCAAAGCCTATTCTTAAATTCGGGGTCCGCATTATAAGCATTAAAAACTAATTGTATCGGTTCTTTACAAATATAAGCAACTTGAAGCATTTCAAATAAATATTTCCATCTAGTGCATACTTCTTTTGGTACTTTTCTATTTGCAAGTCCACATTCACTACAACGATTTTTAAATTCTGTAACTGTAGCTTTAAAAATTCAATTACAAACAAGTCTTATTTTTTTACAAGAAACTCCAATTGAGAAATACCATCTTTTACTATTAAATTTTACATATGCGCGGCACACTTAATATCAAAACAATCATTATCAATTGGACAAAGTGTCACGACCCAAATCGGGCCGCGACTGGCACCCACACTTACCCTCCTATGTGAGCGAACCAACCAATCTAAACCTTAACATTTCAATGTTATATCAACAGAAAGTAATGCGGAAGACTTAACCCATTAATAAAATCAATAACTATTATTATCCCCAAAATCTGGAAGTCATCACCACAAGAACATCTATGATCAAATGACTAAACTAAGAGTATTCTAAAAGCTAAAAATACATAAGAAGCTAGTCCATGCCGGAAGTTCAAGGCATCAAGACTTGAAGAAGAAGATCCAGTCCAAGCTAGAAGCATTAGCTCACCCTGAATTTCCGATGTAGTAAGACTGACTTGAATTACTGTTGAGTCGAAGACAATGATACGTTTGCTGCACTCCACAAATAAACAAGAAGAAAACATAAAAGTAGGGGTCAGTACAAAACACGGGTACTGAGTAGATATCATCGGCCAACTCAAAATAGAAAACAGTATATATTAAGCAATATCATAAACTCAACTAATATCCTTAGCATGCAGCATTTACAGTTACCATAACCCTTGGTTACAACACCAAGCACATCGATGAGGACTCACGCCTCCTCATCATACTCGTTTGGGAATTAGGTTCATTAGATTTGAATATATTATCATCTTTCAAGATTCATTATCTTTATTCCCCTCGTGTCGGTACGTGACACTCCGCTCCTCATATACTATCCTGGTGTCGGAACGTGACACTCCGATCCTCATTCTATCCTGGTGTCGGAACGTGACACCCGATCCATATTCTATCCTGGTACCGAAACGTGGAACTCGATCCATATACTATCCTGGTGTCGGAACGTGACACTCCGATCCTCATTCTATCCTGGTGTCGGAACGTGACACCCGATCCATATTCTATCCTGGTACCGGAACGTGGCACCCGATCCATATACTATCCTGGTGTCGGAACGTGACACTCCGATCCTCATATTCTATCCTGGTACCGGAACGTGGCACCCGATCCATATACTATCCTGGTGTCGAAACGTGACACTCCGATCCTCATATTCTATCCTGGTACCGGAACGTGGCACCCGATCCATATACTATCCTGGTGTCGGAACGTGACACTCCGATCCTCATATACTATCCTGGTACCGGAACGTGGCACCCGATCCCCTAATCTCACTACTTTCGTTCATCAAGCCTTCTTTTATACCAAGGCATCATCATTAACAAAGTAGATTAGGGTTTCTTTTCAAGATTCAGGATTCAATAGCTTCATCATGCTTATTATATCATAATTACATAATCACATTCATGCAAGCATACAATTAAGCATATAGAAGGGTTTACAATACTACCAATACATATCATTCGCTATTAAGAGTTTACTATGAATAGCATAAAAATAACCATAACCTACATCCACCGAAGAATTGCGATCAACAAGCTATCTTCTCAGAATCCATGATATCCTCTTCGTTTCTCTCTCTCTCTACTGTTCTCTTTCTTTTTCTGTCTCTCTTTGCTCTTTCTTATTTTTCTTATTCAAACCCTCTTTCTTTTACCCTAATTAGTATATAATTAAGAATAAAAGATGGCAATAATAACCCACTAATTAACTTAAGGTTACCTCTTTTAACCCCCAAGTAATTAGACTTATTAACATTAACCCACTAACTTTATAATTAAAGCAGGAATAGTCAAAAACGTCCCTTAAAACGTATAAAGAAATCCGACTCGGACTGGGATTGCGCAGCTTGCGACGGCCCGTCGTGCCTGCGACGGTCCGTCCTGCAGGTCGTCGCAAGGCTCAGAGACTGGATTTCCACTAAAACTCTGTGACGGTCCGTCACACTTGTGACGGTCCGTCACACTTGTGACGGTCCATCCTGCCATTCCGTTACGAAGTTCAGAGAGTCGATTTTCAGTACCCAATTTCAGATTTTCTAAGTGTTTTGAAACGAGACCCTGCGACGGTCCGTCGTGCCCATGACAGTCCGTCGTGGGGTCCGTCGCCTCAGCCTGTTTTTCCAGAAATAAAATCTGCTGCTCAAAACGACTAAACAGGTCGTTACACAAAGTCTACTTTTTTAAATAATCAACTGTTTTTAAATTATTAGAAGCATTATCTAAAGTGACACTCTTTATTTTATCACATATCCCATAATATTGTAAAATAGAGCCTACTTTTGATGCTATATAAGAACCGTTTTTAGTTTCTTCAACATATTTATATGCTAATATTCATTTTTGCATGTTCCATTCATGGTCAATCCAAAGGACAATAAGTGTAAAATAATCGTTACCATTAGGACTATGTTTCATATCAGAAGTAATAAATAATCTACCATCATAATAAGCAAATAAACAACAAAGAAAATGACAGTATTCTTTTTGATATTTAAAAAGATCACATTTAGTTGTAGTTCTTGAAATACCTTCATAATCTAGGTTTGAACAAAACCAGGATGTGAAGGAATGAAAAAGGCAAACCACAAACAACAACCATTTTAGTTAATTCTCTACGATATTTTTCTATACTATACTTGCGGTGTGTGCTTCGAATAGCCGGGTTAGACATATTTAATACACCTTGAACCATATTAGAACCTCCAACTCCCATAGAATTTTCAGGTATGGGTATTCCATTTCTATTAGCTCTTTCTATATCATCTAGGCGAGCAACTTCTTTATAACACTTTTATAAATGTGTTCTTACTCGTCCCGTTCCCCCTTATGTACCGGTAGTTACATGTTTCATGACTAATTTACATTTAGTGCAAGTAGCAGTAGTTTTTGCCTCATTTTGTATAAAAAATATCCATACTAAAGATCTTTTAACACGTACGACGACGACATTTGAAAAAGAAATTTTACAAATTCGTAAACGTTAAACCTGAAAAACACAAAAATACCCAAAGCCCTAAACGCTAAAAACCCAAAGAAACATAGAACCCTTAAAAACACCTATAAAACCCAAAAACCCTAAACCCTAAATCCTAAGCTAAAACCTTTGATCCTAAAACTAAAATACCAGAAGCCCTGAACCTTAAATCCTAAAAATCCTTAAAAATTATTTAAAAATTAAAATTCTTAATAAATACAAAAACAACTAAACCTAAAAAAAAGCTCTAAGCTATAAACCCTATAAACGCCTAAATCATATAGACTAAACCTTAAAAATACACACACAAAAAAAACTAAGCTCTAAATTATTAACCAATAAAATCATAAAACCTTTAATCTAATAAACCCAAATTCCTAAACCCAAAAAACCTATATAAAACATTTAACCCAAAACCCTAAACCAAAAAATCCCAAAGCCTTAAAGGCTATACCTTAAACCCTAACCCTAACCTGAAGGCAAAAATGCTAAACCTAAAACACTAAACCCTATATGTTAAGAAACACCCTAAACCTAAAATTTTAAGCTCTAAGCCCTATCAAATCCTAAATCTTATGTGCTAAACCCTATGCTCTATATAATAAACATAAATAACCCTAAAAATCATTACCTAAAAACCCAAAGCTCTAAACCGTAAACCCTAACCTAAAATCCTAAATTCTAAACTTTAAACCCTAAACCTTAAAAGACCCTAAATCTTAAAATAAACCCAAAAATAATTTAAAACCTATTATAAAACCCTAAGCTCTAAAAACTACATCCAAAAAATCCATACATCCTAAACCTAAAAATAACAAAAAGAAAACCTAAGTCCTAAACCCTAAGAACCACTTAACCCTTTAAATACCCAAAACCCTCAAAAACCAACCTAAAAAACACTAAAAAAAACCAAAGCACTAAACCCTACAAAAAAACCCCAAAAAAAAACTAAGCTCTAAACCTGTTAAACCTAACCTCAAACCCAAAATCCTAAAGCTAAATCTTAAGAAATTCTAAATTAAACCCTTAAAATCATTTAAAAACCTTAAGCTCTAAACCATAAATCCTAAAAATCTGTAAACCGTAAGCCTGCACAAAAATCCCAAAACCCTAAACCCTAGGAATCACATAGCGCTCGAAACCCTAAAAGAAAGTCAAATTAACATAAAAATCTCTCAGATCAAGCATTATATAGACCTCAATTGTATATGATAAACCCTAAAACCAAAATAAAATCATTAACCTAAAACCTATAACCTAAAAAAATCCTAAGCCCCAGGCACTAAACCCTGACCTAAAATTGAAAATCCTAAATCTAAAACCCTAAGAAACAGTAAACCCTAATTGTGAAGAAACCCTAAATTCTATAGATCCTAAATAAACCCTATAACCCATTTTGAATCCAAACAAAACCTATGATCTAAACCATAAACCCCAACAAAACCCTAAAACCACTTGACTATTAAACCCTAAAAGATACTTAAATGTTAAGCCCTAAACCAGAAACTTTAAGCTCTTATCCTTATGAAAACAAAAATCTAATATGCTAAACCCTAAAACCCTAAGCCCTAAACAAGAAACATTTATAACCCTAAAAACCTTAAGCTAAGTTCCCAAACCCCTAAACTCTAAACACTGGCCTAAAACAAAAAATTATAAACCTAAATCCCTATATCTTTAAATAAATGAAAAATATTAATATAAAACCCATTACAAAACCCTAAAATCTAAACCCTAAATTTTATTAGTACGTAAATTCTATACATAAAAACACACAAAAAAGTAATCCTTGAACCCCAAACCCTAACAAATATTTTACCCTTTAAAACCCTAAAAAATTCAAAAAACCCTAAACCAAATAATCTCTAATCCCTAAACCTTATAAAGCACTAAATCTTATATTCCAAACTATTAAAACACAAAAAATCATAAGCTAAAATCCCCAAAGCACTAAACCTTAAAACCTAGATAAAACCTTTAACCTAAAACCCTATACCTAAAAATAACCCTAAGCGCTAAACACTAAAAAAATAGCTAAATCCTAAACCTAATACCGTAAGAAACGCTAAATGGTGAGAATTGCTAAATCTTATAAACCCTAATATTAACCCAAAAACCCATTAATCCCATACAAAACCCTATGATATTAACTCTAAATCCTAAAAACCTATAAACTTTCAAACTAAAAAAAAAACTAAACCCTAAACCATAGAAAACCCTAAGAAACACTAAACCATTAAAAATCCTAAAAAATCCCAGAAACCCCTAAACATATAGAAACTCAAACTTCTATGCTTTATAAAGCCCTAATTCCTATATGCTAAACCCTTAAAAACACAAAAAAAAACCCTAAGCCCTAAAACCTAGACCTTAAGCCCCTAAAAACCTTCACTAAAAAAACTCAAACCACTAAACCATAAAATCGTAGAAAAAAACCTATCCTAAAAACCATAACCTACAAAAAACCATAAGGTTTAAACCCTAACCCTAACCTAAAACCCTAAATCATAAGTCTACAAGTATAAAAAAACACCTAAATCCTAAACATTAAGAAACCCTAAATTCTATAAATCATAGAATAAACACTAACAATCATTACAAAACCCTCTAAAATCCTAAATCCTAAAAATTCATAAACCCTAAACCTTAAAAACACTAAACAACCCAAGCCCCTAAATCATAAATAATAAAAAGACCTAAGAATCATTTAATCCTTAAAAATACTAAAAAAATAAAACGCCTAAATTTAAAAACTTTAAGCTCTAGACCCTATAAAGCGCTTAATCATCAGTAAGCCATAAAAAACACAAAGCACACTAAGCCCTATGTCCTAAATGTATAAAATCTTCAAAATCCTAACCTAAAATAACCTTAGTCATAAACACAAAACTCTAACCTCAAACCTTAAATACAAAACCTAAAACTCTAAGAAATTGTAATACCTAAACCTTATGAAACCCTAAATCCAATAAACGTAAAAGCCATTTAAAAGCTCTACAAAATCCGAATATCTATATCCTTAATCAATATATTCTGTAAACCCTAAAACTATAAAATACATAAAATTCTAACCCCTAAACCCTTAAAACCCAAAGAAATACTTAACCCTTATACACCCTAAAAAAAATACAAAAAACCCTAAACCTAAAATAACACAAAAGCCCCTAAATCTAAAAACTCTAAGTTTTAAACCCTATAAAGCCCTATGTCATAAACACTAAACCCTAAAAAACAAAAAAAAAACTAAGCATTAAACCCTATATTTATATATTCCTAAAGACAATATCCTAAAAACTACAAATCCCTAAACGTTAAAAGTCATTAAACAAAAGACCATAATCCCTAAACCCATACCTCAAAAATTAGAAAAATCATAACATAAATATCTATAAGCCCTAGACCTTGACCCCAAACCTAAAAAACACCAAGCCTTATTCCCTAAAACCTACCCTAAAACTCTTAATCTTAAACCTAAAAACATCAAAAACTAAAAACCCTAAACATTAAGAAACCCTCAATCCTATAAACCCTAAAATGAACACTAAAAGCCATCATAACCTACAAAAACCCAAAGCCTAAACCCCAAGAACAAAGATAAAACTCATAGCCAAAAACTCAAAACATAAAAAATCCCTAATCCATAAACCCTAAATCCTAACCTAAAACTCAATATCCTAAACCTAAAACTCGAAGAAACCCTCAACCTTAAACCTTAAAATCCTAAATCGTAAGAACCATTTAATGCCCCTACAAAACCCGAAGCTCAAAACCCTAAATCAAAATAATCCATAAACACTAAATTGATAAAACATATTAAAACCCAAAGCCCTAAACCATGAAAAACCCAGAGAAATAGTTAACCCTTAAAAACATTTAAAATATCCAAAAAAAACCTACACCTAAAAAACTCTAAGCTTTAAACCCTATAAAGGCCTAAATTATATATGTTAAACCCTAAAAATAAAAAAGAAACCCTAAGTACTAAACCATATACCTATAAATTCTTAAAGACCTTATCATGAAAATATGAAGCCCTAAAGTCTAAAAAAAAAGAGCCTTAACCTTAAATCCAGTACCGATAAAATCAATAAAATCTTATCCTAAAAACCCTAATCCCTAAACTCTAAAATTTTAAATAAAGCCTTAGCCATAAACTTAATACCTATAAAATCCAAAAAATCTTAACCTAAAAAACCTAAACACTAAACTCTTAACCCAAACCTAAAATACCAAGCCTAAAAACCATAACACATATTTCTCTAAAACCTAACCTAAAACTCTTAATCCTAAACCTAATACACTAAGAAACAATAAACCCTAAACTTTACGAAACCCTAAATTCGACAAAACCTAAAATAAATAATAGAAACATTGACCTACAAAACCCCAAAGCCATAAACCTTTAATACCTAGATATAACCCATCACCTAAAACCCTAAAATTAAACAAACCCAAATATCTAAACCCTAAACACTTACCTAAATCCCAATATTCTAAATATAAAATCCTAAGAAATCTTAAGCCCCAAATGATAAGAAATCCTTACTCCTATAAAAACCTGATATAACCCTTAAAAATCATTTAAAATCGCTAAAAAACCCAAAGCTCTAAACCCTATATCCTAAAAATTTATAAACCTTAAATAATAAAAACATAAAAAAAACCTAAGAATGACATAACCCTTAATAATCCTAAAAAAATGTAAAACCCCTAAACTAAAAAATAACTTTTAGCTCTACATCCAAAGTCATATATGCTAAACCCTAAAAAATACAACAAGACCCTAAGCCCTAACCCCTAATCCAAAGCTCCAAACCCTAAAAATCTAGATAAAACTATTCTTTTAAAACTCTTTAACTTAAAAAAAACGTGAGCCCTAAAACTTGAATTCTAAACTTAAAACACTTCCCCACTTAAAAAAAACCCTAAACACTATATATAAAAAAAGATTTTTTCTCTAGATTCTCTCTAGCACCTGATTCTTGCGTTCAACCCTAGCTGCTGCTTCCTGATATTCACTGAAATGGAGGATTCGCTGCCGATGGAGCCACGTTGGCCACCTGATAAGGATAAATCGTAGAGTGTTTATCCAAAAACAAAAAAACAGTCCACAAATGCAGCGGACAATTCCTCGAAATTGCGTGAGGAGAGTCATATCGTGATTTCTGTAGAGGAATCGGACTGGCAAAGAATGTTGTGGAGTTAGCAGATTCTGGTTTGCTACTGTTTAAATTGAAGGCTTAAATGTAATTCTAAATCGCGAAAGTGGAGAGGAACGATCGCGACTAAGTTCTGTTCCAAATATGAATCGCTATTTGACATATTGGAGAACTGGTAAATCTCCTGAATCTCAAAAGGAATTTCGTCGAGGTTCTCAGATGAAATACGTGAATCCAAATATTGGGATTGGTTTTAGTGAACTGGGTGTACGAAAGTCAGAGAAATAGAAACCAAAAAAGAGCGCATGTGTCGATTTGAGTTTGGGAGGTAGTGAAGGATCTCCGATCCACATTAATGATGATGGGTGTCAAGGAAAGGTCTCCAGTATTGAACATTTTTATTATTCTTGAAAAAGTGAGGGTACTAATCATAATCCACAATATGCTGCTAATCTAAAAGGTTATGAAAATCTTCAAGAAATCAGCAAGAATAGGGTTGATAGACAACAACTTGTTGTTGGTAGCAATGGGAATGGAGGTATTGGTTCTGGCTGTGGCAAGATTATTGTAGCTACAAATGCATATAATGATACTATTAAAAATGTTGAGGATTTAGTTGAATTAGCTATAACTGGGAATGATAGGAATGGGGGTGCAATTGGTATTGCTGCAAGGTACAATCAACCACCATTTCCACAAATCTCTATAAACTTTTTAGGACCTAGACAACAACCTAACTTAAATATGAAAGGTCAATGAGGTTATGGAAAATTTATTGAAATAAAACCAGCTGATAAACAAGAACATGAACCTTATACACTTATCCAGACTTATGATGCCAGACTTAAGATGTAACTTGAAAAAACTGCAGCTCCCATTTTGTTTAGAAACCTAAGATTACTATGAAATAAGCCAGACCTGCTGTTATTTTTAATGTAGAAGATTTTCTCATTAAATGGAGCGACAAGTGTAAATATACTCTAATTGGCAAGTTTAGTAATGTAATGCCTAATGTGGACATGTTTAGACAGAGTTTTATAAATATAACACAGTTATCAGGGGTTAAAGTTGATCATTTCAATGCTAAACATGTCTATATTGATTTAGATAATTAACTTGATTTCATAACAATTTGGACTAAACAAAGAATGACTATTGAGGGGCAGCCTATGAGAATTGAAACTTGGATAACCTACCTTTAAACCTATAGAAGAAACTCCAATAATGCAAGTTTGGATAGTTCTTCTAGAGCTTCCTTGGCATTGTTATTATAAAGATATCCTAATAGCTTTATTGGCCCCAATTTGTAAAGTTCTATATCGAGACAATGCTACGGTTAACAAGATTAGGGGGGTAGCATGGCAATGGTTAGAATCAATCTAGATCTTACAAAGGAAAGACCTAACATGTGTGGATTGGTTGTGATGAAGAGGATCTGAATATATGTCAATGGAAATGTATTGAGTATGAAAATGTGTCTACATAATGTCCTTATTGCAAACACCAAGGGCACATGATCACTGATTGTACTGTTAGGATAAGAGATGAAGAGTTTAATCAAAGAAAATAGCTAGAAGCTATCATTAAGGACAAGAATAATTAAAGAAAAAACAATGGTGCAGGGGATATGAAGCAAGCTTCACAAATTAAAGGTGGAATGCAGAAAGGTAAAAAACCTGCAACGATTAAATCAATAATCCACCAGATTCCATAAATGGTAGAGAAAGGAGATAATTGACAATAACAAATAAAGCAAACAACAGTTTGGGAACCTACAGTTCAAGAAAAAAACAAGGTAAATCAACATACGGTGCCAGGTATGGTTCGCAGCATCCCTATTCATAATGATTTTGATACTTTAAATATGCAGGAACAAGGTACAAATACATTAATTCAATTGGAGATGAGTTCTTCCTCAATAAACGGAGACCAACCAGAACATACAGAGGAACGACCTAAGATAAATATGCAGGAACAACAAAAAACTGTTGAAATGCAGATTTGTTTGCAGGGGATGGAGTTGAGTGATTCACAACAAAAAGTCATGCAGGCCATGCACAGCAGAATGTAACAGGCAATGTACATATTATAGGTAATCCAAGTTTCAATCTGTTACCAAGTATGAAAGTTTATGCATCTAAATATCCTACAAATTTATGTGAGACTAATACATGTGTAGAGGAGGGAGGCAGTGGCACTGGTGTAGGTACAGGGATTGGTTTGAAGAAGAAAATGGCGGTTGAAACTAGGAAAGAAGGGCAATGCATCGAGCTTAGAGTGCCTGCTCTTATTACAGATTCTAGCAGTCAAGAAACTGCAAACAACACCAAACATCAATAGCAAGATAAAACAATGGAAGGAAGTTCTCCACAAGATGAAGAATATCCACAAACAGTTATTACATATCCAAATCAAGACCGAGTAAAAAAAGAAGAAAACAATTAAAAAATGACTAGGGAAGGAATAGTATCAGCTATAAAAAACATGAAGAAGTGGATAAATATAGCCATATAGTGTCTCAGGATGAGTATGATAATGATACTCGATCTTTAGACAGTAAGGAAGATGAAGAAGAGGTAAAATCACCTTCCACACTAACTATGAAAAAGAAATATAAGAACTAAAACACAAACAAGGGTTGTAACCAAGAGGAAGAAAGATTATAAGACATAATCTATGTTCGAAGAACACTAGAAGGCCAATCAAAAGGGCTAGAAGTAGAGGCTTATGATAATACTTAAAGTTGTGTATTATAGTACTATTATATTTTGCATGTTGTATATTGTAGATGTACAATTTTTTTTTATCATCCAAGTCTTTGATTAGAATAGGCTATTTTATGTTAATAGACTTTTTTGAAATGGGAGAGTCTCCCTCTTTTATGAATTATTAGGAAAATATTTAAAAGGAGTCCTCCATAGGTGCTTAGTTTCTTTTTTATCACAATTTGATGTATCAGGTTGAGTTGATGAACCTTAGGAAATTTGTCGACTCATAACCCACCTTAGGATCGGAGGTAGGGTCTATGCCCCACCCTATGTACTTTTGTTTTTAATAAATGTTAAGGCTTGGTGGTTTTGCTCAGCCCCTGACCAACCACAAGGCTCGTTAACCCAAAAAAAACACTCCCCCTCCTAGTATTTTGTTTTTGTTTATTTAAATTAAAGGGTTGGGGGTATTATAAAGCCCCTGACCCCATCAAGGGTCATTCAAATAAATTAAAAAAAAACATATAACACTAAAAAACCATAAACCTTAAGAAAACCTAATTTTTATAAATCATAAAATAAACCCTTAAACCATTTTAAACTCCTACAAAAATCCTAAGATCTAAACCCTAGATACTAAAAAAATCCCTAAACCCTAAATCTTAAGAAACCCTAAATCTTATAATATCTATAATAAATCCTGTAACCATTCAAAACTATTACGAAACCCTATCTAAACCAAAATCCCTATAAATCCTAAGAAACACTTAACAAATAAAAACTACAAAAAGTTAAAACCTGCTAAACCTTAAATTATAAGCTTTAAACGTTATAAAAAATGCACGAAAAACCCAAAATCGTAAGCCCTAAACAATAAACCTATGAAATCGTAGAAAACCTTCACCTAAAAAATCTAAACCCCTAAACCCTAAAACCAAGATAAAACCTTTAACCTAAAATCCGAAACATAAAAAAAAAAAACTAAATCCAAGCCTAAAACTCTAAATGTTAAACCTAAAATTCTAAAAAACCATAAACCGTAAGAAACCACAAATCATATAAAACCTAATATAAAATCATAATTTTTTTTAAACAACTTCAAATCCCTATGTTCTAAACCCTAAATTTTAAAAATACATAAACCTTATACCAAAAAACACTCACAAAAAAACAAAGTTATAAACGCCAGAAAACCCCTAAACCTAAAGAAAATCGATGCTCTAAACCTTATAAAGCCTAAATCAAATAATCTAAACCCTAATAACACACAAAAAAAAAAACTCAAAGCCCGAAACCCTAACCAATAAGATCCTAAGAAAATCTTAACCAAAAAACATAAAGACCTAAACCTAAGAACATAAATAAAACCCTTAACGTAAAACACCAAACATAAAAAAAACCCTCAAGTTCTTGACCTTAACCTATAACTCTAAATCATAAACCTAAAACCCTAACAAACACTAAACGCAAATTCGTAAGAAACTCTAAAATTAACCCTATAACGAACCCCTTCAGAACCCTATGATGTATACAATACACCGTAAAAACCTCTAAGGAACACTTACATATCAAACCCTTAAAAAACATTAAAAAAAACCCTAAACCTAAAATTTAAAGCTCGAAACCCTATCAAACCTAGAATTTCACATGTGAAACCCTAACAACGCTAAGCACTAAACCATAAAAACCATAACCTAAAAACCCAAATCCCATAACCTTAAAACCTAACAAAAATGAGTAACTTCCAAACCTAAAATCCTAAGCCTTAACAGACCCTAAATCTCAAAATAAACCCAAAAATTCATTTAAAACTCATACAAAATCCTAATCTCTAAACCCTATGTCTTAAAAGATCGTAATAACTAAACCTAAAAAATATTTTTTTTTTAAAAAAAAACTAATATCTATACCCTAAACCCAGAAAATCTTAACCCTTAAAATCTCTAAGAATAGAAAAACCCATAAAGCCAAAAAATTTCTAAGCTCTAAACTATATCAAGCACTAAATAATATTATCCCAAACCCTATAAAACACAAAAAACCTGTGCCTAAAACCGCCAAATCCCTCAACCCTAAAACCTATTTAAAACCTTTAACCTTAATCAATATACCTAAAAAACCCTATGGCCAAAAGCAGTAAACCCTAACCTAAAACCCTAAATCCTAAACCTAAATCCATAAGAAACGCTAATCCTTGAGAAATACTAAATCCTTTAAACCATAATATAAACTAAAAATCCTACAAAGCCCTAAGCTATAAACTCTAAACCCTAATAATTTGTAAACATACAAACTAAAAAAAACACAAAACAAAATAAGCCTTACACCCTTGAAAATCCTAAGAAACACTCAACCCTTAAATACACTAAAAATACTCAACAACCCAAAACTCTAAGTTCTATTCCCTATAAAGCCCTAAATCCAATATGTTAAACCCTAAAACAAACACACACACAAAAAAATTAAGCCCTAAGACCAAAAAAACCTCCACTTAAAAGACTCAATCCCCTCAAACAAATAAAAGTAGAAAAAAAAACCTATGCCTTAAACCCTAAACGTTAATCTAAAACCCTAAATCCTAAACCTAAAGCCCTAAAAAAACCTAAATCCTAAATATTAAGAGATCATAAATCCTATAAATCATAATATAAACCCTAAAAATCATGATAAAACCCTATTCTCTAAACTCTAAATTCTAAAAAAGTTTAAAACCTAAATCATAAAACAAAAAATCCCAAGCCCCTAAACAATAAACACGAAAAATCCCTAAGAAACATTTAATCCTTAAATATCCTGAAAACCCCTAAACCTAAAAAACATTAAGCTCTAAACACTTTAAACTCATAAACCTCATATACTAAACCTAAAATCACAAAAACACCCTACGCTCTAAATCCTAAAGGTATAGAACACACAAAAACCTTAACCTACAAAACCCAAATCCATAAACACTACCTAGAAAAAATCCTTAGCTTAAGAGTATAAATCTAAAAACCTCCTAGCCTTAAAACCTAAACTCTAACCTAAAACCATAAGAAACCATAATCCCTACACCTTATGAAACCCTAAATCAAATAAACCCTAAAAACTACTTAATACCCCTATAAAACTCGGGTCTCTAAACCCCAAATCTTAATAATCTGTAAAAGCTAAACCTATAAAACATATAAAAATTCTTAGCCCTAAATCCTAAGACCTAAAAACCCCAAAACCCCCTAAACCAAAAAAAAAATGCAAATCTCTAAACACTATAAATCTCTAAATCGTGTATGCTATACCAAAAAAAAAAATACTAAACCCTTTACCTATAAATTCCTAAAGACCTTATCCAGAAAAAGCAACACCCTTAAACCCTATTTTTTTTTTTTTAAAAAAAAAAAACCTAAGCCCTACACCCTATGCTTATAACATCCTGTCACGACCCAAAACGAGCCGCGAGTGGCACCCACACATACCCTACTATGTGAGCGAACAAACCAATCTAATCCCCAACATTTCAACCATAATAAACAGAAAATAATGCGGAAGACTTAAAACTCATTACTATAACCAATAAATGACTTCTAAAATTTAATACTTATTATTCCCAAAATCTGGAATTCATCACCACAAGAACATTCTATCCTCAATTACTAAATCTAAGAGTATCTAGGAAGCTAAAATAAGTAAACAGATGGTCCATGTTCGAACTTCAAGGACATCAAGACTTGAATGAGAGAGAATCCAGTCCGAGCTGGGAACAATAGCTCACCCTGAAATCTGTCGTGATGAAGACTGGCTAGAGTTGAGGACGAGTCGAAGTCGATGGTACGTTTGCTGTACTCCACAAATAACAAAGAGAAACATACAGGTAGTGGTCAGTACAAGACACAAGTACTGAGTAGGTATCATCGGCCAACTCAAAATAGAAAGCAATATATATCAGATAATAACATAAAATCAGCCATAGTACTTAACAGGTGACAACAACAAGTACCATAACCATTGGCCACAACACTAAGCACATCTATGAGGACTAAAGCCTCCGCACCATACTCATTTGGGAAACAGGTTCTTTAAGTCTGAGTATATTAGAATAATTCAAGATTCACTCTCTTTACTATCCTGGTGTCGGAACGTGACACTTCGATCCTCTCAATATTCACTCATCTTACTATCCTGGTGTCGAAACGTGACACTCCGATCCCCTACTATCCTGGTGTCAGAACGTGACACTCCGATCCCCTACTACTACGTGTCGATTCGTGACACCCGATCCTCTACTATCCTGGTGTCGGAACGTGACACCCCATCCTCTACTATCCTGGTATCGGAACGTGACACTCTGATCCCCTGCTACTACATGTCAGTTCGTGACACCCGATCCCCTAATCTCATTCTTTCAGTTCATCAAGCCTTCTTTTATGCTAAGGCATCATCATTTACAAAGAGGTTTTAAGGTTTAAGATTCAACAGCCTCATCATGCTAATTCATCACAATTACTTAATCACATAATGCAAGCACACAATTAAGCATATAGAAGACTTTACAAAATTACCCAATACATATCAATCGCTATTTAGAGTTTACTACGGAATAGCATAAACCATAACCTACCTCCACCAAAGAATCAAGAATCAATCAATCTACTTCTCCAATGCTTTGCTTTCCTCTTCGTTTCTCCCTCTCTCGTTCGTTCTCCCCTCTTCTCTCTGTTCTTTCTATTTTTCCTTATTCAAACTCTTTTTCTTTTACCCTAATTACCATATAATTAAGTATAAAATATGGTAAAAGTAACACACTATTTATTCCAAGGTTATCTCCTTTAACCCCCAAGTAATTGAATTATTAACATTAAACCACTAACTTTATAATAATAAGCAGGAATAGTTCAAAACACCCCTTAAAATCTTTTAACAGAAATCCGACCCAGTCAGGGTTACGTTGCCTGTGACGGTCCATCGTGCATGCGACGGGCCGTCCTGCTGAGTCGTCACAGAGTTCAGAGACTCAAATTCAATAAAGAGTCTGTGACGGTCCGTCGTGCTTTCGACGGTCCGTCCTGCTCTTCCGTCGCGAAGTTCAGAGAGTTGTTCTCAGTACCCAATTTTCCAGAGTCTAATTTTTTTGGAACGAGACCCCCTCGACGGTCCGTCGAGCCCATGACGGTCCGTCGTGGGATCCGTCGACCCAGACAGTTATTACCAGAAATAAATCTACTGCTCAAAACGACTAAATAGGTCATTAAAAAAATGAACCTACAAAAGCCCTAAATCTTTAACCCTAACTAAAAACCTAGAACCCTATGAAACAATAAACCCTAAACGTTAAGAAATCATATCAACCTTAAAATAAACAAAAAAACCTTAATAATAAAAACCCAAAGCCACTAAGCCCTAAAAACGTAGTTAAAATCTATAACCTACAACCCTAAACCTAATAAAGCATAAGCCCTTAACCCTAAACCCTAACCTAAAACCCAATATCCTAAACTCAAAATCCTAAGAAACCCTAAACCCTAAACTATATGAAACACTAACACTTATGAACCCTAATATAACCCATGAAAACGTTTAAAACCTTCAAAAAGTCCTTAGATCTGAACCATAAATCCTAAAATTCGTAAACATTAAACATTAAAAACACACAACAAAAACCCATAAGAGAACATAACCTTACAAAACCCAAAACCCCAAACCTATAAAAACTCTATGTTCTAAACCATAAGTTATAAGCTAAATCCTAAAAAAAAAACCCATAGGCCCTAAACATTAAGACTATAAAACCCTAAAAACGTAACATTAAAAACCCAAAGCCCTAAACCCTATAAAACCTTTAACCCAAAACCGTAAACCCTAACCTAAACCCTTAATAATATACATAATGCCATGACGAACCCTAAACCTTAAGTAACCCTAAATCCTATAAATCTTAAAATAAACCCTAAAATCCATTGTCAAGTCCAACAAAATTCTAAACTCTAAAGCTTTATAAATCCTAAATCCTATAAATTCTAAAATAAACCCCAAAACCATTTAAAAATACATACAGTTCAACCTAAAAAAATATAAAACCCCTAAACCATCAATTCTAAGTACTAAACCTTATAGAAAATCACAAAAAATTCTTATCCCTAAACCATAAACCTATAAATAATCTGAAACCCTAAACCCTCAAACCTAGACAAGACCCTAAGCCCTAAACCCTAAATCGTAAAACCAAACCTACAACTCTAAATTCAAAAATTAAAATCCTAAGAAACTCAAACCTTAAGTAACCCTAAATCCTTTAAACCCTAATATAAACCATGATATTGTTTAAAACCACTACAAACCCTAATCTCTAAACCCTAAATCATAAAAATACGTAAACATTATACCTAAAAACACAAAAAACTAAGCAATAAACAATAGAAAACCTAAAACCCAACTAACCCTAAATCCTAAACCCTAACCTAAACCCTTGTTCCTAACCTGAAACCCTTGATCTTAAACTAAAAACCGAAAATCCAATAATTAAATCCTTAAAAGGCACTAAAAGCAATTATTTCAACTACTACAAAATCCTAAACTCTAAACCGTAAATCCTAAAAATCCACAAACCCTAAACCTAAATACAAAAAAAAACTAATCTCAAAATTCTATATAATAAAAACCCTTAAGAAACAGTTAACACTTAAGAACAAAAAATACAAAAACCGTTAAGTCGAAAAAACCTCTAAGCTATAAACCCCTAAATCGTATATACTAAACCCCTAAGGAACACTTAACACTTTCAAATCCTACAAAAATACAAAAAAAGCTCTAAGCTATAAACCCCTAAGATCTAAATCATATATATTTCTAAATCATATACACTAAACCCTAAAACTACAAAAAAAATAAAATACCCTAAGCTCATAACTCCAAACCTATATAATCCTAAAAAACCTTAACCTAAAAAATCTAAACCCCTAAAACCTAAGAAACCTAGACTACACCATTAACCTAAACCCTATACCTAAGGAAACCCTAAGCCCAAAACTATATACCCTAACCTAAAACCCAAAATACTAAACACAAAACCTTAAGAAAGCCCAAATCCTACAAACCCTTAAACCACTTCAAATAAATAAAAAGCCCTACCTTTAACCCTAAAACATAAAAAACCCATAAATGCTAAACCTAAAAAACACTAAAAAAAACACAAAGCCCTAAAACCTAAGAAACACTTATCCTAAAAACCCTTGAAACACCTAAACCTAAAAGTCTCTAAGCTCTAAGCCCTAAAAACCCTTAATCTAAAAAACCAAAGATATGGACCCTAAGAACCTAGGTAGAAACATTTACCTAAAACCCTAAACACTAAAACCTAAGCCCAAACCTCAAACCCTAACTCCTAAAGTAAAAATCCTTAGAAACATTAAACTTTAAACCTAAAGAAACTCAAAACATACCCCCAAAACCAATAAAACCTAAATTAATCCCTAAAAAAACATTTCAAACACCTAAAGACTAATCTCTAACCCCTAAATTCTAAAACTCTTCACACCCAAAATCTACACAACACAAAGAATCCAAATCCCTAAGACCTAATCCATAAAAAACCATGACAAATACATAACCCTTAAAAACCCTACACCCCCCCCCCCCAAAAAAAAAGAAACACTAAAACATAAAAAAATCTAAGCTCTAAACCCTATAGATCCCTAAATCTTGTATGTTGAAATCTTAAAATACACAAAAAAACTCTTTAACCTATAGAATCATAAAAAACATAACCCAAAAGACCTAAACACTAAAAACCTTAATGAAACGCTTAACTATAGATGTAAAACCTCAAAAAACACTAAGCCCTAAAGACCAAGAGCTAACCTAGAGCTCTAAATCATAAATTGGAAATCCTAAGTAATTTTAAACCCTAATACCTCAAAAACCCAAAATCATATAAAACCTAATGTTAACCCTAAAACAATTTAAAATCCTTCTAAAACCCAAAGGTCTAAACATTAATCCATGTGAAGCATTAAACAGGTAAACTAATAAAGCAAAAAACCCTAAAACTAAAATTCGAAGCTCTAAACCCTAATCCCTAAATATTAAGCTACACCCTAAAGGCATAAAAACACCATGACCCCTAATGATATCAACCTATATAACCTTAAAACCCAAACCTGGACTAAGAAACCCATACCCTAAAATTTTCTCTCCCTAGGTGCTCTCTAACTGATGGTTTTTGTCTTCATAATGAATGGTGAATACACCACTGATGGAGCAACGCCGACCATCGGATAAGTCTCATTCTTTGCAATATTCAACTACTGATACACAAATACAAGGAGATTCCATAAATTCATCAGACGATTCTTCAAAGTTGAGGTGTGATGAAGCAATCCATGTCTCAATTTCTAAAGAAGAATTGAACTAGGCATGAAAAATTATGGAAATGGCGAATTCTAGTTTGCTACTAGTTAAACCGAGTAATGAAATGAAATCTACATCTCAAGATCCACCCCAGCTGATTTCACTAGTGCAAATGTGAGATCGCATCCTACTAGTGGAGATTGATTGACAAGTGAATCGTTTGATGAACAAACTAAATTTCAATTGAGTCCTGATGAAGTAAAGGTGTATCCAAGTACAAGGTTTGTTCTCCTTATCATGGAGAACAATATACTTAAATATTAAAGCAGGTAGCAGTTGGAATTGTAGATCTACAAAGTTCAGGTGGCGACGTCAAAACTCTGATCAACATTGGAGATGAAGGATATTGAAGAACTATTCCAAAATCTCAAGGTGTTAAATGAAATTTAATACTTGATAATCCTAATCCTACTATACTCGATTGAAGTAATTTGCAGGTTGAAGAAAATCAACACAAAAGTACAAAGAACAGGGTTGAAAATACAGTCACGACTATGGTGGAAATTTGTATCAGTTCCTTGTAAAAAAATGCAGAATAGGGCAATCAAAGATCAGTCAAAGATTTTGGAAAATTTCTACATAAAGGGGGCTGAGTCTAATTCTTATTATCAGCATCATAAAGATTTTCTTTGCTATGATTTGAGTACCCAACAATGATAAGGCTATGTACCTACACATAAGAATGATGAAGGATTATTCATAGGTAAGATAACTACTTCTATAATTACTACTCGTCGTAACAATGAACAAATTATAGATATTGTAAATGTTTGTCTAGCTGCTGTAGGTAATGGTACTGAGAGTACTGGAATTGAGGTTCAACTGTTAAGCAAAATGATGGAGCTTTGATTTAGCATTCACAATCTCAACATAATCCATTCCCACATATTTCAAACGATTTTGTAAATCATAAAGATCAGGCTAAAACTAGTGTGAAAGAATAGCAAGATTATGTCCCTTATAACGTGCACCAAAATAATTTTTATAGTAAAGAACCAGCTACATATACTGTTATTCAATACTATGCTGCTAGGCTCCAATTTAATCTAGCAAAAACAGTTGCTCTTATATCTTTTGAGACTCCTAAATTCACTATTAAGAATAATTGACGAGCTATGATTTTTAATGAAGAAGATTTCATGGTTATGTGGATTGATAGAAGTAAATTTACTTTAATTGAAATTTTAATAATGTTATTCCTAGAGTAGAGTTGATTAGACAATGTTTCATCAATCAAACTCAACTATCCGGAGGAGTTAAGATAGAACATTTCAATGCGACACGCTTACATGGACTTAGATAATGACCTTGATTTTGTGATTGTTTGGACTAAACAAAAAATAATAATTGAGGGCCATCCCAGGAGAGTTCAAGAATGGACACCTACCTTTTAACCAATTGCGGAAACACAAATTGTTCGAGTTTCAATTTGATTACCGGAATTACCTCGGCATTGTTACTATAAGGAAAATTTGGCTGCTATGTTTACCCCTATTAGAAAGGTTTTATATTTGGATAATATTACTATCAAGAAAATAAGGGGTAGCATGGCAAGGGTAGAGTTCAATTGGATCTTACAAAATATATACCTAAACATGTATGGCTTGGGTAGGATGAGAAGGATCTGACCAAAGGTAAATGGCAAAGTATTGAGTATGAAAATGTGTCTGCTTATTGTCCTTATATTAAACACCAAGGCCACATGATCAATGAGTGCACATTTCAACAAAGGATAGATATGGAAGCTGCAAAAAAGGGGGGGAAAATGCAGACACTAAGCAGCGGCACAATCCTAATAATACTGATGCAGGGGGATTGCAGCAGGTTAGACAACCTGCATAGAATACAACACAAATTTATCATATACAAGAACTAGATCAAGAAGAAAATAAGTGGCAAAGAAAAAAAAAACAAAACTAATTAAGCAACAAGAGCATGTTCCCAAGACAGCTTGGAAAACTAGAGTTATGCATCAACAAGAAAATGTGCAGGAGGTTCAGCAGTTAGTCAAAACAGAATGTTGCTACATTTATTAATTTTACTGAATTAGATAAGCAGGAATATGGTAAAAGTACATTAGGCAAGCTGTATATGAACAAGTCTACACCAAAGGATGATCAAGCTGCTCAACAATTAGAACAAACATGACATGCAGACCATGCACATATTAACATAGGTAAATTACAAAATGTAGTTACTCTAGAAGGTATGACTCCTAAATCTCAATAACAACATCATTGTATTATTTGTGATACTAAATTCGTTTGTATAGAAGCGGGAGGAACTGCAAAGATTAGTGTGCAGTGGGAGGAATTACACAGTGAAGGGTGGGTCGATGATGGGGAATGCATTGAGCTTAGATCCCCTAATAGAAGTAGCAGCCCAACTCCTCTCAAGCATGATGTTGATGATAAGATACAAGGCACACCTCATACAGTGACCATCAAAAATCAGCACCATGGTAAACTTGTTTTGCAGGAGCAGGAAAGGCATAGGAAAGATGTGGCTTTTATATGCAGTAAGGAGAACTTTGAGTTCCTGGTGAGAGCATCATCGTAACTCCTCTATGCATAATGTTGATAATCAAACTTCAGGTAAAGAATACTCTTCTGCATGGCAGATAACAAGTCATCAAAAAGGTAAGCGAATTCAACAGGAAAATAAAGGAACAAAGAATCAAAGACATCAAGAAGAAATTAAATCACCTCAGAATAGTAAGAACAAAAATAAGGCAAGATTGAGCAAAAAAAAGAAGAAATGTCTTGTCACGACCCAAAACGAGCCGCGAGTGGCACCCACACTTATCCTACTATGTGAGCGAAACAACCAATCTAAACCCCAACATTTCAAACATAATAAATAGAAAATAATGCGAAAGACTTAAAACTTATCATTAATGAAGATCGATTAAATAACTTCTAAAAACGCAATACTTATTATTCCCAAAATCTTGAAGTCATCATCACAAGAACATCTATCCTCACATTACTAATTCTAAGAGTCTCTAGAAATCTAGAATAAGTAAAAAGCTAGTCCATGCCGAAACTTCAAGGCATCAAGACGTGAAGAAGAAGATCAAGTCCAAGCTAGAAGCTTTAGCTCACCCTGAAATCTGGTGTTATGAAGAGTGGCTAGAGTTGCGGTTGGGTTGAAGACGACGGTACGTTTGCTGCACTCCACAATACACAAAAAGAAAACATACAAGTAGGGGTCAGTACAAAACACGAGTACTGAGTAGAAATCATCGGCCAACTCAAAATAGAAAATAGTATATATCAGATAATATAATAAAATCAACTACAATACTCAACAGGTAGCAATAACAAGTACTATAATCATTAATAAGTACGCCAAGTACACCCATGAGGATGCAAACCTCCATACCATACTCCTTTGGGAAATAGGTTCATTAAATCTGAGTATATTACCATAATTCAAGATTCAATCTCTTTATTCCTCTTGTGTGGGAACGTTACACTCCGATCCCCTAGTACTACGTGTCAGTTCGTGACATCCAATCCCCCTATTACTACGTGTCGGTTCGTGACACCCGATCCCCCTAATACTACGTGTCGGTTCGTGACACCCGATCCCCCTATTACAACGTGTCGGTTCGTGACACCCGATCCCTCTATTACTACGTGTCAGTTCGTGACACCCGATCCCCTAACCTCATTCTTTTAGTTCATCAAGCCTTCTTTTATACCAAGGCATCATCATTAACAAGAGGTTTTCAAGATTTAGGATTCAATGGCTTCATCATGCTTATTTCATCACAATTATATCATCACATCAATGCAAGCATACAATTAAGCATATAGAAGGGTTTACAACACTACCCAATACATACCATTCGCTATTAAGAGTTTACTACGAATAGCATAAAAACTATAACCTACCTCCACCGAAGATTAGTGATCAAGCAAGCAAATTCCCCAAAGCTTTGTTTTCCTCTTCGTCTCTCCTCTCTCTCGATCGTTCTTCTCCCTCTCTCTGTTCTTACTATTTTTCTTATTCAACCCTCTTTCTTTTACCCTAATTAGCATATAATTAAGTATAAAAGATGATGGATTAACCCATTAATTAATTCAAGGTTATCTGCTTTAACCCTCAAGAAATTGGATTATTAATATTCAACCACTAAATTTATAATTATAAGCAGGAATAGTCCAAAACGCCCCTTAAAACATTTAACAGATATCCGACCTAGCCTGGGATTACGCAGTATGTTACGGGCCATCGTGCCTGCGACGGTCCGTCCTGCTGAGTCGTCACAGAGTTCAGAGACTGATATTTACTGAAGGGCCTGTGACGGTCCGTCATGCCCTTGACGGTCCGTCCTTCCATTTCATCGCGAAGTTCAGAGAGTCGATCTCAGCACCTAAATTTCAGAATTCTAAGTGTTTTGGAACGAGACCCCCTCGATGGTCCGTCGTGCCCATGACGGTCGGTCGTGGGATCCGTTGTCTCAGCCAGTTTTTCTAGAAATAAAATCTGCTGCTCAAAACAACTAAACAGGTCGTTAAAATAGATACCAATTTACCCATCGTTCGTCCTCGAACGATCACAAGAAAAGAAACAAGGGCGAAAGGAATAATTGAATTTGTAAACAGGTGCGGTTATCTTTCTTGCATATCATCCTCCTTCTCCCAAGTGGATTCTTCAACTGGTCGATTCTTCCATTGAACCTTGATGGATGCAATCTCTCTTGACCTCAACTTGCGGACTTCTCTATCTAGAATAGCAACAGGCTCCTCCTCATAAGAAAAATTCTCATCAAGCAGAACTGAATCCCAACGAATGGTGTAGTTTCCATCTCTATGGTATCTTTTCAACATAGACACATGAAATACTGGGTGCACTCCGGACAGTCTTGGGGGCAAGGCTAGTTCATAAGCTACCTCCCCCACGCGCTTCAGAACTTCAAATGGAACAATATACCTTGGGCTTAGCTTACCTCGCTTACCAAACCGCATCATCCCTTTCATGGGTGAAACCTTCAGCAAGACTTGCTCACCCTCCATAAACTCCAAGTCCCTAACCTTTCGATCTGCATATTCTTTTTGTCTACTTTGAGCCGCTAAAAGCTTTTCTTGAATGCATTTCACTTTATCTAACGATTCTCTCAGAAGATCAGTACCCTACGGTCTAACTTCAAATGCATCAAACCACCCAATCGGAGACCTACATCTTCTTCCATACAGTGCCTCAAATAGGGCAATATCAATACTTGAGTGATAGCTATTGTTGTATGAGAACTCTGCTAAGGGTAAGAAGTTATCCCAATGACCACAAAATTCTATCACACATGCACGAAGCATATCCTCCAACACCTGAATCGTTCGCTCAGACTGACCATCGGTCTGAGGATGGAACACAGTACTAAGGTCCAACCTAGTACCCAATTCCGCATGCAATGTTTTCCAAAACTTAGAAGTAAACTGCGTACCTCTATCCGATATGATGGAGAGTGGAACCCCATGCAATCGAACAATTTCTGAGATGTAAAGTTTGGCTAACATCTCTGCATTGTAAGTCACCTTAACCGGAATGAAGTGAGCAGACTTAGTTAACCTATCAACGATTACCCAAATGGAGTCATACTTACCCATTGTCTTTGGAAGACCAACCACGAAGTCCATTGCAATTCTCTCCCACTTCCATTCCAGAATGGGCATTCTCTGAAGTGTTCCTCCAGGCCTCTGGTGTTCATACATTACTTGCTGACTATTTGGACAATTGGCAACAAACTCCACAATGCCACGCTTCATCCTACCCCACCAAAAATGTTGCTTTAGGTCACGATACATCCTAGTTGCACCAGGATGTATAGAGTACCTTGATCTATGAGCCTCAGTGAGAATAGTGTGAATCAAATCATCGACGCGGGGTACACATACCCTTCCCTTAATCCTCAAAACACCTTCCTCATCGATTGTTGCTTCTTTAGCCTCTCCTCGCAATACCTTATCTCGAATCCGGTTCAGTTTCTCATCATTAAACTGTTTTCCCTTAATCTTGTCAATAAAGGAAGATCTTGCCTCCACATAGGCCAAAAACCCTCCCTTCTCATTTACTTCTAGCCTCATGAGGTCATTAGCCAGAGTCTGAACCTCCCTAGCCAACGGGCGCCTGGAGACCTGTAAGTGAGCTAGGCTTTCCATGCTCCCTACTTTTCTACTTAACGCGTCTGCCACAAAATTAGCCTTTCCTGGGTGATACAAGATAGTAATATCGTAGTCCTTCAGTAGTTCCATCCATCTCCTCTGTCTCAGATTCAAATCTTTCTTAGTAAAGACATAATGTAGGCTACGATGATCCGCATAGACTTCACACTTAACCCCATATAGATAGTGTCTCCATTGCTTTAATGCAAACACTACCGCAGCCAACTCCAAATCATGGGTCGGATAATTACGTTCGTGCACCTTTAATTGCCTCGAAGCATAAGCAATTACATTCTTCTCTTGCATTAGCACTGCACAAAATCCCGAATAGGATACATCACAATAGACAATGAAATTCTTACCGTCCACTGGCAGGGTAAGGATTGGTGCGGTAGTCAACAAAGTCTTGAGCTTCTGAAAGCTTTCTTCACACTCGTCCGACCATACAAATGGAATAATCTGCTTAGTCAAATTTGTCAATTGGGAAGCAACAGAGGAAAATCCCTTGACAAATTGGCGGTAGTAGCTAGCTAAAGCAACAAAGCTCCTTACCTCTGTAACATTAGTAGGTCTTTCCCAACTCTTTACTGCTTTGATTTTAGAAGGATCCACCATCACTCCATCCTTAGAAACTACGTGCCCCAAGAAGGACACTAAATTTAGCCAAAACTCACACTTAGAGAATTTGGCATAAAGCTTTCTCTCCCTCAATATTTCCAATACCATTCTCAAGTGCTCCTCATGTTCTTTCTTGCTCTTTGAGTATACCAGTATATCATCAATGAACACGATGACAAAGAGATCCAAATAGGGCTTAAAAATCCCGTTCACTAAGCTCATGAACGCAGCAGGGGAATTCGTAAGCCCAGAAGACATTACTAAGAACTCATAATGTCCGTATCTGGTCCGAAAAGCAGTCTTGGGCACATCCGTTGTCCGTATTTTCAGTTGATGATAACCAGACCTCAAATCGATTTTTGAGAAGGTACAAGCACCTTGTAACTGATTGAACAAATCATCAATGCGAGGAAGAGGATACTTGTTCTTAATAGTTACCTTGTTCAGTTGCCTGTAATCTATGCACATCCTAAAACTTCCATCCTTCTTCTTCACAAACAAAACCGGAGCACCCCAAGGGGATGCACTTGGTCTAATGAAGCCTTTGCTCAAAAACTCTTGAAGTTGGGCCTTTAACTCCCTTAACTCAGCGGGAGCCATTCTATAAGGGGGTATAAAAATGGGGCGAGTACCCGGTTCAAGATCGATGCAGATGTCAATATCTCTATCCGGTGGCATCCCAGGAAGGTCTGCAGGAAACACATCCAAAAACTCACGGACTATCGAAATCAACTCAATTGAAGGTACTTGGGTAATATCATCCCTGAGGTGTGCCAAGAAAGATAAACAACCCTTACTAACAGTTCTCTTAGCACGAAGAAAGGAGACGATACGAACCGGATTGGAAGTGTAGTCACCCTCCCACACTAACGGATCTGTCCCAGGCTTGGCTAACGTCACAGTTTTAGCATTACAATCCAAGATTGCTAAATTTGGAGAAAGCCAAGTCATACCCAGAATTACATCGAAGTCAACCATTTCTAAGATAACCAAGTCTACATGAGTATTGTTCCCCACAAAAGTCACAAGACAAGACCTATACACCTTTTCAACTATCACAGACTCACCCACCGGAGTAGAAACACGAATAGGCATGTCAAGCAATTCACAATGTAAATTAAGACAATTAGTAAATGAGGAAGATACATTAGAAAATGTGGATCCAGGATCAAACAATAAAGAAGCCATGCAATCACAAACCAAAAGATTACCTGTGATGACAACATCATATGTCTCCGCTTCGGATCTCCCAGGGAAAGCATAACAATGGGCCCTATCAAGTGTCTGCCCATTGCCCCTACCATGTTGCGCTGCAGTAGTTCCAGTTTGCCCGTTACCCCGGCCATTTTGGTGACCACTATCACCTCGGCCACGACGTCCTCCCGAATAACGGCCTCTTCCATGACCACCTCTACCTCTGATTATTAGGGGTCTGTAACTCGGTTTTGGACAATTCCTCCTAATATGTCAAGTCTCTCCACATCCATAACATTCTCTGGATTCAAGCATAGGTCCCTGTGAGAATGACGAAGTCTGGGGATAGCCACTAAACTCAAAGAAATATTGACCGGTCTGCGGTGGACCCCAACTACAGTCTGTACTGAAGACTGGATAGGTCGTGCTGGGTAACCTCCTGAACCCTGCCCTCTGGAGTAAGAACCATTAAACTCACCTCCCTTATGAAACCTTTTAGATGTCGATGCCATGGTGAAGTCATCTGGCTTCACTCCCTCCACCTCTATCACGAAGTCTACCACTTCTTGAAAGGATTTTGCTGTAGCCGCTACCTGTAAGGCTGAAATCCACAAATCTGACCTCAACCCCTTCACAAAACGGCGAATCCGCTCTTGTGGACTGAAACAAAGTTGGGTGGCATACGATGATAATGCACGGAACCTAGCCTCATAAGCAGTAACCATCATCCTGCCTTTCTCTAGGCTTAAGAACTCATCTCTCCTCCTATCCCTCCAGGTCCGGGGGATATACTTCTCCATGAATAAGTTAGAGAACGACGCCCAAGTCATAGGTGGTGCTTGTGCGGGTTGACATTCAACATGTGACCGCCACCACATTTTGGCATTTCCTTTAAATTGATAGGTCACAAACTCGACGCCAAATCGTTCTACTATACCCATCTTATGTAGTAACTCATGACAGTCAAAGAGAAAATCATAGGCAGCCTCAGATTCAGCACCCTTGAAGACTGGAGGTTTCAATTTCAAGAACTTACTGAAAAGTTCATGCTGATCACTTGTCATTATAGGCCCTGTAGTCAACCGTGGAAACATGCCTATTTCCAATGAGGCATCCATGCGGGGAGCCACAGTAGTTGCATGTTGTACCTCCAGAACCTGAGGTGCTGGTGCAGAAAACACTGGAGGTGTCTGAACCTGATCAGATAACCCGCTAAGATAAGCAAGAACCTGATTGATCATCTCTGGGGTAGGTTGGGGTGGTAGTTCCTCATTCTGCACTTGCTTATTTTCCCCTTCCTCACCCTCTCTTACTACTTCCTCAGTCGGTGGGGGAGTCACCGCCCTAGTACTAGATGGGACAGGTACTTGTCCTCTTCCACTAGAGGACGTCCTCCCACGACCTCTACCACGACCCCTTGCCACTGCTCCTCTTCGAGCTACAGCCCCAGTGGCTGGCTCAGATGCACCCTGTCCTGCCGGTGCTGGTGTTGGCGTAGTTGTTGCTCTAGTTCCAACCATCTGCGAAATAGAGTGAAGATGGTCAGATACCAATTCGTATCACCTAAATACCAATTGGATCCAAGTAATAGCACGAAAGAAAGAAAGAATGGAATTTTTCCTAAAATCTTATAGCCTCTCAAAGAAAAGTAAAGGCGTCCCTCTACAGTTCGTCAAGACTCTACTAGACTCGTTCTTGTGTGATGAGACTAACGAACCTAATGCTATGATAGCAAGTTTGTCATGATGCAAAACGAGCCGCGAGTGGCACCCACACTTATCCTACTATCTGAGCGAACCAACCAATCTAAACCCCAATATTTCAAACATAATAAATAGAAAACAATGCGGAAGACTTAAAACTTATCATTAATGAAGATCGATTAAATAACTTCTAAAAACTCAATACTTATTATTCCCAAAATCTTGAAGTCATCATCACAAGAACATCTATCCTCACATTACAAATTCTAAGAGTATTTAGAAAGCTAGAATAAGTAAAAAGCTAGTCCATGCCGTAACTTCAAGGCATCAAGACATGAAGAAGAAGATCCAGTCCAAGCTAGAAGCTTTAGCTCACCCTGAAATCTGGTGTTATGAAGACTGGCTAGAGTTGCGGTTGGGTTGAAGACGACAGTACGTTTGCTACACTCCACAATGAACAACAAGAAAACATACAAGTAGGGGTCAGTACAAAACACGAGTACTGAGTAGATATCATCGGCCAACTCAAAATAGAAAACAGAATATATCAGATAATATCATAAAATCAACTACAATACTCAACAGGTAGCAACAACAAGTACTATAATCATTAAAAAGTACGCCAAGTACACCCATGAGGACGCAAGCCTCCATACCATACTCCTTTGGGAAATAGGTTCATTAAATGTGAGTATATTACCATAATTCAAGATTCACTCTCTTTATTCCTCTTGTGTCGGAACGTGACATTCCGATCCCCTAGTACTACGTGTCGGTTCGTGACACCCGATCCCCATATTACTACGTGTCGGTTCGTGACACCCGATCCCCCTATTACTACGTGTCGGTTCGTGACACCTGATCCCCCTATTACTACGTGTCGGTTCGTGACACCCGATCCCCCTATTATTACGTGTCGGTTCGTGACACACTCATTCTTTTAGTTCATCAAGCCTTCTTTTATACCAAGGCATCATCATTAACAAGAGGGTTTCAAGATTTAGGATTAAATAGCTTCATCATGCTTATTTCATCACAATTATATCATCACATCCATGCAAGCATACAATTAAGCATATAGAAGGGTTTACAACACTACCCAATACATATCATTCGCTATTAAGAGTTTACTACGAATAGCATAAAAACCATAACCTACCTCCACTGAAGATTAGTGATCAAGCAAGCAATTTCCCCAAAGCTTTGTTTTCCTCTTCGTCTCTCCTCTCTCTCGATCGTTCTTCTACCTCTCTCTGTTCTTACTATTTTTCTTATTCAACCCTCTTTCTTTTACCCTAATTAGCATATAATTAAGTATAAAAGATGATGAATTAACCCATTAATTAATTCAAGGTTATCTCCTTTAACCCTCAAGAAATTGGATTATTAATATTCAACCACTAACTTTATAATTATAAGCAGGAATAGTCCAAAACTCTCCTTAAAACATTTAACAGAAATCCGACCCAGCTTGGGATTATGTAGTCTGTGATGGGCCGTCGTGCCTGCGACGGTCCGTCCTGCTGAGTCGTCACAGAGTTCAGAGACTGAAATTTACTGAAGGGCTTGTGACGGTCCGTCATGCCTGTGACGGTCCGTCCTGCCATTTCGTCGCGAAGTTCATAGAGTCGATCTCAGTACCCAAATTTCAGAATACTAAGTGTTTTGGAACGAGACCCCCTCGATGGTCCGTCGTGCTCATGACAGTCCGTCGTGGGATGCGTCGTGGGATCCTTCGTCTTAGCCAGTTTTTCCAGAAATAAAATCGGTTGCTCAAAATGACTAAACAAGTCGTTACATGTCTTTAGTAAAAGACAACAAAAGGAACAGGTTAGTGGAGTTTATCAACATAAGCAACAAGAGATTGAGGAGGTAAATGAGCATAGCCATATAACTTCTAAGAATGAGTATGATGAAGATACTCAATCCTTAGACAGTAATTAAGATGAACAGGAGGTTAAATCCACCTTCCACACTGAATATAAAGAATAAATACAAGAATTTAAAGATAAACAAGGATTATCATAAAGAGGAAGGAAGACAAAAAGACATAATCTTAGTTCAGAGAACACTACAAGGACAATAATAAGGGCTAGCAGTAGATGCTTATGATAATACTTCAAGCCATGCATTAAAGAACTTATTATATGTTTTCCATGTCGTATAATGTAGATGCTACAAGCTGTTTTTTCATCGTAGTAATAATAACTATGTCTAGTTATTAGAATACGTTCTTTTAATTAAATAGACTTTTCTTGTAAAGTGGAGAGTCTCCCTAGTTTATGTATTCTTAGTTAACTATGTATTAATGGAGGAGTCCTGTCTGAGTGCTTAGTTTCTTTTTTAATACAACTTGATGTATAGGGTTGAGTTGACTAACCTTAGTAGGTTGGTCGACTTGTATTCCACCATTGGATCGGAAGTAAGGTCCATGTCCTGCTCTAACCTTATTAGGCATGGGGGTATTGCTCAGCCCCTGACCCACCACATGGGTCATTCTTTTAATTAAAACAAATATAACCCATAACCCAAAGACCTATATTCTTAAACCCTAAATAAAACCCTTACCTAGAAAACCCTAAACCTAAAAAAACTCTAAACTCTAAACACTTACCTAAAACCCTAAATTCTAAACTTAAAACACTTAACTTTAAGAAAACCCTAAATCCTAGTAAAAATCAAAAATCATTTAAACCTAGTACAAAACCCTAAATCGTAACCCTAAGTCCTAAAATCTGAAATCTTTAACCTAAAAAGTGTACCAAATACCCCCAAGTACAATACCCCAAACCCTACTCTAAGATGTAAACCTTTCAAGCCCTAAATTTTTTATGTTAAACCCTATTAAAAACCTCCAAGTCCTAAACCATAAACCTATAAAACCTTAAAACCTAGATAAAACACTTAACCTAAAACCATTAGAAATACTCATCCCTAAACCTTAAGAAATTCAAAATCCTATAAACCCTAATGTAAACCATAAATGTCGCTGAAAATCCCTTCAAAACCCTGCGCTCTAAACCATATAAGAATCCATAAACCTTAAACCTAAAAAACACAAAAAGAAACATAAGCCTAAATGATAGAAAACCCTTAGAAACACCTAACCCTAAAAATCCCATATAAAATCAAAAAATCCCTACACCCTAATCCTTAACCTAAAAACCTTGATTATTAACCTAAAAATACAACAAAACCCGAAGCGCTAATCCCTAAATTCTAAAACCCCATAAGTAATACTTCACACTTAAAAATGTTAAAGAATACATAAACCTAAAGAACCTCTGAGTTATAAACCCTATGATCCCCTAAATTGTATATACTAAACTATAAAATATACAAAAAAAATCCTAAGTCCTAAATTTTAAACCTATAAAACCCTACAACCCTTAACCTCAGGATACCAAAAACCTAAACCCTAAAAACCTAGATAACTCCTTTAAATAAACATGGTATACAAAAAATATCCTAAACCCTAACCCTAACCTAAAACCAAAAATGCCAAACCTAAAACCCTAAGAAACCCTAAACCCTATATGTTACGAATCTCTAAATCTTAAAAACTCTAAAATAAAACCCAAAATGCTTAACCTAAAACCATAAGAAACCCTAAACCCTATAAGTTACGAAATCCTAAATCCTAAAAACTCTAAAATAAACAGAAATAAACCAATCAATACCCCTACAAAACCTTATGCTTTAAACCCTAAAGGCTTTAAATCCATAAACCCTTAACCAAAAAACACAAAAACCCTAAGCCCTAAACCCTAAGAAACACTTAACCTTAAAATGTCTAAAAAATCCCAAAACCCTAAACCTATAGAAGTATAAAAACCATAACCTAAAACTCAAAGCCCTAAACCCTACCAACCTAGAAAAAAACCTTAACCTAAGACCCTTTACCCAAAAAACCTTAATTTCAAAATCTTTAACCCTAACATTAAACCCTAAATTTTACACCTTAAACCCTAAGAAACCATAAATCCTATCAACCTTAAATTAAAACGTAAAATTAATTAAAAACCCTAATCTCTAATCCCTAAATCCTAGAAGCCTTAAATTAAAACCTAAAAACCATTTCAAACCCCTAAGTTCTAAACCCGAAATCCTAATAATCAATAAACCAAGAACCTAAAAATAAAAAATATCCCAAAGAAACATTTATCCCGAAAAACCCAATAAAACCCAAAACCCAATAAACATAAAGAACTCTAAGATCAAAACCTTATAAATCCCTAAATGGTATGTGTTAAATCCTAAAAAAAAAAGATAAATCTCCATCAACCTTAACCTATAAAACCCTAAAATATCTTAATGCAAAAAACCCAAGTACCTAAACCCTAAATATTTAAATAACACCTTTAACCTAAAACCCTAAACTAAAAAACGCCTACGTCCTAGACACAAAACACTAACCTAATACACTAAATTCTAAGTCTAATACCCTAAGAAGCACTAAACCCTAAACCTTAAAAAACCCTAAATCCTATAAACCTTAAAATAATCCATAAAAACATTTTAAAATGCTAATCTCTAAACCTAAAAATCTATAAACCATAAATTAAAAAAAAAAACCCTAATTCCTAAACCTTAACAAACACGTAACCCTAAAACCCTATAAACCCCCGAAATCCTAAACATATAAAAATCTTGAAAACCTTACCCTAAAAAACCCACAGCCCTAGACCCTAAAAACCTTTACATACCCTTAATATAAGACCTTATAAACCCAAAATAACCCTATGCTATAAGACTTAAACCGAGCCTTAAACCCTAAATCCTTAACCTAAACCCCTATGAAACCCTAAAAAAAACCTAAACCTAATTTAAAAACCCTAAGCTCTAAACCTTAAACCTAAAAACATAAAAAATCTCAAAGCACTAAACCCTAAACCCTAAAAACTCCTACGAAACACTTAACCCACAAAACAACCTAAAAAAGTTGAAGCAATAAACCTTATAAATCCACAAATTGTATATGCTAATTCCTAAAAACACTCACACAAAAAATCTAAACCCTAAATAAGAAAACCCAAATCTAAAAATATCTTAATCCATAGACACTAAACCCTAACAAAAAACTCTAAATCCATAACCTAAAACCCTAAGAAATACTAAATCCTTAATCTTAAGAAATTCTAAATTTTAAACATTAAAATAAACCCTAAAACCCATTTAAAATACGTAAAAACCATAAGATCTAAACCATTATACCTAAAAAGCCTAAGAAAGACTTAACTGTTAAACCATAAAAACCCAAAAGAACGAATAATCTAAAATTTTAAGCTATAAACCTTATAAAACCCTAAATCTTTTATTCTAAACACTAAAAATCATATGTCCTAAATCCTAAACACTAAATTCTTAACAAAAAACCCTATTCCTTAAGAAACCCTAAATATCAAAATAATCCCAAAAGTCATTTAAAACGTGTACAAAACTCAAACCTCTAAACACTAAATCTTAAAAATCCATAAATCCTAAATCTAAGAAACACACGGAAAAAAAACTTAGTCCTAAAACTAAATCCTAAGAAACATGCAACCCTTAAAACACCTAAAAATAATTTTAAAAAAACCCTAAACCTGAAAATCTATATGGGCTAAACCTTATCAAGCCCTAAATCGTCCGAAATCCTCAAAACACAAAGGAGCGTAACCTAAACACTCAAAGCCCTAAATCCTAAAACCTAGATAAAACCCTTAACATAAAACCCTATACCTAAAATAACTCTTAGCCCTAAACCCTAAACCCTAAAACTAAAACTCTAAATCCTAAACTTAAAATCCTATGAAACACTAACTCTTGAGAAACAAAAAATCATATAAGTTGTAATATATACCCTAAAACCATTTAACCCTTACTAAATCCTAAGCTATAAAATCTTAATCCTAAAATCAATAAATATTCAAACAAAAAACACGAAAAACAACTACGCCCTTACCCCTTGAAAACTCTAAGAAACACTTAACACCTAAAAAACGTTAAAAAAAAAAGCAAAACCCTTAAACCGATAAAATATCTAAGAAACACTTATTAATTAAACTCTAAAAAGAGCTAAAAAAAACCTAAACCTTAAAATCTAAGTTCTAAACCCTATCCAAAAAGCACAAAACACCGTAATCCCGAAACCATAAGCTAGTAAAACCTCGAAAGCTTAACCTAAAGAACACAATGCCCTGAATATTAAAACCTAGATAAAACCCTTAACCTAAAATCATAAATCTAAACCAAAAAAAAACTAAGACCTACACCATAAACCCTAAAAAAAAACAAAATTCTAAACGTAAAACACTAAACTTTTAGAAACACAAAATCCTAAAATAAAACATAAAACAATTTAAAATCCATACAAAATTCAAACCTAAAAACCCTAAACCCAAAAAATTCGAAGCCCAAACATTAAAAAAAAAACTAAGCCCCAAACCCCAAAACCTAGAAAAACCCAAAGATTTTAATAAGTGATAAGGCCTGGGGATGTTGCTCGGCCCTTGACCCACCACAGGGGTCGTTCCCCAGGAAAAAAAACTAAGAAACACTAAAACATTAAAACACCTAAAGTATACAATAATCCTAAACCCAGAAAACTCTAACCTATAAACACTATCAAGACCTAAATCTTATATGCTAAACCATAAAAAAACTCAAAAAAAAAAAAACCCAATCCCTAAACTATGAAACAATAAAACCCTAAAAAAACTTAACTCAATAATTGTAAATCTCTAAACCCTAAAACCTAGATAAAATTCATAAGCTAAAATTCTAAATCCTAAGCCTAAAATCCTATGAAACCTTAAACCTTAAGAAATAGTAAGTCTTATAAATACTAGTATAAACCATAAAAATCATCTAAAACCACTTCTAAACCCAAATTTCTAAACCCTAAATCCTAAAAATCCATAAACCTTATACCTAAAAAACAAAACAAAAATAACTAATCCAAAATGCTAGAAAAAACCTAGGAAACACATAATCCTTAAAAATTCTTATAAAACCAAAAAATCCCTAAGCTATAAGCCTTAACCCTAACCTCAAAACCTAAATTATTAACCTAATTCACTATGAAACCCTAAGAAAACCCTAAACTCCATTTAAAAACCGTAAGATCTAATCCTTAAACCTAAAAACAGAAAAAATCTCATGGCACTAAACCCTAAACCGTAAATACTCCTACGTAACACTTAACCAAAAAAACCTATAACCCTAAGAAACTTTAAGCACTAAACCTTATAAATTCACAAATTGTATATGCTAATTCCTAAAAACACTCAAAAAAAATAATCTAAACCCTAACCTATAAAATCCCAAAAAAGCATAACCTAAAAATTAAAATAAAACCCTAAATAAGAAAAGCCACATCTAAAAATATCTTATTCCATAGACACTAAACCTTAAACCCTAAGAAATACTAAATACTAAATCTTAAGAAACCCTAAATTTTATAAAATATTGTAATCCTTAGGCACTAAACCCTAACCAAAAACTCTAAATCCATAACCTAAAACCCAAAGAAACACTAGATCCTAAATCTTAAGATACCCTACATTTTATAAATACTAACATAAACCCTAAAATCCATTTAAAATACCTAAAAACCCTAAGATATAAACCATTATACCTAAAAACCCTAAAGAAACACCTGACTGTTAAACCCTAAAACCCCAAAATAACCATTAATCTAAAATTTTAAGCTATAAACCCTATATAAACATTAAATATTTTATGTAAACACTAAAAATCATAAGCCCTAAATCCTAAAACCCCAAATTCATAACAAAAAATACTAATCCTTAAGAAACACTAAATATCAAAATAATCCCAAAAATCACTTAAAACACGTACAAAACTCAAACATCTAAACCCTAAATCTTAAAAATTCATAAATCCTAAATCTAAGAAATACACAAAAAACTTAGTCCTAAACCCCAAATCCTAAGAAACATGTAACCCTTAAAACGCCTAAAAATAATAAAAGAAAAACCTTAATCCTAAAATTCTCTATGCGCTAAACCTTATGAAGCCCTAAATCATCAAAAATCCTCAAAACACAAAGGTGCGTAACCTAAACACCCAAAGCCCTGAACCCTAAAACCTACATAAAACCCTTAACCTAAAACCCTATAACTAAAAAAACTCTTAGCCTTAAACCCTAAACCCTAAAACTAAAACTCTAAATCCTAAACCTAAAAACCTATGGAACACTAACTCTTGAGAAACAAAAAATCCTATTAGCCGTAATATATACCCTAAAACCATTAAACCCCTACAAAATCCTAAGCTATAAAATCTTAATCCTAAAATCAATAAATATTCAAACTAAAAAACACAAAAAACAACTACGCCCTTACCCCTTGAAAACTCTAAGAAACACTTAACAACTAAAAAACATTTAAAAAAAAAAAAGCAAAACCCTTAAACCGATAAAATATCTAAGAAACACTTAACAATTAAACTCTAGAAAAATCCACTACCAAAAATCCTAAAACCCTAGATAAAATCCTTAACCTAAAACCCTACACGTATAAAGACTTTAAGCCCTAACATAAAACCCTATATTCTAAACCTAAAACATTAAAACTTAAGAGATCCTATATCCTAAAATAAAACCTACAACCATTTAAACTCCTACAAAACCCAAAGATCTAAATCCCAAATCCTATAAATTTGTATGCATAAACATAAAAAAGCACACAAAAAATCTAACCCCTAAACTCCAAACCCTAAAAAACCTTGAAAACACTAAACCCTTAGAAACCATAAAAAATTTCAAAAACCCCTAAGCCCAAACAACTTTAAGCTCTACACTCTATGAAGCCCTAAATCTTATATGTGAAATCAAAAAAAACCCAAAACCCACTAAGCCCTAAATCATAACTCTAAAAAACATTAACCTAAAAATCTAAATCCTTAAACACTACCTAGATAAAACTCTAAACCTAAAAAAACCATACACCCTGAACCATACACCCTAACCTGAAACTCTAAATCATAAACATAAAATCCTAAGAAACCCTAAACCTTAAAAGCCCTAAATTCTACAAAAAACCCTAATATACACCATAAAAATTGTTTTAATCCACTACAAAACCAAAAGCTCTAAACCTGAAATCCTAAAAATTCTTAAACCTTATACCTTAGAACACAATAAAATTTAAGCCTTAAGTTCTAGAAAACCCTATGAAACACATAACCCGTAAAAATCCTTATTAAATCACAAGAAGCCCAAAACCTTAAACCCTAACAAGAAACCCTTGATCCTAAACCTAAAACCATAAGAAACCCTAAACCTTAGGAAATCGTAAATCCTATAAATTCTAAAATAAACACTAAGTTCTAAACTATAAATCCTACAAATCTGTAAAAATCCAAAACCTAAATACACAAAAAATCCTACGCCCTAAATCCTAAATCCTTAGAGCCCTTAAGGAACCCTTAACAATTAAAACCCCTAATAATACAAGAAAAAAAAAATAAACCTAAAACAACGCTAAGCTAAAAAACTTATAAACCCCTCAATTGCATATGCTAAAAAACTTAGAAACGTTTAACACTTTAAAACCCTAAAAACAAACAAAAACCTCTAAACCTAAAATAACTCTAATCTCTAAATTCTATAAATCCCTAAATCATATATATTAAACCCTAATAAATACAAAAAAAAAACCTAACCACTAAACCCTAAAGCTATAAAATCCTAAAAACCCTTAACCTAAAAAATCCAATCCCCTAAACCTTAAAAATCTAGATAAAACCATCACCAAAAAATCTTAAGCCTAAAACAGAAACCTTAACCTAAAACCCAAAATCCTTAATAAAAAATCCTAAACCTTAAGAATCATAAATCCAATAAACCTTAAAACCATTCAAAACACCTACAAAACCCTAACCTGTATACCCTAAAACCTAAAAGTCCATAAACCCTATACCTATAAAACACAAAAAACTTAAGCCAAAATCCTAAGAAACACTTAACCCTAAAAAACCCCAAAAAAACTAGTAAGCCTAAAAAATTCTAAGTTCTAAACCCTAAAAACCCATAACCTAAAAAACCCCAATCCCTAGACCCCAAAAATCTAGATAAAACCATTAACCTAAGACCCCAAACCCTAACCTGAAATCCTAAATTCTAAACCTAAAACCCTAAGAAACCTCAAACCCTAAAATATAAGAAATTAGCCACTAAAAACCATTTCAAACCCTTAAAATCTAAGCTATAAACCCTAAATCTTAACAATCAATAAACCCTAAACCCTAATCAACCTTGAGAAATAATTAACCATTAAAAGTCCTTACAAACACCCAAAAGCCCCATAAATACAAAAACTCTAAACACTAAATCCTATAAAGCCCGATATCGTATATGCTAAACTCTAAAAATATACCAAAAACCTATCACGACCCAAAACCGAGCCGCGACTAGCACCCACATTTACCCTCCTATGTGAGCGAACCAACCATCCTAAACCTTACCATTTCAATATATATCAACAGAAAGTAATGCGGAAGACTTAAACTCATTAATAAAATCAATAACTATTATTATCCCCAAAATCTGGAAGTCATCATCACAAGAACATCTATGATCAAATTACTAAAATAAGAGTATTCTAAGAAGCTAAAACAAATAAAAGCTAGTCCATGCCGGAAGTTAAGGCATCAAGACATGAAGAAGAAGATCCAGTCCAAACTAGAAGATTTAGCTCACCCTGAAATCCGGAGTAATGAAGACTGGCTAGAGTTGCGGTTGAGTTGAAGACGATGGCACGTTTGCTGCACTCCACAAATAACAAAGAAGAAAACAAATAAAGTAGGGGTCAGTACAAAACACGGGTACTGAGTAGATATCATCGGCCAACTCAAAATAGAAAATAGTATCTATTAAGCAATATCATAAAATCAACTAATATCCTTAGCTTGTAGCATTTACAGTTACCATAACCCTTGGTTACAACACCAAGCACATCGATGAGGACTCACGCCTCCTCATCATACTCATTTGGGAATTAGGTTCATTAGATTTGAATATATTATCATCTTTCAAGATTCATTATCTTTATTCCCCTCGTGTCGGTACGTGACACTCCGCTCCTTATATACTATCCTGGTGTCGGAACGTGAAACTCCTATCCTCATTCTATCCTGGTGTCGGAACGTGACACCCGATCCATATTCTATCCTGGTACCGGAACGTGGCACCCGATCCATATACTATCCTGGTGTCGGAACGTGACACTCCGGTCCTCATATGCTATCCTGGTGTCGGAACGTGACACCCGATCCATATTCTATCCTGGTACTGGAACGTGGCACCCGATCCATATACTATCCTGGTGTCGGAACGTGACACTCCGATCCTCATATTCTATCCTGGTACCGGAACGTGGCACCCGATCCATATACTATCCTGGTGTCGCAACGTGACACTCCGATCCTCATATACTATCCTGGTACCGGAACGTGGCACCCGATCCCCTAATCTCACTACTTTCGTTCATCAAGCCTTCTTTTATACCAAGGCATCATCATTAACAAAGTAGATTAGGGTTTCTTTTCAAGATTTAGGATTCAATAGCTTCATCATTCTTATTATATCACAATTACATAATCACATTCATGCAAGCATACAACTAAGCATATAGAAGGGTTTACAATACTACCAATACATATCATTCGCTATTAAGAGTTTACTACGAATAGCATAAAAATAACCATAACCTACCTCCACCGAAGATTCGTGATCAAGCAAGCAATTTCCCAAGCTTTGTGTTTTTCCTCTCGTTCGATCCTCTCTCTATCGTTTCTCTTGTTCTTTCTATTTTCTTTATTCAAACCCTCTTTCTTTTACCCTAATTAGTATATAATTAAGAATAAAAGATGGCAATAATAACCCACTAATTAACTTAAAGTTACCTCTTTTAACCCCTAAGTAATTAGACTTATTAACACTAACCCACTAACTTTATAATTAAAGCAGGAATAGTCAAAAACGTCCCTTAAAACGTATAAAGAAATCCGACCCAGACTGGGATTGCGCAACCTGCAACGACCCGTCGTGCCTGCGACGGTCCGTCCTACAGGTCGTCGCAAGGCTCAGAGACTGGATTTCCACTAAAGACTCTGTGACGGTCCGTCACACCTATGACGGTCCGTCACACCAGTGACGGTCCGTCCTGCTATTCCGTTACGAAGTTCAAAGAGTCGATTTTCAGTACCCAATTTCAGATTTTCTAAGTGTTTTGAAACGAGACCCTGCGACGGTCCGTCGTGCCCATGACGGTCCGTCGTGGGGTGCGTCGCCTCAGCCTATTTTTCCAGAAATAAAATCTGCTGCTCAAAACGACTAAACCGGTCGTTACAAAACCCTACAACTATAAAATCCTAAAAAATCGCAACCTAAAAAACTCAAAAGACCTAAACCATAAAAATCTTAATAAAACCCTTAACCTAAAGTCCAAAATATCAAAACTCCTACGCCCTAAAGATTCAACCCTAACCTAAAGCTCTAATCCTACACTCGAATCCCAAAGTAACCCTAAAGTTTAATCCAAAAGAAACTATAAATCCTACAAACTCTAAAATAAACGCTAAGACAATTGAAAACCCTTAGAAAACCCTATGCTCTAGACTTCAAACCCTAAAAAAACACTAAACAGGTAAACCCTAAAAAATTTGAAAACCCCTAATTCTAAAATTATAAAATCTAAATGCTGCCAATCACTAAATATTAAATGTTATACCATAAAAAGCATTAAAACCCCTAATCATTACACCATCAATCTGTATAACCCTAAAAAACATAACCGAAAAATCCAATGCGCTAAATATTAAAATCGTAGATAAAACTATTAACATAGATATGCTAAACCTAAAAAAACCTAAGCCCTAAATAATTATTCCTAACCTAAAACCCTAAATTATAAACCTAAACCACTAAACCTTATTAAATCTTGAGTTATTCTATAAAAATCTAAAACCAATTAATACTCGTACAAAACCCTAAGCTCTAAACACTACATCCTAAAAATTTGTAAAAAAAAATCAAAAAAAAAACACAAAAAAAACCCTAAACTCTAACCTCTAACCCTAAAAAACCCTAAGAAACACTAAATGCTTAAAACCCCTAAAAATACAAAAACCCCTAAACCCGAAAAACTATATGCTCCAAACCATATCAAAGCCAAAATCATATATGCTAAACCATAAAAAACACAAAAAAAAAAGTACTAAGCCATAAACTTATGAAGCCCTAAAACATATATAAAGTCCTTGACCTAAAATCCTAAAATTTATATAAACCCTAAACCCAACTTAAAACACTAAATCCTAAATGCAAAACCCTTAGAAATTCTAAACGTTATGAAACCCTAAATCTTATAAACCCTAATATAAACAGTAAAAAGGGTTTAATTACCTTTCAAAACCCAAAGGATCTAAACCCTAAATCGTACATATCTTTAAACCTTAAACCTAAAAAACACAAAAAAAACCTAGCCCTAAACACAAAAACTCAAAGAAACACATAACCCTTAAAAACACCTATAAAACACAAAATTCCCTAAACCCTAAATCCTAACCTAAAACCCTTGACCCTAAACCTACAATACCCGAAGTCTTAAAACGTAAATCGTAAACACTTTGAAATCTTATAAAATATTTAAACCCCTAAACCTAAAAAAAACTCTAAGCTATAAACCCCTAAATAATATAAACCAAACCCTAAAAAACATAAAAAAAACCTATGTCCTAAATATTAAACCAATAAAATGCTAAAACCTTAACCAAAAATACCCAAAGACCAAAACCATAAAAACCTAGATAAACCTTTAACCCAAACCCGTAAACAAAAAAAATCCCAAAGCCCTAAACCCTAAACCCTAACCTAAAACCCAAATGATAAGCTAAAACCTAAGACATCCTTAACCCTATAAGTTAAGAAATACCCTAAACCTAATATATCAAGATGTAAGGCCTATCAAACCCTGAATCTTATTTGCTTAACTCTAAGCCCTAATAAATGAACATATATACCCCTAAAAACTATAACAAAAAAACCCAATGATCTATACCATAAACCCTAACCTAAAATCCTAAATTATATACCTAAAATCCTAAACCTTAAGAAACCCTTAATTTTATAATAAAACCAAAAAATAATTTAAAAGTTCTTACGAAACCCTATGATCTAAACCCTAAAATTTTAAAATTCCATAAACACTAAACCTTAAGAAACCCTAAATCATAATATAAACCCATTACAAAATGATAAGCTCTAAACCTACATCCAAAAAAATCCATAAACCCTAAACCTAAAAATAATAATTAAATAAAACCTATGTCCTAAGCCCTAATAACCACTCTAAACCCTTAAAACCCCCTACCTCAAAACACAAACCTATAAAACTCTAAAAAAAAACCTCAAAGCACCAAACTCTAATAATAAACCAAAAAAAAAAACAAAGCTCTAAACCTTTGAACCCTAACCTCAAACCCTAAATCCTAAATCTAAAACTCTACGAAAAAAACCTTTAAAACGGTTTAAAAACCTTAAAATCTAAACCTTAAGTCCTAAAAATCTGTAAACCCTAAACCTACAAAAAAACTATAAAAATCCTAAACTCTAAAAAAAACTAGGAAACATTTAACCCTTAAATACCCCAAAAAAACACCAAAACCCGTAAATATAAAAATATCTAAGATCAAACAATATAAATACCTAAATTTTATATGCTAAACCCTAAAAATAGAAGAACAACAACCTTAAATCACAAACCTAAAAAACCCTAATCCCTAGACAATAAAACCTAACCAAAAACTATAAATCCTTAATCTAAAACCCTAAGAAAACTAAACAGTAATTGTGAAGAAACCCTAAATCCTATAGATCCTAATATAATCCCTATAACCCATTTAAAACGTGATGATCTAAATCATAAACCTTAAAACCCCATTTAAAACCCCTACAAACCCCTAAGATCTAAAGCATCAACTGTAAAAAAGAACTACAAACATTTAACTTTTAAACCCTAAAAGACCCTAAAGTCACTTACTTGTTAAACCCTAAAAGACCCTAAACCAAAAAAATTAAGCTCTAAACCTATAAAACCCAAAGTTCTAAACCCTAAAAACATAAATAAAACCCTAAACTAACTAAGACCCTAAATCCTAAACCTAAGTGACTCATTGGAATGGAGAATTTGCTACCGGTGGAGAAACACCGGCAACCTGATAAGGATAAATATTCTCATCGTTCTAACACTGATCCACAAAGTCAAGAAGATTCCACAAATTCATCAGGCAGTTCTGCAAATTTGCGGCGTGAAGACACGACTCTTGTAGCAATATTAGAGGCAGAATTTGACTGGGCAAGATGAACAATGGAGATGGCGAATTCTGGTTCACCACAAGTTCTATCGAAGGAAGGAATGAAATCTACAACACTAGCTTAATTTTCTAGTGAAAAATCATCGCGTTTTATCGCCACAATTGCAAGATTGAAACGCGATAGCATAGATCGAGTATCGATTGCCGAGAGATCTTAAAAATTATTCACTTCTTGTAACGCCCTAAAATGAAAAAAGGTTAAATAGAGCCTCATGAATATTTAATGAGGGAATTTTTAGTTAAAATGAGTTATGTTATCTTTCTTAAGAAGTGTATAAAGTTTGGTAAAATTTGGAGGTCAAACGTCTGAGAACGTCCATGACGTTCAGAAGGTGTGCCTTAGATAGCGCTTCTGTGTCTTGATGTGTTTGAGTGAGTTTTACGTGTTCGTCTTAATTGAAATTGATGTCAGATATTCCTAATACCTAGACAACTATGTTTAGGGTCTTAACGTCCGGTTACGACCCCACCTAGGACCCACGAGGGGCCCTAGAAGAAGACCCCCCTCTTGAAAACAAGCTGCCAAAACAGTGACCAAACAACAACCCAAGGGATGGTCCGTTGGTCAACCAATGTTCCGTTGACCATGGGAGTCGATTGTACCTGGAAGGAAGGATGTACATGCTCCAAATGTAGCTAAATCTAAATCGAATATACACCACCAGCGGACCGTTGATGGAAAGAGAGTCCGTTGGTTGGCGACCGTCGATTGATTCACCCAAAGTATTTTATGAACCTAGGAAGTCATTTTAGGGTTATTTAGGTATATTAAAATGTTTCAAACTCTAACACCATATTTTAGACTCCTCTTCCTAAAACTCAAAACCCGTCTCCCTTAGAAGACTCTCTCAAGTCATCATGGAAGCTAGAAGTCAAGAAGGAACTAGGAGGGCTATTGATGGTCGTTTATTCATAAAAATCATTGTATTTCTTCAATGTGAGGTATTTTATCCATAGTTGAACTCTCTTCCATTCAAGGAGCCCCATTCTAAAAGATTACAAAAAATGTTTTCAACCCTAGTTTCTTCTATCTTTGACTATAAGTATGGATCTTGTATAAAAACATTTTGAATTACTTAATACTGATGTGTCTAATGTTAGTTGATTATTTTAAGGTTAAAACTTCACTTAAATCATTATAAATCTTTTCATCAAATTTTGACTTAAAAAATAGGTTAAAAGAGCATGAATCGATAGTCTTCAAGATTTTGTTTCGTATGATTGTTAATGTTGTTTAGCTACTGACTAAAGGGCTTTATTATGATGAAATATTGAGTGAAATGTTGTAGGTGATGAAATTATGAATTAAAGAGTAAGTTGGTTATGTCGTTTAGCTTTAATTTTGAAATGCTCTTGAGTGGTATGGTCAACCTTCTTGGTGGTCGTGTATTATTTAATTGTATGAATGTGAAGTTACATGTTTATTGGGAAGGAGTACATGAAGGCTTTTATGTGAAGTAAGATGATAATGTTGTTATTCTTGTTAAATGTGCCTTATGAAGCTATTATGTGAAGTAGGCTAGAGTGTATGCTTAAATGAAGTAATTCTTGTTAATTTTTTTATGAAGCTTTTTATGAGAAATAAGATAAGGATTATGTCTAAAGGACTTATATGATTAGGTGAAGTATGTAAAGTGTGTGATGTGATGAATTAAGGTCTAAGCATCTATAGAAGTTAAATGTAAATGCAATGAAGCTTATGTGCAAGGTCTGCTTACATGTGCACACACTCATACTAGACTTAATTAATGAAGCAAAGATAAGTCCTAAAGGGGATTTTTTGGGATGAACACTCTCCATGAGTTGAGATAAAGTATTTAGTAGCAACCACACTACACCCTATGAGCTTTCTAAGATAGGTAGGAGGATGAATGCCCTTCGTGAGTTCAAATGTGGTGTATACTAGTTATCCTTAACGTATAATTTATAATGTTTAGAATCTGTGGGAAGTTATGACTAGAACCGAAGGATATGATGAAGAGGTGTTTTGCACTTCGTGAGTTGAGATTTTGTATTCCAATGAAGCTCTTGAGATGAGTACTCCTCGTTAGTAGAGAATGAGTTACTTAGTAGCATTATGCTTGTACCTTAATTATGCGCTCGCATAGGTGTAGTTATTGGGCAAGGTATGTAAAAGATAAGAGAATGACCTCATTCTATGCTAGTGAGGATCCCTCATCCGATAGGGGTTAATATCGAGATTCCATGCCTATCTCTTATGGTCTATGTCGGTTAACTCCTACAAAAGAAATGAATGTGCTATGTTTTGTAAAGGAGAATTGTACATAGGTTAGGTAGTGGAATGAGACACTATTTATCCATTGCACAAGGTAGGAATTCTGAAGGGGAGTCTTGGTGAGTCTTATTTGAATTGAATGAATTAAGTCTCCTAAAAGAATGTACTACTAGGTAGAATCTTCCAAAAGGGGAGTCTTGGTGCAAAGTCTTGTAAAAGAGGTTAGTATTTAGGGTAGGTGGTGGTATGGAACGCCATCTACTCATTGCACTAAGTAGTCATTCCGAAAGGGAATTCCTTGTGTGTTGTTTGGTGTTCTTCTATTGTATTTCCATTGAGTGTGTGCTTGTTCTCCCGTGGTGAGTATTCCGAAAGGGAGGTTGTCTTAAGGGTTTTTTTGGTGTGTATTAAAGGAGACACATGCGCACTTTCTTCATGTCTTACCTTAGTGAGTCTTAGGATGACCTTTAATAGGAAAACTCCGACGGAAATGATGTTTATTTCCTCATTGGGAATGCTTTGGAAGTTCATTACGTTAGAGTCGTTTTAGTCACTGTAATGAAAAAAGGAGTTCACTATCAATGTTAGCTAGTTCGCTATAATTTTGGTCACTTCAATGTAAAGTGCTTTCTTTTGTAAAAATTATGTAAATTCTTATTTATGTGTCTAATGATGATTCTTATGTTGTTTTACTTCTATCTTCATGAATGTTTTACTTAATTGGCATGAAAGTTGTGTTGTGTACTAAAATGTCTTTTTTGCATGATTTTGCATATCTCATACTAAGTACATTATTTATACTAACCCCATACTTTTGTATATTATCTAAGTCTAGGTTTTGGAAGCAAGTTTAAAGTCTAGAAGAAAAAGCTTGGGAAAGATCCTCTCAAGAAAAAGTGTGTCCTCATATATCCTTGGACATCATTCTTATCTTCTTAGTTTCTTTATGTTAAGACTTATTATGTAGTTCTTTCAAATGTAAAGGGTCGTGTCCCTATGTTAATTATGTTGTGTCTTTATGTTTGGCTTGGGAAGATGAGTTTTTCTGTGTTTTTATAAAGAATTCCTTTTTATAGTAATTCTCGTGAAAATTTTTAAGTTCGCACTAATTTTCATGTCTCATGTAATGAACGATAGTTAAAGGGCTTGTACAAGACTCCAAAGTGCCAAGTACGCCTTTCCACAAACCGAGGGTTCTCCCTAACTTCTAGGGGGTACTTTCAGGGCGTGACGTACTTTGTATCATAACATAATATTATGGAAACTAGTTTAGAGTCAAAAGACTCACAAGCCACATCTACTAGTATTTTTGTCATTGGTGTGAGTCGAAACACATCCATGAACAAGAGGCTATAGGACAATGGAGTTTCAATTTCTCAATTACTCTTGAATCGTGCCATAGAACTTAACTGCATAAGGCCTCTCTCTCTTATGTTCCATTGTCCGGTGGTCTTCTAGGTTTGATTGCTTGGAAGGTAAGATGTTTCTAAGTTTAAGGGAGAGAAAAATTGTGTTTTGATGTTATTATGGTTTTGTGGCTAGAAGAGTAGATAATAAAGTGAGTTTTGAAAATGAAAATTGTGATGTGAAGCCATTTATGGCTATGTGTGACTTATGAGATTTGAAGTGTCGTGATGAGAAATTTTATGGTGATTTAGTTATAAGCATGATGAGAATTATAATGATTTAATAAAGTGTCTTTGAGAGCAAATGAGTTATCTTGTGATTATGTTCAATGATAGTAGAAGTGCTTTAAGGTGTAAATTTGAGGTATGTTGAAAGAATGTGGAGAATTTCTAGGTGTAGAGGGGAACCCTCTTGTGTTATTAATGTTTGAATAGTTTTTTGGGCTATTGGGTTGAGCTTCTTGTGTAGGTTTTCCCTAAGGAAGAAATGTGGTATGAATATCTAGTGAAGAAGTTTTATTTCGAGAAATTAGATTAACTTGTGTCTAAGAATTGAATGAAGTGATGTTTAAGAGAGTTTTTCTAGGCTTGAATCCTAAAAGGGAAGTGTTATGCTTAAATAGTAAGGTTGATGTTTAGTCTTTATGTGCATGAGTTGGGGGTAGGGTGAGTTCCTACCTTTTGAGAGACATAATAGTAATTTGAAGTGTGAGACCTTGAAGATGGCTTTACCCTATGTGGGATAGAATGAGTTTAGTAGAAAGGTAGTTTATATCCTCATCTTTCCTTTTTGTTATTATTCAAGTTTGAGACCAAATACTTAGTAGTTTTGTAATGATTATGAGTCTTGCATAATGAAGGTTGAGTAGAATTCGATGCAAGGTACTTAGTCCAGGAGAATCCTCAAGGGTCACTAAGTGGGAATGGTAGTATGGGATTCTACACTGACATCACACTTAGTGTAACTTACCAAGTCTTTTTGGAGTAAGTTAGTATGGTGTTGTCTCTAATAGTGTCATCACATCTTGTTAAAGTTTCATGAAAGGTGCATTCTTGATATTTTTAGCATGTAACATAGTGAAGTTTTGAGGTCACTATATAGGAGTCCAAAGTTTTGAGAAAATTGCATTTTTCATGAATTATGGTTCCAATTTGGTATGATATGAGTTTATATGGTATTATACTTCATAATATTATACCTTCTTGATGAATTGCTCCAATAATGAAAATTTGAAATTTTAAGCATCCTTAAAAGTGTTACAATGGTGTTCACTGTAAGATTTTTGAATTTTCAGAAACTTTTTCTTGCCTTTGACTCAAGTCTCAATGTGTGCAAAATATTTGCATATGAGAATGTTTAATGTTAGATCAGATATTTCCTCCATAAGTGAAAGATAAGAGAAGTTTCAAAATGTGAAAGATTAGCTCAAATGCTTATGTTGCTAGTGTTTAAAAATGTGAAATCATGGTCCTTGTAAGTTGTTGCTTTGATTTTTAGTGTGTTGATATATATTTTAATGTTTTATGTTATTCTAAGTGAATCCTTAATGATCTTGAAGTATTAGTGTTATTCGAGGACGAATGTTGTTCTGAGTGGGGAAGAATGTACCTTCTAAAACGAACTAAGGTGAACTAGAGCTTCATGAATGTTTCGTGAGTGAATTTTAAGTTAAAATGAGCTCTGCTCTTAGGCAGTGTATGATGTTTGGTAAAGTTTGGAGGTCAAATGTCCGAGAACGTCCATGACGATCGGAAGGTGTGCCTTAGATAGAGCTTGTGTGTCTTGATGGGTTTAAGTGAGTTTTACGCGTTCGTTTTAATTAAAATTGATGTGGGATATTACTAAGATCTAGAAAACTATGTTTAGAGGTTTAAAGTCCAGGTAATACCCCATATAGGACCCACTAGAGGCCCTAGAAGAGGACCCCACCTCTTCGCAACAAGCTGCCGAAATAGTGACCAAACGACGACCCAAGGGACGGTCTGTCTGTCAACCAACGGTCCGTCGACCATGGGCATCGATTGGAACTGCAAGGAAGGATGTATAGGCTCCAAATGGAGCTAAGTCTCAATCCACGAGACACCACCAACGGACCATTGATGGACGGACGGTCAGTTGGTTAGCGACCGTCGATTTACATTGTCCCAAAAGCTTTGAAAAATCTGCCAAGTCTTGGTGTATTTCGTAAATGCACCCCATGTCTTTTATGAACCTAGGATGCCACTTTTAGGGTTATTTAGGTATATTAAAGTGTTTTAAACACTAAGATCTAATTTTAGACTCCATTTCCTAAAATCCAAAACCCCTATCCCTTAGAAGACTCTCTCAAGGGACCATGGAAGCTAGAAGTCATGAAGGAACTAGCATGGCTTTTAAGGGTTTTTTATTCATCAAAAATCGTTGGTATATCTTCAATGTAAGGTCTGTTATCCCTCCTTGAACTGTCATCCATTCAGGGAGCCCCTTTCTAAAAGATTTCAAAAAGAGTTTTTAGCCCTAGTTTCTTCTATCTTTGACCATAAGTATGGTTCTTGCATGAAAATGTTTTGAATGACTTAATAATGATGTTTCTAATGTTATTTTATTAATTTAGGGTTAAAACTTCAAGTAAATCATGATAAAGCTTTTCATCAAGTTTTTACTTAAGAAATATGTTAAATGAGCATGAATTGGTAGTCTTCAAGCTTTTGTTTGTTATGGTTATTACTGTTGTTTAACAACTGCCCAAAGGTCTTGATTATGATCAAATATTGAGTAAAATATTGTAGGTGATGAAAGCTTTGATTAAAGGGTATGTTGTTTTATTTCTTTATTGGGAATGAGGCCATGAAGGCTTGTTATGTGAAGTAAGATGATAATAATGTTAATCTTGTTTAATGGGCCTTATGAAGGTATTATGTGAAGTAGGCTAGAGTGTATGATTAAATGAAGTTATTCTTGTTAATTGTTTTATGATGCTTTTTATGAGAAGTATACTAAGAATTATGTCTAAAAGACTTATATGATTAGGTGAAGTATGAAAAGTGTGTGATGTGATGAATGAAGGTCTAAGCATGTATAGAAGTTAAAATGTAAATGCAACAAAGCTTATTTGCAAGATGTTCTCACATGTACAAACACTCACACTTGAATGAATTAACGAAGAAAAGATAAGTCCTAAAGGGGAATTTTGGGAGAACACTCTACATGAGTTGAGATGAAGTGTTTAGTATTAACCCCATTAAATCCTATGAGCTTTCAAAGATAGGTTGGAGAATGAAAGCCCTTCGTGAGTTGAGATGTTCTGTTCACTTGTTATCATTAACCTATAGTTTATAATGTTTAGAATCCGTGGGAATTTATGCCTAGCACCGAGAGGATATGAAAAAGAGGTGGTCGCACTTCGTGAGTTGAGATGTTGTATTCCAATAAACTCTTGAGATGAGTGCTCCTCATTAGTCCAGAATGAGTTGCTTAGTAGCAGTCTCCTTGTACCTTAACTTTCCGCTCGCATAGGTGTTGTTATCAAAAAATCCATGTAAAAGCTAAGAGAATGACCTCATTCTATGGTATTGAGAATCCCTCATCCGATAAGGGTTAATATCGAGATTCCATGTCTAGCTCTCATGGTCTATGCCGGTTAACCCCCACAAAAGAAATGAATGTGCCAAGTCTTCTAAAGGAGTGTTCTACTAAGGGTAGGTTGTGTAATAGGATGCTATTTATCTATTGCACAAGGTAGGAATTCCGAAAGGGAAGTCTTGGTGAGTCTTATTTGAACATAATGAACTAAGTCTCCAAAAAGAACGTACTACTTAGGGTAGGTGGTGGTATAGGACTCTATCTATCCAATACACTAGGAAGGATCTTCCTAAAGGGGAGTCTTGGTGACAAGTGTTCTAAAAGAGCGTACTACTTAGGGTATGTTGTGGTATAAAACACCATCTACTCATTTCACTAAGTAGGCATTCAGAAAGGGAATTCCTTGTGTATTGTTTGGTGTTCTTCTATTGTATTTCCATTGAGTGTGTGCTTGTTCTCCCGTGGTGAGTATTCCAAAAGGG